>BTRK01000003.1:24233092-24453452 GCA_036245805.1 Pristionchus mayeri | reverse complement strand
GTCAGCATGTGTTGTGGTCTCTCCACCGTCTTCCCATTCATCTTCAGGAGATACGATCTCTCGAGGGTCTTGAATCCGAAGAACGAATACGAGAAATCACGATCGTACACTATGGCCGAATTGAGACGCTGAAGGAGAGAGAGAAGGTTGAGTGGGGGGGGGGGG
The DNA here is from genome assembly GCA_036245805.1 of Pristionchus mayeri. Taxonomy (NCBI): domain Eukaryota; kingdom Metazoa; phylum Nematoda; class Chromadorea; order Rhabditida; family Neodiplogasteridae; genus Pristionchus; species Pristionchus mayeri. The sequence goes on along the minus strand of BTRK01000003.1, from coordinate 24,453,287 downwards.
GGGGAGAGGACTCACATCAGCGTTCTTCTCGATGGTTGCCCATGTCTCGGGAGAGATCATGGGAGAGTGTTCTCCAGTGTGGGGTAGACGATGCTCGTACAATTGACGCATCACCTCCGAGAACACCTGTGATGGCGGATTGAGAGAGATGGCGTCACTCGACTCGCCTTCTCCGTCTTCTTATGCAGATTGGAGATGGCAATTCTAGCTGCGAGGATGGCATAGTCAGGGTGTTGTGTCGTCATTCCAGCTGCAGTCTCTGCTGCCAGATTGTCCAACTCACTCGTGTCCACTCCCTTGTACAGACCCACGATCACTTTGTGAGCGATTGCAATCTGAATTGAATGCGGATGAGAGGTGAATCCTCCCTCCCACTCACAGGGTCTACGTAGTCCGGGTTCAATCCATACGCCAGCTTCACGATGCGGGATGTGATCTTATCGAAGTGCATCAGCTCCTTCCTCCCATCTAAGAGAGAAAAAGGAATGAAACCAAAAGGAATTGGAATATTGATTACCTCGCTTGACGACATACATACTATGTTGGCGTTGCATCGCTAAGATGGACTGGAAATAAACCCTCAAAACAAGGAATATATAATTAAATTAATAAATAATTAAGCAACATATGAAACAGACAAAAACTGAGACGAATAACACGAATAGTCTAACTTTCTGAGGGGAGGGGGCCACTCATAGATGGAGCGCGGGAAATTACGATTCAAAATTCGAGCGGGATCAGCTACAGTAAGACATGACAAAACAAGGCAAAACGGAGAGAGTACAGACCGACAGAGATGGAGGTGCAAAAGAGGTGATAAGAGGTTCCCCTCACACAAAAGTGCTAATTATATTCTGGTGACGCCAGTGTCCTGTTGATCAACTAGATAGATATATAGATCAACACTAACCCTTCTACAGTAGCCTCACAACCTTCATCAAGTATAGTTTGGATGTCAATACCAAGTCGTATGGTCCGTCCTTTCAATGACACAATTTATACCGAGATTAGCACCTAGCAACTACGAGTAAATGTGAATAGAATAATGTGGATAAAAGAAAGACGAGAAAAGATAGGAAGGCATCAGATGCTGACCAAACACGTATCAATGTGATAGAGTATCTAGAACTATTCAATCTTTTAAAACTATCGTCCTTTAGGAAGGAAATTTCACAAGGGGATCTCATGGAGATCGTATTTATGAAACGATTGAATCAATCGTACTCAGGGGAGGGGAGGGAGGGGGGGTTAATTTAAATGAGGGAGTCCTTCTTCCTTCTTGCTATCTTCGACTGGGACTGGGAAGAGTGCGAAGGTGAACTCCTGAAGATGCAATGAGATCTTGGCACGATTTGAATGAGTACTCACATCGTGTCCATGCTCAGATTGGATGTTGTAGACAGTGGTGGTCCTGGTGACACTGCTCCTCCTGCAATCACTCCTTCCTCCCCTCCCCCTCCCCCCTCAGCACCTGCAATTGAGTCTCCTCTTGCTGCATTCCTCCTCGAAGTGGGCAGCATTCACTCGATGACATCTCTTCACAGTGCACACTTGATGACGATGCACTGCTTCCTCATCGTATTGAGCAGAATCGAGCCACGAGTGGGAGTAGTCACACACTACTCCCGTCGTCACGTTGCATCGATCGAGTACTAGAGTGGGGAAGTTGTTTGCAGAGATGAAGAGACGAAGGGAGTCGTCTCCCAGAAGGAGACTTCGACTGGTGCATCCAGAGAGACGAATCTTGTCCACCACCAGACGACGCACCTCTCAAGTACATCCATTGAGCATCTCTCGATCCACTTGGAGATCATTCAACCTACTCGTGGCATCCAATTGAGAGACATGGGCATCTGTGAAATCCAGAGGACGGATACCGTACACTGATTGGATCTGAGTGGAGGATTGGCATTACGGGGAACATACGACTATGCTTACCTCAAGAACTTCAAGAGTCTTTCCCACCACAGCTAACAGATGGTGCAGTGTCAGTGATTTAGCAGTACTGGAACAATATGTGGATGTTCCATTTCATACCACTCACGCCTACCCAAAGTCTAGATTGCTGAGGGTGAGTTGAACGGGCGAAAGAGAAGGACAATAGTGCAAGTTCATTCGTAGGAAGTGCACTATATCATCAGTGAAAGAGAGATCCTCAAGCACTTTTGATAAGAAAGAAAACTTTGAATCATGACGTGCCTGGATAACAATTCGCTGTATTTGAAACTGTGAGAAGGCGAAGAATAGAGGGGAAGCGTTGACGTTGAGTGGGATGGGGAGAAGGATGGCCTTGCACGACTGAGTGTCGTAGTCGATCCATCGCATCTCAATCATCCTCTTCCCTCCACTCTCCTTCTTCGGAACACCGCGAATGCAGAGACGAGATAACTACACAAGATTAGATATAAAGAAAGATGCTGATATGATGTACCGTCTTCGGCTTGAGAAGTGTTTGTCGCAGAACATTCGCATCTTCGATGATATTCTTCCATTTGGAGCAAACTTCTCTGCATCTTATAACGGTTGTTCGATCAAGTTTCGCGAATATCTCGAGAAGAATTTCACATGGAAACTCCTGAACAGGACAAAGTTTAACGGATCTCTGTTTACAGTGACAATGAGACACCTGACAGCTGACATTCTGACCAGCTTTATTTCACTCACGTCGATAGGGCAAAGAAGATCACATGATAGTGAATCCGATACGGCATTGAGCCTCTTCGACGGTTTTCTTGAAATGCCAGTCCAATCGGTAAAACGGCCAAGTATGGAAGAAATTATGCCACGACGTTGGTTCTTCGCCTTTCTCTCCAGTCTGTAAATTAATTAGTGCTAAAAATAGAAAAGGAGAGAGGTAACGTACACTGATCCCTTGAACTCCTTTCGGAAATCTAGCCCACTAAACTTCCTCGCTGAAGGAAAACTATTCTTCCTAAGCAGAGGAGTAATTTGCAGGTGGTTGACTTCCATCTGGAATGATATCATCAATTACGCATGATTACAGAGAGAGGGAAAGGGAGGCGAAAAGAACGAGAAGACAACGCCATGGATGAGAAAATAGTGAGACTGCGAGTGGAAAGAAGGGCGATTTTCGAACACACCACGTGAATAGCACATGAACGAAAATAAATCGGTGCCAATTTACGTTTTTGTTCAATCGAATCTTGCTTTGTTGTGATATTGTTAATACTGTGGACTAGTTATAGAATATCTAGCCATCTCTTTAAAAAAACTTGCGAAACAACACATAGAAATTCAACAGTGTAGGTATTTTTAGAAGTGCTTCGTATGCATCACCATGACCATTCTAAATTATGGCATCTGTGACTCAAATCGGATAAAATGAATAACTATGCAATTATATAATACAACGTTGCATACAACGATTTATCGTTAATCAGTTATGAAATCGAACGGAATCTCCGAAGCCACAGTATCCTGAGAGCTAATTTTTGAATCGACGTGTGTGTGTGCGAGTGTGAATTATCAAGTGTACAGAATATATCACCTTTTCTCGTTAGTTCCAGAGTTCCAAGTTCTGTTTCGCGATTGTAATGGTCATTGACACTTTTCCTGATGAGGCAAGTCACGCTCCGCTTTCATCTCGTTATTCTGCATCGCCCTGTGATGAAATAAGATCTATTTAACCTTCAACTCTTCGTTGTGTGTTCAACACTAGAGCATCTATACAGCTCTCACGATTAGCATTATAATGCATTATCAACGCCAATATTCCTCATATTACCGTGATTCATTTTTAGACTGTTTATCGTAGAGAGGCAGCCGTAACTTCACTCTTCATTGATCGCCTTTTCTTTATCAATACACCGTTTGTTGTTCTTCTTTACTCTCCTTGTTTTGTCGCGAACATAATTGATATCATCGTCTCGTGCTGTTCAATCGATTGGCACAGTTGTCTCATTGCAGGGAGGATGGTTCTCCTTCGTGCTAGCCAGTTTGCTGGCACTATCTCCGTCAGGGGATTCCACTTCTCTCCCGCCGCCTTCTCTAATGTTGCCATCTCCAAGTTCGAGAAAGACAAGTATCTTCCCTACAAGAAGCTGGAGGAGAACGTAAAGCTCGTCAAAGACAGGTATATTTCGCCGAGATTACGTTACCACGGGATCGTTATCACTCGTCTCTAATAGATGTGAAGATCTGTGTACTTTGTACTTTGTCTTGTGTTCAGTGTATGGAAAAAAGTCTTGTGGGTAATTATTTTTAAATATTAATAGTTTTAAGCCTATTTTTTAGACTGAAGAGACCTCTGACTCTTTCCGAGAAGATTCTCTATGGACATCTCGACCAGCCGACGTCTCAGGACATTGAGAGAGGAGTGTCCTATCTCAGACTCCGTCCCGATCGAGTGGCCATGCAGGTATCCAATCGAATGATCAATCTATTCACTTAGTATTAATTACAGGATGCGACTGCTCAGATGGCGATGCTTCAGTTCATTTCCTCGGGCCTTCCTAAGACTGCCGTTCCGTCAACCATTCATTGTGATCATTTGATCGAGGCACAAAAGGGAGGATCTGTTGATCTGGCGCGTGCCAAGGATCTCAACAAGGAAGTCTATCAATTCCTGTCCTCTGCCGGATCCAAGTACGGAGTCGGATTCTGGAAACCTGGAAGTGGAATCATCCATCAGGTTTACTGATGCCTTCTGAATAATGATATTATGTTTTTTAAAGATTATTCTGGAGAATTATGCTTTCCCCGGTCTACTCCTTATCGGGACTGACTCCCACACTCCCAACGGCGGTGGACTCGGAGGACTTTGCATCGGAGTAGGAGGTTTGTTACAATAACGCTATTGAAAATAGTAGAGTGGTATTTTTCAGACTGATGATTTTTAGCTTGCTTAAGCTTAGTTTTAGACTGCTAAAACTGTACGCTTTAATTACTTGCTCAGGAGCTGATGCGGTTGATGTTATGGCCGATATTCCCTGGGAGCTGAAATGCCCAAAGGTGATCGGAGTCAAACTGACCGGAAAGCTCTCGGGATGGACTTCGGCCAAGGATGTCATCCTTAAAGTAAGTTGTAATTGTTTCGGTGGTTTCTCAATCGTTGTACCATGCAGGTGGCGGATATTCTGACGGTGAAGGGAGGAACGGGCGCAATCGTTGAGTACTTCGGACCCGGAGTGGACTCTCTCTCGGCGACTGGAATGGGTGAGGATTCCCTTGCTACTCACTCCTGACCCTTCTTCTTCTAGGTACAATCTGCAACATGGGAGCGGAGATCGGTGCGACGACTTCAGTCTTCCCCTTCAATGACTCGATGCACGAGTATCTCACTGCCACTGGGAGGAAGAACATTGCCGACGAGGCTGCCAAGTACAAGCACATCCTCACTGCTGACGCTGGCTGCCACTACGATCAGGTTGGCACCCTTCGCTCTTTGACCATTGGTGAGATGCACAAATTGCCTTTTTGCAGATCATCGAGATCAACCTCGATACTCTTGTGCCCCATGTGAATGGTCCCTTCACACCCGATCTCGCTTCTCCGATCGATAAACTGGGAGAAAATGCGAAGAAGAACGGATGGCCTCTCGAAGTCAAGGTGTGTAAAGGAAGGATAGAGAGCGAGTGAGGGAATGTCTGTTGAGAGAGGGGGAGGGGAAAGAACGACGGGGTTTGATGGAGAAAGAGTTTGCGGGTTGAGACTATGTCATTCGGACTATCGGTAAAACCGACCGGGAATGCATATTTGAATGGAGATTGAATAATGATTAATTGAGGTTTCGCTGATCGGCTCGTGCACTAACTCGTCGTACGAGGACATGACCCGTGCTGCATCGATTGCCAAGCAGGTGAAGGAGAGAGGGGAGGGGAGAGACAAAGAGAGTGAGTGAGTTAGGATAATGGAAGGAAATTGCAGGCTATCAAGAAGGGATTGAAGGCCAAGTCTCAGTTCGTGATCACTCCGGGATCGGAACAGATCAGAGCGACGATCGAGAGAGATGGACTGTCGAAGATCTTCGAGGAATTCGGAGGAGTCGTCCTTGCGAATGCGTGTGGACCGTGTATCGGTCAGTGGGATAGACAGGATGTGAAGAAGGGAGAGAAGAACACGATTGTCACCTCGTACAACAGGAACTTCACTGGAAGGTGAGTCGTCCGTCATCTTGGTGGATGGGGGATGGGATGGGAATTGAGGAACGACGCGAATCCGGCTACGCACGGCTTCGTCACTTCCCCCGATATCGTGACTGCTCTCGCTATCGCTGGCAAACTCGACTTCGATCCTCGCACTGACTCACTGACTGCTGCTGATGGAAGCAAGTTCAAGCTGGAGGCACCCACTGGAGATCAGCTTCCCGCGAAGGGATACGATCCCGGAGAGGACACTTTCCAGGTACCCCCCTCCCCCCTCCTGATGGAATGAGTGATTGCAGGCTCCCTCTGGATCGGGCAACGTCATCGTGGACGATAAGTCGCAGAGACTCCAGTTGCTCGCTCCTTTCGCCAAATGGGACGGAAAGGATCTCGAGGATGCAGTGATTCTCATCAAGGTGTGTTATGAGAGAGGAAAGGAAGGGAGGAAGGAGGAGAATGCAGGTGAAAGGGAAGTGCACGACTGACCACATCTCTGCTGCTGGCCCGTGGCTGAAGTACCGTGGTCATCTCGAGAACATCTCGAACAACCTCCTCCTCACTGCTGTCAACTCGATGAATGGAGAGATGAACAAGGTGAGAGAGGGGGGTGAAGGGAGAGCATACGAGGAATGACAGGTTCAAAATGTGACCACTGGTGAATGGGGAGCAGTGCCTGCCACTGCTCGCGACTACAAAGCCAAGGGAGTGCAGTGGGTGGTGGTGGGAGATGAGAACTACGGAGAGGGAAGGTGAGCATCGAGTGGGAGAGACTACTTGATTCACTGACCATTAGCTTGGCAACGAATAATCGAATTCTTCCCAAATGTGTGCTCATATATTAGGCTGTATTAGGCCTCTGACTCTGACATTGTCTGGCCTCAGCATAACAGAGGCATATGCCCGTACATTCTAACAACGATGCTAATCTAAATCATACATGTCTGCTTGACGAGAAAAGGGAGCTTGAAATGGCCAGACTGTTGAACAACATCGCATGCTTTCTTTGATGCGGAGCTAGTTGATGGGTACTGAGAGTGATACTTCCTCACTTAGCTAAATAAGAAGTAGGGATAATACACTTTCTAAAACTAGGTTGGATTTGTTGGTATATTCAGGGCATTCGGTGCGCTAACCCAGTGAATATGAATATTGACACTGAAATGCTGCCCAGTTAATGAATTGCACTACCTCCAGTACAAGAGATACTGAATTCAGTAGAAGTCGGTTTTAACCAACACTAAAGGGTCTATACAAATACCAGTAAAATTCGAGAGTAATTGCTCATCTATATCAGAAAACTGGAAAATTCCGAAAACGAATTTTCGGACAAATTTCATAAAATTTGTGATTTCAGATCCTTTGAAAATTAAACCTGCATTCAGCGATGAATGATTTTCAAATTGTTTCAAATTTTCCATAGAAGCAATTGTACGAGATGGGTTGCTGGTTCAGATTACCACAATAGGTCATACATTCACGTTGTGTGAGAAACAAAAACTAGCCAGATGCACAAAATCCGTCATTCAAATTTTCACCATTAATTTCTGAAAGAATAATCATGTCGAATGAAACCAGAATCGATTCCATACTTGAATAGGGATATTATCAGCACATATTGTTCACGTTTAAAAACAAATGAAATATCTAGATCGTATGGCACGAAAATGGCCTGCGTTCACATCTGTTCGCAAACAGCGATCTGAGCGCATTTCGAGATTAACTTAAATTCTTAGCCACGTCTTCTAAGAACCAAATGTCATTTGTGGTTTAAAATGTTGTACATTAATCACACTCTGTGACAATGTTATGAATTTCTCACCATTTATGTCCCTAAGGAATTAGTGGACTGGAGAAATACGGAACAAGCACGTTCTAGTGCACTGCTTTAGCATCAGTTCGTGCCAAAATTATTGAAACAACGGGGATGTGCTATAGTGCGCTAGAAAGAGTATTGCATCCTCTATATATTAGAAAAATTGCGTGTGGCTAATGCTCACAGGAATGTCTCTGGAAGTCAGAATTTGCAAATGCCATAATCGGACAAGACTTATGCAACAACCTGATAGTATTGAACAACCTGATACTAATCTGGGTATTTCGCACTTTTTCTACATTTTATCTTTCGTAACCATGAACAATACCTTGGGAAATACAGCACGGGCCTTCACTCGTTCCCTTCCTGGGCACTTTTCCGAGAAATACAAAGGGCTCTCTTTACCGTACGAGATGCAGGGACTATGGGGCATCCTTTGCAACTTAAAAATCTTAATTAAAAAATCAAAAAATTGAACGTTTAAATTTTATCCGATTACTGCATAAAGAAATATCATAACGTCGGTCCCTCTGTCTGTCTGTGGGGTTTTTTTCAAATCGCTCTAATTCGCTTCAAAATCATTCCTAGAATTTTTTTTTCGTTGAATGTGCCTAAGACCTTGACCATATGAATCCCCTCGGAGAGCACTTTCAAAATTTGATCTTTGATCTTTTCCTTCAAATGGCTCTAACTCGGCTTAAAATCATCCTACAACGCTAAGACCTTGACCGTTAGCATCCTCACGGCGAGCACTTTCAGCACACCACACAACATGCATTTTTTCAAATCGCAGAAAACTCAAATACGCCCCGTGCACCACTCGCCACACCATCCTAACCTGCTCTCACACCCCGCCCGCAGCGTAAGCGTTGTGAAATGCTCGTGAGGTCCAGGGTGATTCGAAAAAGTTGGGATGAAAGCCCAACTTTTTCGAATTGCCCGAAGCCTCACGAGCCTTTTACAACGTTTTAAGCAGGCTCTCACCAGTTGCGTCCAATTGCTATCCTTAAAACACAACCCCGCATACAACGCTAGTTGAACTTTGCAGAGTATTGAAGAAACGTAGATTAAAGTTACCGGCCGATGACCAATTATTAATTTAGATTAGGATAGACGATGACTTAATAAAAAATCAATAATTGTGCCAAGAGATGACCTGGAAGCATCAGGCCCAAGTTACTGATCCGAGAAACGTGCGCTAATTCAAACACGATTATCGGGAGCTGCTGACACCGCCCACTTTTTCAAGTCTTTCGATAATGGGATTATCTCTTAGTTGTCATATACACCCAGGATACGAAAGAGAAAATTTAGTTAAAACCGAGATATCAAGATTTGCCTGGCTTATTTTGGAAAGAAAAAAGAAATCGCGATCTGGATGACTCCAGAAATGCTCCCCGTGGTATACGCACCTAGTACTATGTGAGCACATTTAGTATGAATTCGATTTTTCAAAACTTCCAAGAGTCCACAAATAAGTTTACATTTTTGTAAACATATTCAAAAAAATATCTATTGCTTCGACAAAAACCTTATATCTCCTTTTTTCTGTGCGTGCAGTTTGTTTAAATGATTGAAGAACCTTATATAACTTGCTATATTTTAAGCTCTCGCGAGCATGCCGCTCTGGAACCTCGTCATCTTGGAGGAAGAGCTATCATTGTCCGATCCTTCGCCCGTATTCATGGTCAGCTATCGATTAATAGTATTCTGGAATTTATTCAAGGGATTTGGTATCAATAATGAATTCACTTTACTGTAATCTGCAATAAGATGTTGATTGCAGAGACGAATCTGAAGAAGCAGGGAATGCTTCCTCTCACTTTCGCTGACTCCTCCGACTACGATGAGATCGACGGAAGCGACAAGATCTCCATTGTTGGACTCAAGTCGTTTGCACCCGGAAAGCCCCTCCAGGCAATTATCAAGAAGAAGGATGGAAAGGAAGTCAAGATCTGGCTGAATCACACTTTCAACGAGCAACAGATTGAGTGGTTCAAGGCTGGTTCTGCTCTCAACAGAATGAAAGAGGTCTTCTCCACTAGAAAATAGATACCTCTTAATGGAAACTCTTGGTACTCTCCTTGACCCATGCTCGTAAACGGTGTATTCCTCATGATAGATGAAACTCTTCTTTATCGCTTTAGATTGTTTATATAGTTTGTAGTATAAAAGGGTGCTGGCTAAATTGTTGTTCTTTAACAATCGAAGAAAAACCATTAAAAAAGCTCGTTCTGTTTCCATTGCAACTGTTCGAGCTGAGCCACTTCAAATTACGATGATACGGCATCTAGAACAAAAAACTTCGAATAAAGACTTCGCAGTAGGGCAATTCGCACAATTTCTCTTCAAACTAAATTTATTGCTAATTTGTTTTCAACGTTAGATACTTAAATTCATTCATTACATAATTGATAAATAGAATGCAGCTAAAACGACTTCAATTATGAGGAATTAGCCTCCACAGTGGTGTACGCGCTCACAAAAATTGTTCTAAATGTTCTACAGTGCACCAATTCCATTCTGAAGAGATCTGGTCCATAGCGGACTATAATGGACCATAATTGTCCATTCATTTTCCATCGAGCGAGTTCTTGGTAGAAAATGCGATAATCAGGGCTGTATTTTCGATATTTGCTCATTCTCATCAATCTTCTTGCAATATGATAGAAAAAAATTGCAAAAAATATTCATTTTGAGTGTGAAATTCGCATTCCATTCATTTACAAACAAAGCGATCAAAGATCTGACCCTTCGTGCGCTTCTTTGACCCTATCAGGGTATTATTCTTTTTCCGGATTTGCATTCAAATTTTCGGGTTTTCAGATGATTGATAAGTTTTACGATTCCCTTTGCTTAGTTTTGCTTATATTATAAATAATATTAATTTTATGGAGTAGTATACAAACCATGCAAAGAATGGAAAATTGTGAATCATCTGAATTCCCGAAAATTTGAATGCAAATCCGGAAAATAGAATAATACCATGATAGGGTCAAAAAAGCGCACGGTGGGTCAGATCTTTGATCACTTCGTTTGTAAATGAATGGAATACGAATTTTACATTTAAAATATTTTTTGCAATATTTTTCTATCATATTGCAAGAAGATTGATGAGAATGAGCAAATATCGAAAATACAGCCCTGATTATCGCATTTTCGACCTAGAACTCGCTCAATGGAAAATGAATGGACAATTATGGTCCATTATAGTCGACTAGGACTAGTCCACTATGGACCAGATCTCTTCAGAATGGAATTGGTGCACTGTAGTTCGAATTGTTTTTATTCAAGATGTCTTACAGTGCTGTACGATCGTAAGCAACAGCTGAACAGCGTCCAGCTGTTGCAAGCGTGCTGAACTAGGTCAAATTTTATCATGTAACAGTTGAACATCCAAAAAAGTTCACTGTTGCGGGTGCAACAGATGATCTACACAGAAAAATTTAACATAGTTGCAATAATTGAACATCGTCAACTGTTGCCCTAGTTCAACTGTTACAAGTGCAACAGTTGAATTCTGTTCAACAGTTGCAAAAAGGTGTTCTGGTTGAAAGCTGTTTTTTTCCTGAACATGTTTGTACTTGCTAACCAATGTAACCTACCCCCCCCCCCTTATATAAATATCTCGAAAACGGTTAAGCTCTCTGTCCATTTAGCCATTATTGTAGATCAAGTTGAAGCGATAGGCTGATGATCCTAGAATGCTTATTTGCATAGCTTCCGAGATAAAGTCCGGATTCCCCTACTGACGTGATCACGCGTGAGCAGCGATATCTACGTCCCCGAGATATAACATACGAACTATGTACTGACCTCATATTTAGGAAGGGGGATCCATATCAAAAAAACTAATCGTGAGTATCGGAAAACATAAAAATTAGGATCATGTTATTGTAATAACACATTTTCGCATAATCCAGGTGAAAGATTATATTTTCTCGAGTAATATGAATTGAGCTATAAAAAAATTTCATTTCGAGTTGTTTGAAAAAAATAGGCTTCCTAATAAAGCCGTCCTGAGTGGTTAGCCAGGCATAGTTGTCGATTGATGTCAATACTTTGCTCAGAATCAGAAAGGACAAACAAGCACCGAAAAATTATTTTTCACCTCCGCATCATAATTCAACGGTTCAGTCGATAACAACATCTACTCATCAGAATGAAACACTCCAAAAGCAGACATAAAGAAATTATCAGTGAAGAACTAGCAACAATGAACCAAAAAAAAAATTCAATATGAAGAAGAAAGCGAAACATAAAATATTCTGAAGCATGAAATTTGAAGTGATTAGCGCTCACGAAGTGCGAAGTCCTTCGTGTCCTGAAGAGTAACAATAATTATAATATCGAGAATGAGAAGAAATAATTGCTTACCTTCTCAATTTCTTTCCTGAGATGATCCTTATAAGAGAAAATGTCTCCTTCCCACTTTGTCACTGTTCCCTTGTCACATACCCAGATAACATCGGCAACCTGAATACAACATGCTTCCATTACCTTGTATATCCCGTGATTTTACCTGACTGACTAGACGGAAGTCATGAGAAACGAGAATCATTCCACCAGAATAGCAATTGATTGCTTCAGCGAGAGCATCGATCGATCTGAGAAATAGCATTTGATTTCCCAGAATTTTTGTCCGTTGGATATATAAAATTTTCCGGGCGAGGAGGACCTTGGCATCAGCGAGAAATTCACAAAGCGAATTCCTCCAAAATTGACAAACGTGCAATATTCGGTAATTACAATTCAAGCATGCCGCGCTTTTAGTGTTATTGGTCATAAAAGCGCAGCACCTTAGTCAAAATATCAACCTTCGAAATCTGCCATTTCGTTTCCATCGGATTTTTTCATAGATCTTTGGTAGATAAAAAAGAGTAAAATATTAATTTCATCACACCTCTCCAGTTTTATAATCCATTAAAAACGCAAGAAAAATTATTTTAACCGTGATTTATTGTGACGTTTCATTGAGATGGGTGCGGTTGATCAATTTTATTGTTAAATTTTATGGCCCGAATATTAACCAGTGGCGACGCGGTCATTTTTAAAAATTAGCTTTTTGACCAGGAAATGCATCATTCTGAAGCCAAGATATGATTGATCAAATTTAAAATGTACTTGTTCAAAACAGAATTATTCTTACATGGATATTTTTAATGCTCGCTAAACTTTCTGAGATTGAAAATTATCTGAGGCCTACTCGGATTTTTTTCGGATTTGTTTAAATAACTTGCAATTCTCACTAAACACCGCTAGAAAGGCCCCAGAAATTTTTTTTCAATTATGTAACACGAGAGCAATAATTCATTGAAACGAACTCCATATCAAGATGATTCGTAGGCTCGTCAAGCAGGAGGAGATGAGGCTGCTGCCAAGCCAACCATGCGAACGACACTCTGCATCGCTGCCCATCCGAAAGCTGCTTCATGGGACACACCTGCAGTTTAGATTAGTAAGACAAGTAAATGATGATGAAGAACACCTGCTCTCTTCCCGTGATTCCGTATCTTCCGACGATTCTTCTCATCTGTTCCTTCTCTTTCACTTCAGGGAACGATTGCAGCATAAACTCGAGGGCAGAAATTTCGAGAGGAAGTTCCTCGTGCAGATGCTCAAAATAATATAGTTCAGTTTCTTCACTATTCATAATGTACGCCCTTTAAGATCTTTTTTCGTTGCTCTAATTTTCAAGAAAAAAATGGTATTCATTGCGGTAGTTCTGTGGAGTCTGTAGATGTTTTACTGGTATGAGCCTTAATATAGATAATAAAACTAGGAAAATATGTTAATGTAGTTATTTACAATGTATTACAACCATTTAACTCGCAGATGTGTTTATCGAGTGTAGTGAAAACTACTTTTATTCATTTCGTGATCACCGCGATCACTTGGTGAGAGCATTCATGAAGAATACAATCAAGTAGACACAGAGCACGAATACAATCAAGTCTTGCATGTTCAGAGCGGAGAAATTGTTTCCATGGGGACGAGCCAGCGGAGTTCTCGATGATGATGTGCGAGGGAGGGGAATCCGTCTGTGATATAACTCTCACTACGCCTGAGTGCCCATTCAAACATACTTGGACACAGTGGCGACGTCGCTAGTGTCAGCATCCAACAGCAACTGTTCCTCAGGTGGCTTATCCGGCTTGCAGAACTTCATATTGATCTTTCCGAGAAGTCTGATCGTAGTAGGAGATGACTCCTCGCCTTTTCTACCCTAAAGATGCATAAACCTAGAGCCAAATAGTTGGCAAGTCAGGCCTGAAACTTGATCACAAGCAACATCTTCGGATTGGGAGTGTCACTCCACGCAGCGAACTCGGGAGGGCGATGCCACGTGAGAGTTAAACGAGACTGGCCACGAGCATCGATGTCGCCATTCCCAGTGGGAAAAGCCTGCAAGTTTTCCTTTCGCAACACCAATAGGATACACACCCACAGTCACACTGTTTCCTCCCACACACTTGATGTTGAACTGCAGAGGACGGTCAGAGATATTACAAAGTACCAATTGAACACGAGCCACGTCGGGCTTCGAGGAGACTGGGCAGAACTGAACGACTGTAGCCCGCACTTTCGCTTCGACACGAGCGCTGTTGATATCTACAGAAAATGTATCCATTTGAAGTTGTAGAGATATCAACCCGAATCATCTGATGCAGGCTGAGTAGACGCAATGCTGGATGCGTTCGATAAGAGTTCTTTCGCAGTTGTCAGATCAGGTGCAGGAGCAGAGATGGTGACATCCGGAAGTGCCCTTTTGTCATTGTTGTTCAAGTCATCATCCTTTCCTGGTTCGGAGGGATCTGACCCCGAGACTGTCATAATCCTGCAAACGATATTGGAAAGCACATTTTAAATAAGAAAACAAACGAGCTATTCGATTCAGCCGATCACCAAGAATGAACAAGTAGAGAATGAAATGAAGAAATGACAAAATGACAAGACAATTCATTAAATTATTTCAAATTGGAAAAATGCATTTGAAGGACTCGATTACAAAAAAAATGTATTGTAAGAAAACGAGAAAAAAACCTTTTACATACTATTGATATCGTCCAAAATTTCCCCGTTTTACTTAATCAATTCATATTGCGTTCGGGAAGTGACAGGGGAAATTGCAAATATAGGATAAGTCAATAAAGATACAGATCAGATTTTCTTTCTGCTCCAGGACGACAGTACTAGAGGTGGCAACACGAGGGGAGCTCCTTACCCCGTCCTCGGATTACGAGATAAAAGTAGGGGAGGATAACGAGCTCGTAACCTCACCTCGTATTGCCAACCCTAGAGAGTACACAAAACATAGTATTAGAGAAGTTAAGCATTCGAATCTTACGATAATTCTTAAAAGAAATGTTGTAATAGCATAATAAAAAGCGAGAACCTGATGATATCGCCCAATCTTCACGTGTGAGTGTCTCCTGATCAATCCATCAGTGGGCATCACGTCAGAACACAGTAGCTTCAACAGAGTAGATTTTCCTGAAAAATTGCATACCTTACTTAAAGTCAGTGGTCGAAAGGGTAGGTCACACAAATTGTAAAAAGTTGGCACGTTTCTGAAATTTAATATGAAATTCTTGAAAATGGGTACGTTTTAAAGAAAAAATACTAAAAAATGGGTACTTTTGCACTGGTCCGAACTCCAAAAAGCGGGCACGTTATGTCATTCTGGACCTATTTTTCGACCACTGCTTAAAGCTACCCAACAAGGACAAAATCCTGATCCCAAGACGCTACGCATTGTGAGCGCGTCGCGTGTTTGAAAGAGTATGCAAAAGTGAGAGAGCGTGGGATCAGGCAACTTCAACCTGATCCTTTCCGGCCTTCCCCTGTCGCTATTATTGATTTTTCGCATTTTTGTATATTCTTGCTCAACTAATTCAGCCATAGGCTATTAGATGGAGGACAAAAATAGAGTTAATTTCTTCGTTGTTGGGTAACTTTAACACTATTATCAGGAATCCGTGGAAGCTACGAACATTTTAAAACCCTATATGGTGATACAAACAACTTTGGTGGCATACTAGAGAGAAAACTTCGAACATATCTCGTTTCGGAGCTATACTTAGCAAATGCATGGGCGGAACGGGGTTTAAAAATACGAAAATTTTTCACGTTGGCACAAAACCTGAGTCAACGTGTACAAAATTCAAATCAGAATTATAAAAAAACAGAAATTAATTCAAAAAGGTTGCTATGCAGATCATGGGAATAAGAATTTCATTGCAGACAGGAGAACAGCAATCGCTTTAACGAATTGTTGTGGAAGACCTATAGGAAAACTGACCTGCTCCATTAGGCCCTACGAGAGCCAACCGAGTATCGAGGTCGATTCCGAAATCGAGATTTCGGTAGATCCAAGGCTAAAATAAAGAAATTTATTTTTCTTTCCGCGAAAAAATACCGTGTTCTCGTTGTATCTGAAGGAAACATGCTGGACCATGATGACCGGAGGAGGGATCTCTCCTGCGTCGAAGAAGTAGAACTGTTTTACCTATAATGAAAATGTTGCTAATGTTACACAACCAGTCTTAGATCAATTAGCGTAATATTATGTGCAGTCCACTAACTGTTTCATCGACAGCCTTCTCAGTCAAGCCACCAGCAATCATCTTTGCCATTGTTTTCTCCTTTGATTGCGCCTGTCTCGCCAGTTTGGCCGATCCGTGACCGAACCGAGCGACATAATCCTGTGAAATTCGATCATAAAACATTTCTATCAAAACAGTCTATCAAAACATACATCGAATCCCTAGATCACCGAAATAGTCTACAATAGGATACACACCTTTACGTTTCAGAACTAACGTGAGCAGCATTGCTGCTATTTTTCGGACAGTGCCCTTCATACTTCCTTTTTTTGCCAGTTTTGTGGCTGAACTAGTGGTCACCCTCAAGGATATTGAACCTCAGCAGCAATCCATGCCCTTGTATGCTTCAGAAAGGAAATCCTCAAAACCGAATAATATTGATCCATATATAGCAGGGCTGTGCTGAAAATATTTTTCGGAACACGAAATTTTTCCGAAATCTATTTCCGGAAAATTCGGAAAGGTCTTTAGAGAAAAAATATTGATCATTCTTTGCATGTATTGAATTTTTTTTTATTGACAATTGTCTACAGAGTAAATGGTAGCGAATTATCACTCCAATAAGGCTATATTGTTCATTTTTGGAAAACAATGGGTTTGGGTAATGAAAAAATGGAAAAAAAATAGATGGTATCATAGCTTTTTAAATAGATGGTATCATAGCTTTTTTTCGACGAAAAAGTAGAGAAAATTGAGTCTTAGAAGCAAGGTAATATTTAATCATCCTGGGAAATTTGATTTTTGAAAGCCTAGGATAAGTTGGAAAATTTTCTGAGATTTCGGGAAAAAAAATTTCGAAGGAAAAGTTTCTGGAAAAGTCAGAAACTTCGGAAAATGCAGAGCCCTGATATATAGATAGCAACCCAAAAATTAAGTGCAGATTTTTGATAAGCATGGAAGAAGGTGTTTTATACTTTACCCATGTTGAAAAAATAATATAAATGAAAATGTCTTAAATGCCGCATGCCTTCATGTGCTGCAGCTGATCTTGCTCCCACTTGTAGCGCTTCATTTGATTCTCGAGCAATTCCAAACGAGTCTTCACAAATGTGTCGTAGTTACCCTAAACTGGAACAATGTACAAGCCAGTACTGGCACGAAACAAATATATGCATGACGAAGTTCATAAACAAAAAAAACCCACTCCATAGTACACAAGTTTCTTCTGGAAGAGATGAATGATGTTAGTGCAGACTCCGTTCATGAAATCCTGAGAATGGGAGACCACCATGAGGGCTCGCTTGTAGCTGAAAAGTTATTGCAAATTGCTATTGGTTATAATCCAGGAGTAAACATATGAGGCTCTTCCCTCGCTTACCTCCGCCGTTGCGCAATCTCTCAAATACTTTCTGGGACTATATTCGTATCAGGAAGGAATAAGAATTTCGAATAGAAGAGCACCATCCCCCTATAACCGCAATCAAGGAAAGCTGATGTCATTCGGCATGATAATATAGGCAAAACTGACTGATATATACGCACAAAACATCAAAAAGAGATATTATATCGAGCTGGAGATAAATTGATTTCGATCAATAAACGTCGATAAATTCAAATTTCAGTTACCCTACGACGAAAGTTACCGTAATTGCTCAAAAATAAACATCCTTATATTAATTTTTTAAACAAGGTTTGCAAATATCAATTTTCTCAATTTAGTCGTAAACTCATTATTCGGCATCATAGAATCGATTAATGAAGTATCTGAAGAGGGGCACTCTGTAAGACGTCCATTAGACAATTCTTTATAGTGGGTTGAAATGAGTGTGCAATTCAGTATGTTTGCAAATACAGAATCCTTTCAAATTTTTTCTATTATCGCATACCAATCTGTACTTTCCATTCACCGAAAACTGAATAGGGGCACCTTGAAGAAATCGAAATATTTAATAAAACCAATTTATAACGGCAATTGAATTCGCGGGAGAGTATAAAAGAGCTCCCGTGCACTGCACTTTCGAATACACCACGAGTTGAAAATTTTACTTTGGGGGGGGCTAGACTAAATGAAAAATTGGCGCAAAACACGCCTTGTCGTGAGAGCCGAATACTACTTTCTTTGTTTGCTTTCATTTAATCACAAAATGCTCACTTCTTAAGCTCCTCCTCCAGCCAAACACAAGCTTCCAAGTCAAGATGATTCGTAGGCTCGTCGAGGAGGAGAAGAGATGGCTTCAGGTAGAGAGCTCGTGCAAGCGCGATCCTCATTCTCCACCCTCCTTAACGGGACAGATTAACAAGATTTCTTCACAATATTTTGGTGTAGCGGATAAGTTTAATATTTAAATTTACATTGATAATTTGCGGTGGCCATGCGAATGCGAAATCGCGAATTCGCCACGGATAGAGGGAGCGATGCAAATTCGCAAACACCGTTTGCGAATTTGCACCCAAAAAACATGATCGTGAAGAAGAAATATCCCACCTGAGAAATCTTTGCACGGCTTCATTTGCATTGTCTTTGTGAATCCAAGTCCGTGTAAGAGGTTTGCAGCTTTCATTTCAGCCTTGTCAGCGTCCATTTCATCCAATCGTTCGTAAATATCCATCAACTTCTCTTGCGACTCTGAAAATTAGACTTTTATAGGAGCATGATCAATAACCTTACCATCTACAGTAAGGTTATTGATACAGGCATTGATATCACCACCATCTTTCACTTTAACCAATGTATAAAATTTTCGACGAAAAAAATATGGAAAGGGTATAAAACAGTGGTCGAAAAGTAGGTCCAAAATTACATAACGTATCCGGATTTTGGTGTCCAGGCCAGTGCAATAGTAGAAAACGTGCCCATGTTTCAGCAATTTTTGATAAAGTTGTAAAAACGTACCCATTTTGAATTATTTCTTAATAAGATTTTAGAAACCTGCCCACTTTTTACAATTTTTGTGACCTACCCTTTCGACCACTGATATGAAATTGCGAGTTTGCGACCTCTGACACAATGTAATTTGTGATAGTTCGAGCAAGCTTATTGAATTGCATATATTATTTGTATTATTAGTATTTCACCAAATATTAAATTATAGCCTCTCGGATGCATACATTTTTGCTTGCTTCGAATAATTTTTTTTGCTGTGTTATTAAAGTTAAGTTACAAATAATCGATAAATAAGCTTGCTACACGTTTAAAAACTCGAAAAATTTACCGGCAAAAATGATAGCATCCGAGAGTAGGGGGCACCGAGCCGGAAAATTAAATTTTGAGTCCGGTTAAAGGCCAAATGTTTTGGTAAATCTCGTCGGATTGCGGGACTTCAAAACCGTGAAGAAATTTTGTTTTTTAAAGATTATTTAATTATTTGAAGATGCAGCTCTATGTTTTTTGGCAAACTTGTAGTGCATGAAACTTAGAATAACATATACCAAAATGAGAAAAATCGTAGAGAAAGATCCTCTGAGATGCGTTATTGAAATTGCATTGTTATGGTTTAAATCACCTATCTAAAGTGAATTGAGATGCAGCTTTCTAGTTTTTATCTATGTTTATTGCTAGGATAAATGTGGTTGTTGAGCCGCAATTTCAGAAAAATCGTAGAGATAGAAGGATTACAAACCTAGAATACATTTTAGCGCTGGGTACTGTAGAAATACCGTACTTATCACTAAGGAATAGATTATATCGACTTAAATTATTCCTCAATCGCATTCTCTAATCACCATCCATGCGAACCTGGGTCGAATAAAAGATAAGATCATCGGAAGAATATTAAAACATCGCAGTCATTATATTAGTTGACCCAGCGAACTGGATCGCACGCGTGAAATTCAGGCGTTGCGGCTGCAACCACACCACGAAAAACGGGGTCAAGAAAGAGTGCCTCATACGCTGCGATTTTGAATTTTTAGAGAAATCTGAAGATGTTTATGGAATTCCACATCTCCGATTACCCCAAAGACAACATTAAAGCATTATTTAGAAGAATTCTCAATTTCACCCCCCTAATCCGAGAGGCATCGAACCAGCGGTTCACTAGCGTATTAAGATTTTGAGGAAAACACTATTATGAGCATGCATAACCCTTTCGGGATTACTCTTGATGGATTAAGAATTAAATGCTACACAAAATAAGAAGTTTCGAGCAGGTGCTATTCATGTGAATGTAGTCGCAGAATCGACCAAAACAACAAATTGCTGTTTTCCCGGAAAACTTTTCCGGTCGAATCTTTGTCGTTTCTAGAACAGATAATGATCCATTGCCTTAAAAACTGAGATTCTTATACAACTTTTTGCTCTTTCGAATTAGGTATAACATGAACCAAAAATTAAAAATAAAAATTTTCGGAAAAAATCGATAATAGTAGATCAAGATTTTGGAAAATGTTTATTGGTCCCCCTTTGCTTCTAGCGATGATTTTGTAAGATTGTGCCACCCCCCTCCGACGCTCTGCGTTTTAAACTGGGAATGTAGATTTTTCGAAAAATAATCAAAAACAAATATTTTTATGTGCACAATCGAATAAGCCCGAATATTTATTCTTTGGATCGTATATACGATATGTCAAGTTTGGTTCGTAGTTAAAGAGGGAAATAACACTAATCTAAACCTATATATAAAGCGCAATTCCATCCGTATGCCCAGATTGCGAAATCGGTAGGGGAGGGAATGATGACGTTAGAAAGGCATCAGTTCATTACAGTATACCAATCAATAATTAGCCATGGGTCAACTATTATTCTGTGGATCAGGCGTATGACTTTGAACTTTAATCTCTGGTTTTATAGGGTAATATTACAGTAAGTATAAAAAGTAAACTACTTCGAGTACTGTCGTAAGTTGCATCAATTGCTACTTTTTAATTGAGTAACAATGTTGTAGTGAAAAAGTAAGTAGCAGGCAAATGACTTAAAGTGATTAGTAACTTACTTTTTCTGGACCGATTTTTCGCGCAAAAAAAGTAAGTTACTTGTTAGATTGCTCAAACCCTACCTTCAAAAAGTAATTTACCTCAGTACTCGTAGTAGTTTACTTTTTCAGAAGAATACTTACTGTTATATTACCCTACATTTTCAGAGATCTTTGAACTACCATATACCTATCAATAATTAGCATTGGGTCAACTATTATTCCATGGTTCAGATGAATGATATTAATTTTTGAATTCTGTTAGGACGGGGCCCTCGCCTTCGGCGGGGGCCAGTCAGGCTAGTAAAAAATAATTCATAAAAATTCTTTTTAAAAATGGGACACCCTGGGACTTTCCTTGTTCCGCGCCAGATCAAGCCCCCTACCCCCGCCCTCAGATCAGAGGTGTGGCCCAGAATGATCTTAGATGGATGGAAACCAGCCCCTCCTAGTAATTTAGCCTGAGTCAACGCATAAGCTTTGCGAGAAGAGTTAGGGAAAGTAAGGATCTAGAGATGGCAGGTGGCAGGAGATAAGGGAAGGGGCCTGGTTCTGAAGCAGGAAAGTGCCGACACCCTAATAAAAACATAATATATAGTAAGAAATAAATGGGATAACCTTCGTCGTCACACGTGGCAAGTTCTTCAGCCTTTTTATCAAGTGCTTTCCTCTCAGAATCGACATCAACAACGGCCTGGAAGCAAATTATTTTTTTCACTTCAAACTAACACGGCAATTTTTTCCCAACACCCCATTGAGTCTCTTTTCAGAACAAAGTAACCACAGAGAGAGTTGGTAAACATAGAAAGTATCTCATTCCTGTGTTTAGTGACTAGGACGCATGTTCCATATTTCTCTACAAAAGAAGGCACCCATCGTTCATTGTTTGTTCGGCGATGTTCCGGAAGGCAGAAAATGGCAACTTAACATTAATTGGCAATTAAATGTTAGTTTCCTGAGTAAATCAGTACAATAAAACAACAATTTTCGCAATTCTACAGCAACGCAGGGAAATATATTGCACAGTGCTACACTACTTACGCAAATTTTAGCTGACCATTTTCTTCAGGTGTGTTGGTTAAAACATTTCCGTGACTAAAAGCTCAGCAAAATTGGAAAAACTATTCGAATATAAAATAATGGTACGGCCCCAAACTCGTCGTTATTCGTGACCACCTGTCCGCCTAATGGTTCTCATGCAGAAAAACTCAAATTCAAACATCAGGCATCAGATTGAGCCCAATCAGGCAATATTTTTGAATTTGAAAAGCGTTGAAATTGCATAATAATTCACGCAAATTCAAATTTCAAGGCAATAAACACAGAAATGAGCAAAAGTTACAGTATCATCTAGTGGGCGGAATTAGGCGGACCGGTTGTCACGAATCTCGATGAGTTAGGAGCCGTGTAATGGATTATCTTTTGAAAATACCTGGAGGGCAGTCATGTTACTTGCGGGCATCTCACGGGAAACCATATACATGTCCACATGATCAGGAAGAGGTAGCTGGAAATAGATGTGAATGACTAATGTAAATGATAACCTACAGTTAGCATGGATACGGTAAGATATATAAAGCTCAATGGAAATAATTTCCTCATACACAACAAACAAATATTTTAAGATATTTACCTCTCGATTATAGATAGCCTGCAGCAGCGTTGACTTTCCTGTGAGAAAACAAAAGTTATTGCAAAATCAATGTATAATAATTAACGCACCACTTCCGTTAAGACCGATTAAACCATATCTGCGACCCATGTTCATTTCGAGAGTGGTGTCAACCACGATCTCACGTCCGTGAAAAGTTACCGTTAGACTTTCAACCTGAAAGCAACAAAATACATACAAAAACTAAGATTTGTAAAATCTCCGTAAGCACAGTTGGAAGGTTAATATGTTCATTATACAAGTCTAATTTATCGTTTAAATGAACACGGAAATTGATATAAATTGATAATTGATATTGATATCGCTTCTTAAATCCTAGGGTAACCGTGTAAATCCATAGTAAAACTTTTGTTAATAAAAATAGAGGGTTAACCTTGACATCCATCGACCTCGGATTCGAGCCGAGCGATCCAGCAACACTTCGCGCCTGCGCATTCTCAAGTTCGATTCGCTTGAGAAGTTCAGCAGCATGATCAACTACTTCATCAACTGAAAGCGGTGATTAAAATACCATTCTGAAAGCCTCATACCGTTCTCAGTGATCTCAGGGTTCTCGAGCTCGTTGACAGGAGTGCCCACGCCGTCTTCCTCATCAACCTTTGCCTTAGTATCGCGTGCCTTTCCACGACTCTTCGTTGCATTCTTCTTGGCAGCATCACGAGCTTTCTTCGCATCCGACGGCATTTTCACAAGCAGTTAGCGCCTCCGCTATAGCTCGTTATTACCTGCAAAAAAGTGATAAATATATACTTTATGAGTGATAAACGGTTTAAAATAGGACATACAGGAACCGCGGTGAATATTTAAAGGACTTTCTACCAAAAAAACCGCTGAATCCTACCAGAATTCCAAAACTTAAGACAAAACACGCTTCATGCGAGGTGATCTATTTTTTAAAATTAGCCAAACATTCACTTTTACACAAGACATTCAAAAGTAAACTTTATTCCATTCTCAAGTTTCTCTTGATATACTATATTGTTCGGAATCCACACACCAAAAAATCTAACTGCTTCTCGGGATCTAACATGATGTACAAAAAGTAAAATTAAACTTAACACACAAAGCGAGCGAAAAGAAGAAGTTAAAGAACACAAAATAAAATTAGAATCACACTCTTTTAAACTTCGCGGAATACCGTACTTAACTCTTCCTCGATTTGAATTTATGCTAGATTGCGCTAGATTCAGTGCTCTCGCCGCGATTTGGCAGAGCGGAAGTCGTCTCGAAAGCGAGCGCTCGCATTCTCTGCACTCGCAGCACCTGCGGCAGACAGCGAAGGATCCATCATGGCCAAGGAATCTAAGGGTTTTGATACCAAGAAGTTCTTCCTTGATCTGGCCACCGGAGGAACGGCCGCTGCCGTCTCCAAGACCGCTGTCGCCCCTATCGAGCGTGTCAAGCTCCTTCTCCAGGTACCTTATTGTTTCAAAAATTTAATAATCCTTTAATTTTATTTGGATCAACTTTAATTTGCATTGTAGGTGCAAGACGCTTCGGCCCACATCACCGCTGACAAGCGTTACAAGGGTATCGTCGATGTGCTCGTGCGAGTCCCCAAGGAGCAAGGCTTCTCCGCCCTGTGGCGTGGAAACCTCGCCAACGTCATCCGTTACTTCCCGACCCAGGCCCTGAACTTCGCGTTCAAGGATACCTACAAGAAGATCTTCCTCGAGGGTCTGGACAAGAAGAAGGACTTCTGGAAGTTCTTCGCCGGAAACCTTGCTTCCGGAGGAGCCGCCGGAGCCACCTCCCTCTGCTTCGTCTACCCCCTTGACTTCGCCAGAACCCGTCTTGGTGCTGACATCGGAAAGGGCGACAGCAGAGAGTTCAAGGGTCTTGCTGATTGCCTGATCAAGATCGTCAAGTCCGACGGACCCATCGGTCTCTACAGAGGATTCTTCGTCTCCGTCCAGGGTATCATCATCTACCGTGCCGCTTATTTCGGAATGTTCGACACTGCCAAGATGGTTTTCGCATCTGAGAAGAAGCTCAACTTCTTCGCTGCTTGGGGAATCGCTCAGGTTTGTCGATTCGACATGGCCCCACGTGTTAATGATGTATTCTCAGGTCGTCACTGTCGGATCCGGAATTCTCTCGTACCCTTGGGATACCGTGAGAAGACGCATGATGATGCAGTCTGGTCGCAAGGACGTCCTCTACAAGAACACCCTGGACTGCGCCCTCAAGATCATCAAGAACGAGGGTATGGGAGCTATGTTCAAGGGAGCCCTCTCGAACGTGTTCCGTGGAACTGGTGGAGCTCTTGTGCTGGCTATCTACGACGAGATCCAGAAGTTCTTGTAAATCATTCGCGTTGGTCTTCGAAAAACAGTAGATCCTCATCCCGTGCAAGAACTTTCCGATTATCTTATGTTGCAAAGTTGCTGGCAAGTGTTTGCAAACCTGTGCTCAGTTTGATAGACTATAAAGTTTGTTAAATTTTTTGTAGTGGTGTGTTTGATTGCACAGAGACTCGAGATAGATTTTGATTAGTTGTAGTGATACCCATTTGATCTACATAGATTGTTCGATGATTGACACAATAAATTCCTCTTCTCACTGATTGCTCTCTTTTTCTGTCAATTAGTACTCTGGTTCGGGTGGTGGGGAGGGTTCTGCCTGTCTACAGAACTGCTTACGACGTTTATTTATGCGGCGTTTTAATAGTACTTCGGAAAACATGTCAGACGCTCTCGATCGCAGCAAGGAACTGCGAGAGCCCTGCAGAGGCGTAGAATAGCGATTGACGGATATGGCCTCAATCTCCGAGGCAAATATAGCACAGTATTCCCGGAGGAAAACGTCATAAATTTCCATTCTCTTACTATTTGCTCTTCCTATCGATTAGTACTCTGGTTCAGGTGGTAGGGAGGGGTAGGGAACTTTATTCTTTGTTACACATACACGCGTCAGGGATTCCTTTACGTCAGAGAAAAAATGAGAATGTAGAGGACTTGCACAAGATGAGATCATCATAAAATAGATAAGCGTATCACACTGAACAATGGAAGCGTGCCTACAAGCAGATTAATCAGACGATGAATCGGAATGTGAGAAATAAGAATGGGAGAGGGCATGTGAGGCGTCAAGTCTTCCTGCGGGATTGCACACCAGGAGACGCTAAAAACGATTGATTCAAGACAGAAGGAGAAGATGGCCTGCCTGAAGGAGATCCCGTCCACTATGGCACAAGTGCGGTACCACTTGACTGAATGTCATAGAGGGATGGTACGTCTGCATCGGCTTGTAATCCGGCAATTGAGAAACTCCTGTCAATCATGACTCACGAAAATATTAGCAAATTACGAACCAGGCCATGAATCATCTGATGGAGTTCCCAAGAGTTTGAAGATCCTTCGGAGCTCATCATCTACGTCTGCGCCAGGGAACAAAGGACGACCAGCATTAGATATTTCAGAAAAACCAACAATATATTATCATAGAAGTTAGGAGTCTACCAGCAAAAATACATCCCGCAGACCACATGTCTATTGAGGTATTGTACAGCTTTGCCCCGAATAGTACGTCGGGAGGACGATACCAAAGGGTCACCACCTAAAAACATAACACAACCAAAAAACACGCCCATTGAAAGCATACCTCTGCGGAGTAGCATCTGACAGGTATACCAAAAGCACGAGCAAGTCCGAAGTCGGCGAGTTTCAGTTGACCATTGGTCACAAGTAGGTTTTGAGGTTTGAGGTCTCTGATAGAGAACATTCACATACGTGGTCTAGTTAATACAGTGCTCACCTGTGCAGAATATTGTGACTATGACAATACTCCAAACCTAAGAGTAGTTGTCGGAAGAGCGATCTCACGGTCTGAATAGAAGGGAAAGAGTTTGCTCACGAGCAACGTCCATACCGATTGTTCGATATGCCCATTGAGTGAATCGAAGAATTTCTTGAGATCCTCCTCGCAGAACTCAAACACGAGAGTCAACTTCAATTCAGCATGAATAACGTCCAGCAGACGGACAACATTGGGATGGCGCAATTCCCGAAGAATACAAATTTCTCGAAGTGCAGAAGACGGAACGCCCTGCAACCCTTTTTTTGCCAGTATAATTTGGATAACAAAACAACCTCATCATCATCATCTAGGCGAACCCTTTTCAGGGCAACCACTTCCTGAGACTCTACACTTCTAGCTTTGAAAACCGTCCCATATGTGCCTGAAGAAATGGACTGGCACTGGTATAGAAGCCCGGACCAGTCCGTAAAAGGACCTCTCCAGAGGCAGGACAGCCTCTCCTTCCCAGGAAAGGGTTGCTCTGTCCCCGCACTGTCATAAAAGCCCAGATCGGGTACCTATGAAGTCATCAGGGGTGTCCCCAGACCAGTAAAACCTACCTTTAGGCTATCATATCCCTAAAAAATAAGAATATCTCTGGTCTTAATTCAAAATTAAACGTAAGTATTCACTC
Organism: Pristionchus mayeri; assembly: GCA_036245805.1. Taxonomy (NCBI): domain Eukaryota; kingdom Metazoa; phylum Nematoda; class Chromadorea; order Rhabditida; family Neodiplogasteridae; genus Pristionchus; species Pristionchus mayeri. The sequence goes on along the minus strand of BTRK01000003.1, from coordinate 24,425,810 downwards.
TAACAGCATCAGTCTAATATCTACCAGTACCCCGATCTGGCCTTCTAGAACAGTGCGAGGATAAACATTTTTCACCAGTGGATATTGCCATTGCTGGTGGTCCGGGCTTCTATACCAGTGCCAAATGGACTTATCATAATTTCAAAGATAAGCAACTCACCTTCTCCAATTTTTTCCATACGATCATACTTTTGCATGAGTTCCGTTTGACAATACAACTGAAATTGGGCAACAGAAATGTAAATAAGGAAAAAAATTGTGAAACTTGTAACCACCGGTACTGTGATAACAGAATGCGTAGTCCGTGGTGTGGTGGGCGAGAGCTATCACATTTTGTTATATTACTCGCGGAACTTTTTTCTCCCGCGTTCCGCGAGTAATACAACAAAATGTGATAACTCTCGCACACCACACCACGGACTAAGCATTCTGTTCTCACAATACCACCGTAAATTGAAACGTTTAAACGGTCAGTTACAAATAAACTGATATCTAATCGATAATTTGAAGACCTGCTCAGTTGGCGATAGTTTATGAGTGTGATATATATCATTTGTAGAATTCATTTCACACACTTGTGAAAATCCGCCGTCCGCCTCAAGTCCCATCCGGGTTACGGTAGACGCTATTGAGCACGGAGATTACTTCCCTATTCCTTCTTTTTGATTAATTAATTTAATTAAATCATTTAAACATTATTTTATTATATATTTCATTGTTAATAAATATTTAAAAAGTCACGTCGGTCACACCCCTGAAGAACATGATAGGCAAAATAGCACACCAGTTGATAGAAAAAGACACGAAATTGGTAGATAAGTGGAGGATACAGATGAATTGACAAAGGAAAAGGTTCTTCGTGATCTCGAATCAACAAATGATAATACTATACTTGTGAATTGATTGAAGCAGAGAGGGTAAGGGGGAGAGTCAGAAGGAACAGTGAGTGAGTACTCATTCTAAATAACTTGTTATCTCCCCTCAATGCTCCCACATAACAACGAGACGTATTCGTATAATATTATCCATTCTTAATTGAGAAAAATTAAATTTTCATCATCAGTAGTTAATTCGTCTCTCCTTCCAGAATGAATTCCTTCTCTCATCCTCTGTCTCTCTAATCTATGTGCTCTCTCGCCACTGATTCTCCTCCTCCCCAAAGTGCATGGGAATTCTGATGGGTTTTCCCAGGGATCCTGGGAAAAGAGGGGCGTAACCACATGAGCATGATCGAACAGTCCATTCACCCTCATTCAACATGTTCTCGTGTCCGGAAGATGGCTGCACCGTCGCTTCCTTCAAGGAGCGGTACTCCGTCTACCCCCATCTCAAGAAGCAGCACAACTGGTCGGATGAGCGAGTGGAGCAGTACAAGACGGACGTGCTGAAGGAAGCCACAATCGAGAAGCAGAAGGACAACGCCTTCCCCTGCGACTACTGCTACGAGAGATTGCCCATGGACAAGCAGTGGAAGCAGCATCTCACCCGCAAGCATCCGGTACTCGTATAGTAATTCGATGTGTTGAGGTGGTGAAGAAGGCGGTGCCGACAGTGGAGTGCCCTGTGGAATCATGTGAGATGGTCGTGTGGACGAGGGAGTCACTGGCAGACCACTGCGCTCAAGACCACAAGAAGGACGACATCGATTTCGAGGTGGAAGAGGAGAACTTCTAGACGCTCGAGGAATTTCAAGTAAGTCGTTGATATTGTGAGGGGGGATACTGTAGGCATACTGTCGGATGGGTTACGGTAGGCATCCTGTCGGATGGGTTACGGTAACACTTCAGTGGTGATTATAGACCTTCTTCAGGAGTGGAAGCACTCACTTGAAATCTGGAGCTCGTGTGGCTTCACGAAGGACTCTGTGAAGGAGGGTCGGACATACTGGTGGTGTGCACGAGCCAATCGAGACCGATCCGACCCTACCAAGGAGAGGCCGAAGAAGTCACGTCGAGAGATTAGACATTGCAGCGCCTTTCTCACTGTGGGTCTGAATTGAATTGATCTAGAGGGATACTGTAGTTCTATTAGTAATCAATAATTGAAGTTGTACGAAGAGATGGGCGGGTCATTCACTGCGAGATTCTGCCGAGATCACATTGGTCACGCATGCGAACCTTCCAAGATTCCGCTTAGCTCGAAAGATCGCTCGGTTCTCTACAGCATCATTGATCAGGTTCGTGCTATCGATTGATCACTACACTGGTCTGTTGCAGCTTCATGATTCTTCTACTTTAGCGATACGAGGTGCCGAGGATCCGAGAACTGCTGCGCGAGTTCGTGAGGAAGTCTCCCCTCTACTACTTCAGCACCCGGATGATCAAAGAACTCAAGAGTCGTCGTCAGGAACGGGAGTGGAAGATGCACTCAGATGATCACTACAGTGTACTGGAGAGATATCTTCAGGGTCAGTTGAAATTATCTTTTTTTGGAGGGAAGGGGGAAAGAGAATCTGTCACTGAGAGAGGGATTGAGAAATATTCATGTTCAGAATAGCTCATCCCTTGCAGGCTAGACAGTGGGACTTCGTCGAGCAGATATCGACCAGAATCGTCCCGACTCTACGCGCATTGTGACGATCTCGGAAACTCAAGTGGAATGGCTAAAGAAGTATTCTCACCGTGGAGTCTCGATCGATGACACATTCAAGTGCTCCCATCACAAGATCAAGCTGTTGACTCTGATCGTCGTCGATGATTTCGACAGAGGCCTCCCTGCTGCTCATCTGCTGTCATATCACATGACTGAGCATGATGTTGAATTTCTGTTCAGAGTGAGTGATTATCACTTCCTTGTCATCTTACAATTCACACCTCAATCTCACACTTTCAGGAGATCATCAAAGTGCACCCTCGATTCGACCCTGCCTACTTCATGTCAGATGCCGCACCTGCCCTCTACAATGGCTTCCATCGAGCACTTCCAAATGCAAAGGCAGTGCGACTCTACTGCATCTGGCACTTTCTGAAGGTATTTTCTTAAGTTTACCGAACTTTTCCGAAGGCGAGAGAGCACGCGGATTAGAGAGGTGATTAGTGAGATTCTTCATCATTTCAGTTTGTCCGAGAGCACGTGACTATCTCCTACATCGGAACGGAGAGGGAGAGGGGAGAAGAGGTGTACGCCACGATCAAGGAGCTGACACTGACTGTCCCTAGGAAGCAGTTCACTCATCTTCTCACTACCCTGATGGACAGTTTGGATGACAAGGAAGGGGATGGATTCAAAGCCTACTTCCATCCACACGCCAGGGACCGAACCCTCTGGGCTCCCTACGCTCGGTCAGTACTGTTCACAATTCGGAACAGAAGAGAATCACGCACATATATTTCCCCTCTCTTTACCACCATTCCACTCTAGCTATCATTATATGTGCTGATTTGGATAGAACCTGACTTATCTCTTTCTTAATCCTCGATTCCAGGTCTACTGCCCCCTTCAATACCTCAATGTTCAATGAAGCCTACCATCGAGTCCTCAAGAACGTGTGGCTGCCGAAGGGAAGAAGAGCGAGACTAGATGAACTGGTCAACACTCTTCTCACTGTCCCCCAGATTCAAGACGAGGATTTGGAGATTGAGGTGTACCATTTGCATCATGTTCTTTCTGTAGTATCATTCCAAAATGAATGGCGACATTTTCGTTCTTCCTACAATATACTTTCAGGATGAGAAGGGACTGGAGACTGGGAAGTACCGTCTGAGCGCTCAGTACCTGCGGCACCGTACATGCAAGGAGGAGTACGAAACGGCCACTGACAAGATCTCCATCATCTCGAAGTCGGAGTGGCGAGTGCAGTCTTCAAGGGGAGGGAAGGAGTACACAGTGATCGACCTGGGAGAGGGGGTGTGCGACTGCGAGAAGCAGAATCTACATTGCTGGAAGTGAGTCTATGACAAGATTTCTCCCCCCAGTCATCCTCACTGGATACAGTAACCCTTACCGAATGTGGTTGTAGATGCGTCGCCTGTCCTCGTCGATTCACGTGCACCTGCCCAGACAGTGTGAAGGCAGGACTCAATTGCAAGCACGTCCATGCTGCACTCACCTACTCACCCATCACAGGTTTGATATCTGTTTATGCTTTGAAGACACGGCTTAACTTTGATTCTTGAGATGACACTCCTGAAGCTGGTCCAACTTTCATGGATCAAGTACTGGAGGCGATTGATCACGACCATGCCATCCAGCCGCGTATCCTCATCGAGGAAGAGGTATGACTGTATACTCATTATCTGTAGATCAATTCCCCACTCTCCATCCTTCTTCCTGTAAATAAAATCATTCAGGAAGAGGACGAGAACGAGGCGAGGCTCAATACGATGGTCGATCCCATGGAGCAGGAGGCGAGAAGAGAAGAGGAGAAGAAGAGAGAGCAGATAGGAGTGATGAGAGGACAGTTTTACGAGGTGAACATGCGAAGTCTCTCCAATTCGAACACTCTCTAATTGATTAGAGGAACGAGAGAGCGTGTAATTTGAAGAGAGCCAAAGTTTCCTTGCAGCTTCTCGAAGACGCGAGGAATCGATTCAACTTCGCCAGTCGTAAAACGGACAATACTGAGGGCATGGAAGAGTTCATCAAGAACTTTCAATCGGTGGTGGATCAGCTCCCCATTCCCCATGGAAGGAGAGGAAGGGAGCCTGCACCCAAGAAGATCAGAGATCATCTCAAGTTCGTCCCTCCCACCATCGGAACTGTGAGTGATCAATTGCATTTTATTGACAGCAGGGATCTGAATCTAATCTATTGGTGAGACTGAGTGGATCATTTCAGCCCGGAAGAAGACGCGGCAACTTCGGTGTGAATGCGCAGCCACTCGCAGCAGCCGATCCCGACCTGATGAACACCTGCTATTCCTGTCTCAAAGGTGTTGCACCCTCTGGTCACGATGGCGAAGAAAACGACGGATGGGTTCAGTGTCCCTCCTGTTCCCTCTGGGCACACGTGCTCTGTGTCTCCTTGGGTGCCATCTGCCAGTCATTCCATTCCGCTATATATGACCCTTGATCTGCCTACAGTCTTGATTTCATTCCATTCTGCCAATCTTTGTCGTTTTTCTTTGAGTTGTTTATTATTCTTTTTCATGCGTCCCCAGAGATAAATAGTATTGCAGTTCTCAAATTTACCTTCACTGCACGTTTATAATTGGGATGGTTATTCAGGGGTGTGACCGACGTGACTCATTTTTAAATATTTATTAACAATGAAATATATAATAAAATAATGTTTAAATGATTTAATTAAGTTAATTAATAAAAAAGAAGGAATAGGGAAGTAATCTCCGTGCTCAATAGCGACTACCGTAACCCGGATGGGGCTTGAGGCGGACGGCGGATTTTCACAAGTATTTCACACGCACAGCACTGCGCACGCACGCAAGGCTTCCTCTTGGCCCGCGACTATTTAAATAATATATTTTTTATTTATTTTTCTCGCACTCTTACGCGCTCGCGTTTTCAGTAACATGGGCCACGGTCACGGCGAGCCCTTCAAGATTCCCCACCATTCCATCTACAGCAACTATAAGGCGTTCCCTGAGCTCGCCAATCACGAGAAGAGACTTGCTCAGGTATTATAATTCCGTCACTTTAATAGATATGTACATCGTACAACTTTGTTAGCTGGGGCTGAAGGATCCGTGGATCCGCAATTATGTCTACCTCTACGACAAAGAGTATCCTCACGTGCGAGGACAGTGGGCTCATTTCAAGAGACTCATCCTGCCAGGATGGAAGGTATCGTTCTCATTAAATATTATTCTTACATATATCTATGGTTATTTCAGCTCGGAGTAGGAGCAGCTGTAGCTCTGATTGCGGCAGAGGAGCTCTATTCTTTCGCTAAGACTGGCCAGACCAGCTGGGATGCCCATCATTAGAACCTCGACTTAGAATTCGCGTTATCCTCTCTGTATTTTACATTGTTGCGCGTCGCGTATTCATTGTGTAGAGTTGTACGAGATCAAAATAAACAAAAACTTAAGATGGCGTCGGCACAACAGATAAGCAGTCTTCTCGGGGCACAGCTGGCTAACGCTGTCAAGATTGTCGAGGAGCAGGCAAGATTCACTTTTATATTCGAGAAAAAAAATACTCTTTAAAGGTAGACGAAGAACTGAAGCGAATGGAGAATATGGATGAAGATGACCTCGAAGTGATAAGGCGGAAAAGGATGGAAGAAATGAAGAAAGCTCAGGTAAGATCTGTTGCTGTCGTGTTGTTCTACATGGTTTCATAAATACAGCACTACAAACTTAATACTTGAATCTACGTCGTCTACATTGATTCTTCATTATCCAATTTTTTGATCTTGAAGAGCGCTCGCAGATTCTGTACCCAACCTTTTTTAGAATTTATTTAATCAACAATCGATTAAAGGCTTTAAAAATGAAATGTGATATTAAATTGAAGTTTTGTAGAATAAGCGTCAAGAGATGCTTACTTCTGGCCACGGGAAGTACTCTGAAGTGGCCGATGAAAAGGAGTTTTTTGAGTCTACCAAGAAGAGCAACAAGGTACTTGTTTCCTTCTCATATTTATCATGCATCTCCTCTTATTCTAAAAAATCGATATTTTTAAAGTATTTAAATTTAAAAATCCGATTCGAATGTTTCCAATTTTGCACGTGGATCTGTTGAATGCTGTTCAAAGATGAAACATGCATGCCCATTACTTTTTTCACCGTTCTCTAATAGTGATTTGCATGTTGTTTTTTTGAATTGATTTTGCTGCTAGTTTGCAACATTCGAGACTTATTGGCGAACAATACTATTTTGCACAAATTAATTTAACACTGATTAAATTCAAATTTAACTTCGTGTACAATTAATGGAGCACCTGTATTGGTCTCTGGAGATATGCCATGCACATTGTGCTTCGTTCTTTTGCAGATTTATATATTTTTCAAGGTCGTTTGTCTCTTCTACACGGGATCTTCGATGAGATCAAAGATCGTGGACAAGCATATGGAGAAGATTGCGCCTAAGCACATAGGAACGAGATTCATTAAGATCGATGCTGAGAAGGTATGATATCCTTCAGATTATTGCGAATACATATTGATACCATCTATGCAATTATGTATATGAAGGAGGCATGAGCAGCAGTTATATTATTGTAGATCTGCGCGAGATTGAGTTTTTGTAGGTGTGTAGAGTTACTGTAAGACTATAACGGCACTTCTTTACTTTAGGGGGTAACTCCGCTCTGCGTCCCTGACACTCTGCCTCTCACTCCCTACCCCTTACCGCTTAGGCTAAAGACGTGTAGGCCGGCGAAGTGCACAGAAATGTGCGTGCATCCAGCATCTTACCGACGAGAGAGTATACAAAATGGAGAGCGCGCGAGAGAGTGGGAGACCGTAGGTTGGCGGAGGGAGCGGCGCGCTCTGGTGGCCATTTGTGGTCAACCGTCATTTTTGGCTGGCCACCCCCTCCATGGGGGTGGTTCTCCTCCCCTCCCTGAGTAGGGACTCAGGGGGGCGGAGGGGGAGAGATGGGGTTACCCCCTAAAGTAAAGAAGTGCCAAATAATACTCTGCAGCATTTTCACTAAACATTGAAAATTGCCAAATATTTTACGTGATTATCAGGGAGTTAGCAGTTCTAACTTCTCTTTCGTTTCGTGCAGGTTAGGAGTGATCATTGTGAGACCAGACGCTCGTTCGCTGATTTAGTCAACGTTTGACTGTATGTTTTTTTAACACGCGCTCTTTTTCTTGACCTTTTCATTTTCCTTATTTATTTTGTCCGGCGGCCGTTCTTCTGAAGTTAAGCGACTAGGCTCCGCACACTTTTCTTCTTGTTGGGCTACAGTATGATGGATAAGTAGTCACTTAAAATGCATGTCTTGTAAATGAGTAGGATTTGCAGGCGAAGTTCCTCTCGACTCGTCTGAACATCCGAGTCATTCCAACCATCGCCATCATCGTTAATCAGAACACAACTGACTACATCAGAGGATTCGATGACTTGGTCAGAATATCCTTAATTATAATAACATAAGTTTTCTGTGAGAATTCAGGGGCATTTGCCATCAGAAAATATTCATAGTCATTTCGTTGAAACGTTGCTTATCGATTCTATTGGAGGTCCAAAAAAAGTTCATGCAGCTGGTTTTGCCAAAGTTAATTTTTTGAGTTACCAGTGCAGAGCACCGTTATTCGGTAAATTTTGAACATACAGTGTTTTTTCTCCATTTTACTCGTATCAGCGGGCACTACAAATAATTTATTGACCAAATCCAATGGATGGATGGTCCTTCTTTGGACCTCCAAGGGTCGAACCCTGCACGGAAATTTTTTTCCCAACAACCCAATGAGAGAAATGGTCCCTTTTCAGAACAAAGTATCCACAAAAAATTACTAAGCTTAGAAGGTATATCATTTCTGTGTTTAGTGACGAGGCTGCATATTCCATATTCGCTAAAATTAAAAGGCGCCCTTCTTTAATTGATAGTTCTATGATATTCTGGAAGGCAGAAAATGGAAACTTAACATTACTTAATGATTAAATGATAATTTATGAGTAAATCAATACAATAAACCGAAAACGGTATAGCTAAAGTTGCCTGAGAATTTGAAAATTACCTTTTTCAGGCAACAATTTTTAAAAATATAAACGTACCTCAGGAAAAAACAGTGCACCGTGCTACAGCATGTACGCGCATTTTAGCTGACCATTTTTTTCATGTTTTTTGGTGAAAATATTGCCGTGCTCTGGCAAGCGGCGTTGGCGCGCGAAGCGTGACGACGTCCGAGCCACTCCGTCGCGAAGTGACGGTGTTGTCTGCAAGACCTGGCCGTTGGCGTTAGTCTATGGCTAGTTGTAGATCAAAAGCATTCCTGGTAGATCACATAAAAAATTGACTTTGATGGCCCGTTTTTGTGCGGTTATCTCCGATCATATTCGAGCTGGAAAAAAAAACTTTTGGCAGATTAAATGTGTGCTTTTAAGTGCTCTTCAAGATGAGACTGTGTCTGGCTCGATAGATAACTCTTGAAACAAGCGTCGTGGCAATGCATCGAATATTAAAGAGTGAAGGTTTGAAAATTGTTTTCGGTCAAAACTGCATTAGTGCATTCAGCATATCATTCGAGAGCTCTCGATGAGCTCTATCGAATGAGACATTTAGATTGTTCTCATGTTTTCTGAACAATTTGCGTGAGGCATGTTTCATGACTTATCGAGTCGGGCACACACTCATCTTGATGAGTACTTCAAAACACGCATTTCATCTGCCAAACTTTTTTTTCCGGGTCGAATATGAACGGAGATAACTGCAAAAAACGGGTCGCCAATCTAGGATTGATCGAAGTATCCATCATCTTTTGGAAAATGAAATATACCATTCCAATGGCGTACTGATGACTAAATGCATTTTGGGCAAAAATTATTTGGTAGAATTTACCCGTAAAATCCAATCGTTTAATTGTTGGTAAAATAGTCCGTTTTGTCACAATTTTTTGGCACTGCTCTTGTGGAAAGGTCGACGAGGAATGACATAAAATTGAAATTTTTTTTGTATTTTATCTCCCTTCATTTTCCCTCATTCCTCATCGACCTTTCCAAAAAAAAAGGTGCCAGAAAAATTTTGACAAAACGTAAAATTCCGGAAAAAATCAAGGGGGGGGGGGGCAGTTCGGTAGAACAGACTTGTTCCTTTGCCCTACCTTTCAGTAAAATTGAAAGTGCGGTGCTCACTTGTAGGGCGGCCACGATGAATTCAAGACTGAAGTTCTCGAAGCGAGATTAGCTAGGTCTGGTGTGATCAATTTGGAGAAGAAGCAAGAAGTGAAGAAAGAGAAGAAGATCATTCGATGCGGAAATGAGAGTGATTCCGCTGAAGACTGGTAGAGCACAGTTCCATGTAATTGTGAGGATATCCATTGCCTATCTGCTACTGTTTTTGCATGCGTAATTAATAATTCTTTCAGTTTTGATACAGCTTGTCTCATTTATATTCGTTGTTCCGTTGATGGTTGTCGTGTGATTCCCTGCTCCTCAATCCGGCTACTGATAAAAGATCTCAGCTTTAAATAAACTGAGTACGAATTGAAGAAGTTGACAATCTCTGATCTGCATATCTTGAACCCTGACCCACACTCAGTTTAATTTTCACAGATGTCGAATCCGATGGATGACTGGGTCCCAATAGGAAACAGCAAATTAAAGTGAGCCAGAGTACAATACACATACTAGCAAAATTTATTTACCTTTTTTTGGTTTTTTTTCTCAGATTGGAACGAATCTACGATGATATCAATTTGAACTTGAAAGAAGCCATTCATTTTTCTGCTTGTCCTTATTCAGGACCAATAGGTACTTTAATATATATTCGACTTTGACCTTTTCTTCTTTTTTCTTCGGGCTTTACTCAGGGGAATCTAACTGTATTTTTATTTAAGCTATATGCTCAGCTAACGGTGCTTCTTCTTTCAAGATCACCGTCCATGATGCAGCTGGGAAGCTATACTGTGTAGTCGAGGTCAGATTTATATCGAGAAATACCAAACAGTGAACCAAATTGTACTACCAATATAATTTTAAGGGCACTTCTTCGGTTTCTGGCCACCCTCCTCCCCCCAATTCCCATTCCTGCCCATCATTGAGGGGTTGAGCGGCCGAAAATCAGGGATGAATACCTAGAAATGAGTGGGCTATATGAGGGAGGGGGGGGGGGGTGGTCAGAAACCGAAGAAGTGCCACTTTAAGCTATTTTGGTATTGTTGGATAGTCTGTTCATCCGATAAAGTGTGGTTAACTATTCAGAGAGTTTCGATTCCTAGATTATCGATCCTTTCTTGGTGTTCACTCGATATTGATTGCAGGTAGCAGATGTGATTCATATGGAATGGACTCGTGGCCATCGATTGGTAGTCGTCTCTTCGAGAGGATCCGTCTCCCTATTCACTCCATTGGGAGAGAAAGTTAAAGATTTCATACTGGTTAGTTTTCTTTTTATCCAATAATCGATAATTTCATTTTGGAGCCCTACACAATTTCGATTTTTTGGTCTTTGCCAAATCGCTGAAGAAATGTTTTGATTGAGCGAGTGGAGCGTGGTCTGAGCAGACTGCTTTGACTCAGGTGAGGGACGTGCACGTGATGTCTTGTCTCCTCTTCGGGGCCTCTCGCCACTCGGGACTCGCCCTCCTTGATGACGCCCATCGGATCACCGTTGTCAACAATGTCACCGATCCCGTCATCTGGACTATCCATCCAAGTATCCCCCCCTCTCCCCCTCCACCCATGGGCATGCATTGCAGAGGAACGACCCACGACGTGGACATTGATGCAGGCACACTCGGAAGTGACGAGTGTAGTTGTCGTAGTCAAGACTACCTTTTATCGATCTAGTCAGGGGGAGGCTCTCCAGATGATGGTACGAGAGGGGGCGGGGGGTCCCTCGAGACAACCCTTGTCAGGATACTCCGTGGGCTGCGAGTGAGGGGGAGTACATGGAATGTGGTTCGGACTGGACGAATGAGAGACTCGCCCTTCTCCATTCCTCCAATATCATCCATGTGGGTACTCTCTCTCTCTTTCCAGGATACACTATCCATTGTAGGTGACTAGATCAGATCTCTCTATCCTCATCTCTTCCATTTCCCTCTCTTCGAGTCTCCCCATCCATTCTATCGGATGGATCTCTCATTCGATCCTCTTCATCGATCGGAAGCCTTCTTCAGTGCACTTCGTGAGTACCAACGACTCGACGGCAGTCTATGAGTGAGTGGGAGGGAGAGGGAGAGGGAGAGGGAGAGGGGGAGGGGGAGGGGTGCCATCTCCATTCAGACACTCTTCTCCTTTCGTCCAATTGGGAGTCGAATGCGACGGAGTGAGAGTGTACAGTGGAGACTCGCTTACCTTCATCTCGCATATCACTCGTGAGTTCCCCTCCCCTCCCCTCCCCTCCCCTCTCCTCCCCTCCCCTCCGCTCACCCCCCCTCTCTCTCCAGAGGCAGAGTCACAAGTGCGTGAAGTGGGAACAGATGCAGAAGGGGCGAATCTCCTCTTCGCACAGTCTATAATGGACGAAGGATCGACTAAGAGAACTCCATTCGAGTTTATCATGGCTGTCAAGTGAGAATGAGGGAGGGAAGGAAAGATGACACTCTTCATCCAATTGTGTAGGAATCTGCCGAAGGCCATCGAAGAGTGTACAGCTGCTGCAGAGAAGACTCGACCACCCGCACTGCAGAAGACACTCATGAAGGTGAGAAGGAGGGGAGAGGGGGGGGGGAGAGGGAGGGGAGAGGAAGGATGTTGAGGCAGCTCGAATGGGAATGGCGTTCTCTTGCTCCTTCGATTCTTGCTCCTTCATTTCTCTGCTCCGTTCGATGCGAGTAGTGAACGAGTGTGCACTGAGAAGAACAGCCATCCCCATTACTCTCACTCAGTTAGTTACTCCTCTCCCCTCATCCCCATCCCTCCCTCTCAATTTAGACTATCCGAACTGTCTTTCCCGTCTCTTCTCTCTCGTCTCGTCGATATCGATCACTTTGGACTGGGAGTGAAACTATCGCAGTGGATGTCGAAGTAAGTTCTCCCCTTCTCATATGGCACCCTCTCAGTCTCACTCATCTCTCTTCTCTTGAAGGGATGGAGTGGATACTGATAGAGTAGTGCTAGCCTGGCTCAAGAAGCTGATTGTAAAAGCGAGGAGGAAGAATGAAAGTGCAGAGATGATCGATGAAGTGATTGCGGAGAAGATGAAGGAGTTCCCTCATGTTGCATTCGCAGGTGAGGAGAGAGGAGGGGGGGGGGGGGAAGGGGAGGAGAGAGGAGGGGGGCGGAAGGTGAGGAGGGAGGGAGAGATAATTCAGATGCTGCTGAGAAGGCCATGGAAGTGGGGGCGACCGATCTGGCCAAAAGGCTGATCGCAAGGGAGAAGAACGATGAGAGACAAGTGAGTGGGGGAGGGGGGAGGGGAGATGATGGGTGGGATGCAGGTGGAGTGTCTCCTCAAGCTGGGCCAAGTGGGAGAAGCACTCGCTCGAGCTGATGCTATGCAACAACCAAGACTCATCCATATGGTACTCAAGCATCTCACGAGGACGCTCACCAAAGCTCAGCTAGAAGTGCAGATACACAAGATTCCCAATGTGAGTCTTCCTCCCCCCCCCCCCTCCCCCCATATCTCTCTCTCTCTCAGGTTGCATGCGTGTACCAGGAGTACGTGAAGCAACAGAGCAGTGGGAACCAGATACTCTCTCTACTCACACAGAGTTCAGACTACGAGAAGCTGATAATGTACCACATGGAGACAGCAGTGGCCATTGGAGAAGGACCTTTCGCCGTGAGAGAATGAGAGGAGAGGGGAGGGGGGAGGGAGAGAGGAGAGGGGAAGGGAGAGAGGAGAGGGGAGGGAGAGAGGAGAGGAGAGGAGAGGGGAGGGAGAGAGGAGAGGAGAGGGGAGGGAGAGAGGAGTTGCAGAGTGAGGAGAGGGGAAGGGAGAGAGGAGTTGCAGAGTGAGGAGAGGGAACAGGCGTTGATGGAGGGGAAGGAAGCCGCTAATCTAATGAAAGATACCTCCCTCGGTGAACTACTGCAGGAAGCTGTTACCAGGGGAGAGAGTACACGGTGAGGAGAGGGGGAGGAGGGGGAGGAGGAGGAGAGATTACAGGAGAGCAGTGATGGAGGCAGTGGCAGATCCAGAGGCAGTGGCGAGGATCGCCAAGCAGGCGAAACTCAGTGAGAAGCAGTGAGTGGAAGAGAAGAGAAGAGAAGAGAGAGGGGAGTGGGTCATTGCAGAGTGCATGAATGGACTGTAGAGGGATTGGCGAGAGCTCATCGATGGTCCCATCTCATGGAATTCGCCAAGAGGAAGTCACCCATCGGATATGCCGTATCGTTTGACCACCCCCAATCTGCCTATCTCTCACTCTACAGCCATTCGTGCGAGCATGTCTCCATCAAGGGAGGAAAGACGAGGCAGAGAAGTATCTGGTGAAGGCAACTGCAGCCACAGATCAGATAGAGGCGAATCTCCTGCTGGGGTTGGTCCCCCCCCCCCCTCCCCCTCTCATCACTCCCCTCTTCCAGCCATTTCGTGCGCGCAGCTAAGATAGCATTCGATCGACGAGAGAGGGATATGCTGCAGAAGATCTGGAGGAGAAGTGTAGTGGAGGACACAGAGACTGCCAGGAAAGTGATGACTATGATTGACTCTCTCTGATTCGCCGCGTACAGTTTCCCACACCCACGAAAAAGAATGGAATTGGGTGGCGTCGAGTGAGAGGGCGTGTAAACATGAGAGAGTGGTCATGATCAGGGTACTAAACCTGATCCTTTATGACGGGGAGGAAATGACCTTTGTGAATTCAGAAGTTTAACATTTTTAGACGCGTTTCACGTTTTTACGGGAATTGCAATGGTTGCATAAAATTCGATAACGGCGACGTTTTATGTATCCGTTGCAATTCTCGCACAAACGTGCAACATTTCTCAAATAAACGCTAAATTTCTGAATTCGCCGTAGGGCTATTTTCTCCCCGAAATCTCTCCCTGGTATTCGCTTTATATTTTTATTAATTATTTCAGTTCAATTAATGAAACACTATTTTATCATATCCTGAAATTTTCGTGGGTGTTGCATAACTTTAATCACCAGAGTTCATTATACTTAATTTATTGTACTTATTGTATACGTATCGTATTGTAATGCCCAATTTGTAGTCTGTGATATTCTGAACGTGTGGCTTTGCTAGTGCCTTGTATGAAGATAAACAAGTTATGAAATTATGCTCAAAATGCTTTATGATCTTGCTGAGATTGATTGAGCAGTGGTAGAAATGAGAAGGGGAGTATCTCAATCCTTCTTATCAGAGCTGGTATTTCCATTGAATGGGTCCCATCCATTGGAAGCAGATCCACTCTCAGTCCATGCTGTGAAGAACTCTCCCGAGAAGAGAGTCCCGAAGGGAGCTGCTGAGGGGGCGAGAGGAGGCAACGAGGGAAGAGTCTCCTCGAAACCGGGAGGAGCAGACGATGTAGGGGGAGAGACGAACTCAGAAGGAGGAGGGGAGGGCCATGCTGAGGTCTGGAGCGAGGAGAGAGTACTGTAGACTGGGGGAGGGCTTACGTGTCTAGAAGGAGCATGGAAATCGAATGGGATCGGAGTTGCAACTGTGGCCCAATCTGGGAGACCTGCGGAATGTGGAATAATAGGGAAGAAATGGTAGGTGGAAGTGTAGATACCTGGGAAGGGCATCGTTTCCCTTTCCTTTCTCTTTCTCTCTTCCTCTTCCTCTCTTCGTCTCCTTTCTTCTTCTTTCTCCCTTCTTTTCTTTTCGCTTCCAATGGCTCTTCCGATAGTTTGCCTTCCATTCCACGGGTCGGCCATCCTCTCCTTCAATCCAACTCGGTTAGAAGGGGAGGAGGGAGATGGCTACCTCAGAGTGATCTCTACTCCCTCCACTCGAATCGAATCCTCTCGCCGTCGCCTCCACCATCGCACTCAAATCTGCATCGACGTTCCCATCTGAAAACGACCATCGACCATAAGGGATGAAAGGAGAGAGAAAGTAGACCCACTTTGAATGTCGACATCATCCCAGTCGGGAGGTTCACTCTCTTCACTGGCAGCCTTCTCCCGAGGAGGATCATCATCGTATACAACGGGCAGAGGAGACTGTAGTGAATGAGATCATTAATCTGAGTAATCATCTAATCAGAGGACCATTCTGGATGGGAAAGGAAGTTGAATGAAGAGATGATACCTCTCTCTCCTCCTTATTCGTCTCTTCCCCCCGATGGAATTCATGTGCTACTCCTTCGTCTTGGCTCGATATTCCGTTCGAATGATTGAATCTTCCATCTGATTCACTGCCACGATCGTTCTCCCTCTTCTTCTCCTCAACAACGTTCTTCCTGTCCTCCTCTCTCTCCTTCTCCTTCTTCCGTCTATCTTCTCTACTTTTTCTTCTTTCTTCCTCCTCTCTTTTCTTCTTTTTATCTTCTTCGACCTTTTTGGCTCTTCTATCCTGTAAATGCAATAAATTCTAAACATTTCTTTTATATGCGGTGACCTCTTCATCTCTCCTCCTCTTATCCTTTTCTTTCTTTTTCCGTTCCTCTTCTTCCTTCTTCTTCCTCTTCTCTTCTTCTCTTCTCTTCTCATCTCCACTAGATTGGTTGTTGTCAGTTGAGACTGGAATGAGGACGGTCCTCCTTCGATTCCTCCTCTATCTCTTACCTCTCTCCTCCTTCTCACACACTTCTCTGTTCTCCTTCTCTTCATTCTCATTCACTTCTCTCTTCTTCTCCTCTTCCTTCGCCCTTTCAATCTCTCTCTTCTTATTCCATTCGCTACTTACTTCTCTCGAGCTCTTAATTCGTGATTATATGAATGTTTTCTCGTTCGTTTTCCTGACCTCTTCATTCCTCTTCCTCTCTCTTCTTCCTCTTCCTTCTCCCTCATCCACCATTCTCTCCACTCTCAATAGTCTTTCCTCGTCTCTTGCACTGCAACTCAATCACTCCCCTCCCTTTCTCTGTCTCTCCTCACCTCGCTCCATTGGTGGGGTGAACTTTTGGTTTTCTCTTTCTTCCTCTTCTTTCATCGTCTGATCTGTCTGTATTCCTCTCCTTTCTCCATAGTAGAGTCCACGACCACACAGGTTGTATCGCCCACACGACAGTATTCGCCACTCTCAAAGAGATCTTCGATGAGAGGATCGAAGGAGGGAAGGAACTCACGTGAAGAATATCTTAGTGTATGTGGGTGCATTCCTCTCTGCAGAGAGCGTCGAAGGCCGGAATGGACGAAAGGGGCCGAATTCTGAGAAGAGAGATCCCTCCCTAATCATTCCTTATCTACATTCTGTTCTCTAATCTGGAGTGACATCTAATCTGAAGAGCGCAAAGAAAAAAAACCGAAAAATTAATGACAAAAATTGTGCACATTTTTAAAAGTAGTAAAAAGGGAGTAAAGGAAGAAGGGAGAATGATACTGACTGGGGGGAGTATCCACTGGATGTCTCCTCTCGCCATCTTCTCCATTCTCACTCGTACTATTGAGATCGAATACAGCAGTGGTTGATCCATAATGGGAACGAAGGGCGCAGATTATGGCACGATCCCCTTCCAGATATCCACACGCGAGAACACAGATGAGAGAGAAACTAAATCGAGTGAGAGAGATGGAGATAGAAGGGACTCACAAGAGGGCTACCATACACAGATAGTACATCTTATTCTCGAAGTACGGACGAGGAAGGGCGGCATGACATACGTGCATCATCTGAAGGTAGAAAGGGATCGGGGAGGGATCAGGGAGGGATATACTCATCTCCTCTTCAAATAGAACGCTACTTCGAACAAGACTTTGCCTCTATAGTAACGGTGCAATCCAGGTTTGATGTATGTGGGGAAGTGAGTGAATGTGGTACCTCGGGGGGGATGGTAGCTGCCAGGGGGAACACCCATGCAGACCCGTTCATGTGCATGTACAATTGGAGATCTGCCTCGTTTGTAGTGGAGAGGAAGTCGGGAGTGTGACTGGAAAGAAGACTCGAATGAAGGATGAGAAGGAAGGGAAGGACGAGCGAGCATCCTGAGAAGGACGAGAGAGAAGAATACGTACGCGATGTCCAGTACGTGACTCTCGTTCGGTTTCAGTCTGAATCCATCACAATTCAACACGCGGAATCCACGATTTTCACATGGGAAATTGTTGATGCTAATATTGACTATGGTGAAGGGGACCTGTAATAGAGGAATGAGTGGAGGGGAGAGGAGGTAGAGTACCTCTCCAGTGTTAGTGACTGTGAAAGGTCGTCGAACAGTGAGAGTTGACATGAATCGATGCATCAGGCCTGAAATAGGATGATAGAGTGGAAGTGTGGAAGGAAGGAAGAGGACTGACGCTTGGGATTATTACAATCGTGTAGATGGTCGTGTCTGATCTCGAAATAGAGGGGAGTTCTACTCCTCGACGCTATCTTCTCCACTTCCATTCCAATTCTCGCTCCTCTTCCATACACAACTACTGGCTCGACCATTGTGAGGTTGTTACTCCAATCGATGGATCGATACTGTAGTCAGGGAAGAATCACTCACCGTATTATCAATAACGAACTCCTAAGGGTGTAATCACTGGGCAAGAATCCGAATCGAACTCGTAATTTCATATGAGGTTGTAAAATTGCAGAAAGAGTGAATCTGGAAGGAATTATGGGAGGGAGTAATGAGGAGGGATATACCTAGGAACATTCATTCCGAGCTCTTTCTCCACTTCTTCCCTCAATATTGGAACGGGACTTTCAGAACGAAGAGTGAAAAGCTCCGTGTCTCTGCAATATGGTCCCTCCCCCCTTTCGACTCCCTTCCCCCTCCCCGTACCCTATGTTTCTAATTGTCCATCTGATTACCTTAGCGAGAACATGAGAGTCTCGTTCATCTCCACATTCGAAGTGAGAGGAGACGCAAGATGAGATCTGTATTTGTTTTGATTCCATTGGCAATTTGTGAATCGTTGTGCACACAATACCTGAATGATTCGACGAGAGCTTCGGCATCAGGATAAATAACAAGAGGAATCACTTGGACGATGATCGGTTCACTCGTAGGATTCGAGAGTGTCAGATTAACAATCTAGGACGAAAGATGAGATCAGATCAAAGATCAAAGATCACAGTGAAATTGCCGACTGCAGTGAGAGGAAAGTGAATGGAAGATCTCGTGAGCAATCGAGGCCATGTTAATTCGCCACTTATGGGAACCTCCAATCATTATCATTCAAATGACTTCTCCTGTCTACTGTTTACCTTAACGTGTCTGGCCTTAGTGGTATGGAGAGTGAGGGAAGAATTGATGGTATTCCATCCTCTCATCATCAGATCATCAAATTTAGCTCTCGCTCTCTTGTAGAGATACGAATCGATATCAGCCAGATTAGTGGGAAGAGTGAGACCATGGGCGAACCATTGGCCATCCGAGAGAGCAGATTCAGCCAGATTAGGAGGAAGATTAACTAAGTTGAGATATAAAACCGGGAAAATAAATCTGGATGAACTAACCCGGAGTGGGCACTCTCAATCCGAGATAGCAATAGTCTTGAGGGCAATCCATTGGAGGCATCAACAACACCTTACCCTTAAGGAATGGATTAGGAAGGGGAAGATATGGAGAGGAAAAAGAGAAGGACTTACGATATTGGAGAATCGTCCAGATCTGAGAAGAGGAGAGGATCCTTCAGGGATGGGAGTGGGATCGATGTAGACTGAAGTCTCTTCCGAGGAAGGAACTATCTCTGTCACTACCATGTCCTCCTCGAACGAGTTGAACATCTATAAAACTTCTTCTCGCTATCCCTTCCTTCCTCATGACCAGATAACAAAATTGTTATTAGTTGTCCAGATTCCCCAGCACTTCAAAGAAGCTAGTGAATGATCAGTCTAAAAATCCAATAGCGTTAATCCTAATCTAACGTCCCCGTGAGATAACTGAATTCCCATGGCGGAAGATTACATTTTTAGATGTTGTTCAAATCATATCTTGAAACATTTTTTTACCAGTACGATTCATATGAGAATAGGTTTAAAGAAAAACTTTGAAAAAATATTTTTCATACTTTTGGCATTGATAAAGCAGTATGCAAAAGGAGCAATAGAAATTTGAAGCGGAAGCGGTTCGAACCCACAGTGTCCGGGCTTCACCACTGCAGCAACCGCACTGAGCCACCGAAGCTAACAAGGAGAAGGCATGAGAAACTTCTTACGTCTCAAGCGCAAAAATATCGATTTTTTCAACGAAACATTCCGCAGATTTTGAAAACGAAATTAAATTCAACGTTGTCGAATTAGTATACCCTCAAATTTTGGTGAAAATGGGGATATGTGTCCTCATGTCAGACCGATCCCATGTTAGAGGGAGATATTCAAGATTCTCATTAGACGGACATTCTAACATTAAAATCATATTATTTTGATACCAAACTAATCTGTCGGATGGCACTGGCCACTGTCCCTTTCCTCCAGATCAATTTCTCAGTTTACTTTCGGTCAAGATTATTAAAGTTATGTCCTCTATATTCCCTGTCCCACTGAGCCCGCCAGTGATCCTCACTCAGTTTTGGGAGACCGTGCCCACTAGGACTCGTTCCTCCCTCACCTGCAGAGTTCTATAAGCAATCTTCCCTGGATGAGTGGATCCGAATTTGAGTGAAGAAGGAATTGGAAGGAGACGACCACGAGAGACCTGAGAGAGAGAGGGAGAGAGAGAGAGAAAGGAAGGAAGGAAGAGGAGAAGAGACTCACTTGGAATAGGATAGGATAAATTCGAGTCTCGAAATCAGTTCTGATCTCCAGATCAGAGTCGACTACTGTTTCATTAAGAACTCTGAGCAGAAGATCGAAGTAGACGATGGATCGCGGGGGGATTGAGAAATCAACCTGGTTGAGAAGAGGAGGACGTGATGAGGGAGGAGGGAACTCACTCCTTGTCTCATCTCCTTCTCTTCATCTTGTCTCCATCGGGGCAATTCAGTGTGTTCCCTCGAGAGTGGCATCCTCCCTCGATACAGCAGACGAGTAATCTCGGGGTAGTGCAATCGGAGGGAAAGCAATGAGATCGAGGATGGATTCGGATTGCGTATTTCGAACTGAAGTGGACGAAAGTAGAGAGAAGAGACAGAAAGATAGACTCACACTGATGCTGCGAGAATCGTTCTTCTCCACCAGACCAAAATCGAAGGATCTCTGGTTCGGAGAGTGCAATTTCACCTACAATTTGCTAATCAACCATGGAAGAGCATGTCTATAAAGAGTCGAAGACACGGAGGAAAAGAATATTGATCTATCCCCTCACCTCTACCTTTCCATCGTACACGTGAATTGGGACTGTGAATGTGGATACGTTTGTATAGAGGGATATGTTAGTGGAATAGCCGACGGGGGCCTTCCTGTTGTACTTGAGGAGGAATACAGGAGCAACCTCTCCTGGAGAGAGAGCTACCACTCGAGAGAAAAGACGCAACTGAAAGAAATAGTGAATATTGGATAAGGAAGGATGAGAAGGGAAGAGGACGTACGGTGAAATGCTGCATGCCCTCAATAGGGAGACTGGCATTGTAGATGGCGACTTGAATAGGGAGATGAGAACGAATACGGACGGAATGACGGGAATTGGAGGGAAGACCATCGTGAAGACATCCATCGTCACCCTCCATCGACAGAGAACTAAAGAGATTTGAGAGAGGGAGAGACAGCGAAACTCCCTACTCACCCACTGTACACTCCTACCGTGTACGCCATCGACACATTGAACTGAGATCCCCAAACAATCAACCTTAAGATATCAAATGTAATTTATGAAATTGACGATATGTATTCTCACCTGCCAGAGTGTCTCTGGAATGGCTCCTTCCTCGAGTAATACTTTGAATCGATATGTACTTTCATGATAGGCGTAATTGGACCTGACAAGAAGAGAAATTGTGATTGTATGGTGGAATTGGAGAGTACCAGGTACTCCAACCCTGCCCGAATGGACGAAGATGGGAGGATATCCAGTGTACTCCAGATAGACTGCTGCACTCTCTTCTGGCTCCATCGTCACTCGTTTTACCTGCAGAGTGGGAGGAGGCAATAGAGGTAAAGAGGGAAAGTGAAAAAGAAGAGTGATTAGTACCTCCCAGTCGGTGAATTTGCCTAGTGTAGAATAGACAGAGATAATGAGTTCCTTCGATTTGTTCCCGTGTGGAATCAGTCCGAAATCGAGTATATCTGTCGAGGGGAAGATGCCCGGTGCGGCAGTGCACTGTAAGGAGAAACATGATTTTTAAAAAATTTTATTTACCGTACACCACATATGTGTTTCATCAGATACAGAAATGCTCTAGAATATATAATGCAAGAGAGAATATCTTAAGGATCGAAAAATTGTGGATAGTGTCGCTTTTTTTGTCGATATGCAACATCTTAGAAGTTGTTAGGGTCCAAAGACCTCATGGCAATGGTTATTACATAGGCAAAATGATCAACCTATTTATGGGTGAAGAGAGGAAGGGTGGAAAGGCTCACCGTGTATGGCATGGAGAAGAAGAAGGGATCCAGCCTTTCTACTGAGTCCTCTCTGATTACCTCAGCTCTGCAAATTATATTCGATCACCAACGTCATTTGGGTATGAAGAAATGGTGATTAAAGGTTCTTATTCACCCAGATTCTTATTCATATCCGCATAATGATAACAACGAACCGAACAAGGGCAAAAGCAGTTGAGTTTGCCTCTTTAACTCCGACAAGGAGAAGATTGGCAACGTGTCTAGATTCGAAAGGATTCAATTCCTGAATTTGACACATTTAGAAATCCAGATTACTAAAGATGATGAACCCATAATTGCTGATTTGCTGGATAAACGGGATCTTGTTTAGTAGGCAGTTGAACGAAGAGGCCTCCTCCCGATGAAGCAATGTCAGTTATACGAAGGGGATATTCGAAGGGATTGTGGATCACCAATTCACGAGATATCGTTCCTGACAATTTAATTCAAGTTTACATAATATAGTGATAGCAAACAATAAAAGAAAAAAATTGATATCCGACATACCATTGATGGCTACTCTACTGCCGACGAAAGGAGGAACGCGGAATCGATTAGAAGTCGTCTCCCCCATGGTCTACAATTGAGATTAAACGGTGGATATTAGAGAAGCCCCGTCCCATCCACAGAAAGTTTATATAAATCAGGATAATACATAAAACATGGTGCAAAACTTCATATGTAAAAACTTTAACAAATTGAAACGATTGAAAGCGAAGTTCCTTTCCTGATGAACAATGAAGTGGCTGGAATAGGAAGTGCTCACTTGGACGGAGTAGACAGCGCCCTCGGAAGAGTGCATCATCAGGGGACCTTGGAAGATGCCCATTTCACGAGAGAGATAAGCAAGGGAGAGACGGGCACAGTCCTCTTTTCTGAAATATCAACATTTTAGAAAAATGAAAAATTTTTAGAAACAATGACCTACTCAAATGGTATGGACATGTGCTAGTCTTTTTTTGAATGTTCATTCCGAAAAAGATAAGCAAATATATAGACCATTTGAGTGAGTCAGCATGCGCATCCTTAAAGTTACCGGACGAGGACGAAACTCTGATCTGACCCTGATCTCGTCGCGTGTACGAGAGAGTATGCAAAAGTGAGAGAGCGCTGGATTACGCTGATCATTTCCGGCTTTCCCTTGAGGCTATTATTGATTTTTAGCATTTTTGTATATTCATTCTCAACTAATCCCGCTATCGGCTATTCGATGGAGGACAAAACTAGGGGGTCAATTTCGTCCTCGTCCGGTAACTTTAAAGTTGCAAGCCGTAGAAGAAATACTGATCCCAATGTTGCACGCATTGGCTGTGCGTCGCGAGAATTAAAGTGTGGAAAACCTATGACTAATTTATCGGATTTTTTTGTACATCTATCGATACGTTGATAATACTAGATTTAGGGCTTACTTCCATTTAGGGCTTACTTGAGTGTATCGGGTTTGATGAAAGTAGAGTGGATAAAGGGCGAGTCTCCAAGTATCGCATCCAGTTTCACTTCATCTTCGTCATCTTCCTTCCTTGTCGTTTCGTCTTCTCGCTCTTTTGATCTTCTATTACATATCTCTACATATCGAATAGAAGCTTCTCCGAAATCACTAAAATTATCGTATATTGAACGGATCGTGCAATTGACAAAAAAATCTCTCAAACCAGAATTGCCATTTCTTTCCAATTACAAGCTAATATGTACTTTCCGGGCGTATTATAGTTGATGGTAATCATCACGAACAATCGCCGTGATTATTTCATTGCGCAATCATTTTAATTCGCTTGTGATTGCGTAAGAGCTACATAGAGACTAGGGCGGGGAAAACGACTCGTCGAGTCGACTTGTTTACTAGTTGGATCGAGTCGAGATCGAGTCTCTCGAGCACTCGACCCTCTCCCTTTTATTGCTCCCTTGAGGACGAGTGAGTCGATTCGGTTCGAGTCGAAATCGAGTCGGCGATTTTCTCAGCTCTAAGTGGTCCAAATTGCCTATTCTTTGCGCGGTTTGAATCAGCTCGATGAGAGCTATCGGACACATATACATGTTAGGGAATTTATGCAAAAACGGTGAATATATTAAAATTCTCCGCACAAACCTGAAGAAAAATCGGAAAAAATAGATCTTCATTTCTCCCCTCATGTTTATACTTTTTCGACTGGTCACGGCAAGCAGAATCCAACTGTCCAAAAATTAAATGATGTGGATTACTGTGAGCTGAGAAAATCGCCTTGACTCGATTTCGACTCGAAAATGACTCGACTCACTCGCTTTCTCTTCCCGCCAAAACGAGCACTCGACGAGAGAGGGGTCGTAAACACGCCTCCCTTCGAGCACTCGAAAAGAGGAGTAAACAACGTCGAGTGCTCGAGAATCATTTTCGCCGCCCTAATAGAGACGTTGATAAAATGTTCAAGAACTGACGTTTCACCAAAATCGAGTACGGGAGGTCTAACGACGAGAGAGCGACGTTCTGGCGTCCTGCAATATGCGAATGCACCTCCATTCTCCCCAATATTATAGATGTAATGAGTTTAAGATTTTTGTTTGAGAAAGTACAGCAGGCGGGAGTGACCATCGATAATCATGCAGAGTGTCTGTCTTGAGATAAACAACAATGGATGAGACTGGAAATACGATCAGAGTCTACCTACTAAAATTCATTGAGAATCTTGTTGTAATGATGGACAGAGTGATGGATGAGATACCTATTGCCTTCGACGGGATCTCGTGTCTCCCTCACTCCTCCTCCAGTGAACATCTCTTTCTCCTTCTTGGTTGTTTCACTGAAGAAGTGCAGTTCATCTCCCGTCTGCACGAATGCAGTGTGCACGACAGCATCTCCCTCGAATGGGTACTGCAAGAGGAGAGAATGAAGACAAGGATGCAAGCACATCCTCACGTCGTGCACTCCGCACCACACAGGAGATACCACTGCGTTAATCGATATAAGTAGAATAATCATTGCAATCGATTGATGGATAGTCTCCGATGATCTACCCTTTGCCCTTCTCTACTGTGCATCTAGAGAAGAGAAACGAAAGGTGGATTTGGGAGATGGAATTGGGTGATCTGAAGAAGTCACATAAACGAAGGATAATACCGACCAGGAGAAATATGGTGAGCATCAAAATGTGATCAGGAATCTGATGTGGGAAATGGAGGAGCAATAAGATCATATACAAGGCGAGCATATTCTCTTGTGAATAAATATTAGGCTGATGCATAAGTTTTTTCCAATTTCGGAGGCATAATTCAAAGTCTCCTAAAAAGCGTACTTCAAATCCGATCAGTACACATCCGTTGCATAATGTAGGGGTATAGTTCACACTTATAATCATATGTTCGAATTGTGCCGTGCTGTTAAATCATTTAAGAAATCGATCGTTAACCTTGTTCGAATTTTTCAAGAAATTTTTGAAAGAATTGAACTCGCTGTTTCTTTGCAGGGAAAATAGGCTGATCATCTTCACATACATTATTGAGAAGCCCCTTGAATGCTCTTTCAAAAAAGTGGATGAAAGCGGTGCTAGCTTACTCAATCCCAGGATGAGAGAATAGCAAATGAGCCACGAAGAAAATAAATCACACTTGAGTTGGCACCTTTACTGCCCTTTGTGTTATAGTGACTGACTCTATATAGGGGCGCTTTAATCATACTTTATAGGGTAACTTTACAATTCGTGAAATTTGAGGAGTACCATTTCTGAATTCTCGCGAATTCCATGACTATGATAAGCTAATGAGGGATAGTTCTAGGGTAGCTGATGCTGATAAACACAAAAATGTGGGACCTCCATCTATCATCTAATCAGGAAGCTTTTAAATACACTGATCGATGTGTAAATTTCATCATATAAGAGTTGATGACTGCAGCTTGTGATTGTAATGATGAAAGCCCACCATAAAGCAAACATAAGCCCTCATGTAGGAAGCTTTATGATGTGATAGGTTTGGTTTTGATATGCCAATGTGTGCGGATGCGCATTAAAACGCTGTCTCCCTAAGATCGGAGCATAGGGTGGCACAATGACTCAAACTTATCGCTAGGAGTTCAAACTTTGGTGGTAGAGTCCTTAGGGTCAAAGAAAACTTTTCCAGAAATTTTGACCTACCATTTGCATATTTTACAAAAACGGCCATTTTTGATATTGACCCTTAC
The DNA here is from genome assembly GCA_036245805.1 of Pristionchus mayeri. NCBI lineage: Eukaryota > Metazoa > Nematoda > Chromadorea > Rhabditida > Neodiplogasteridae > Pristionchus > Pristionchus mayeri. Next base: position 24,399,614 of record BTRK01000003.1, on the reverse strand, counting down.
TGTTATATACCATTCGAAAGAGCATCAAAAGTTATGTCAGAATCCAAATTTGCGAAGAAATTAATCAACATCTGTTCGGGAAACATGCAATTATGTGAGGAAAAACAGTTGTTTGAAATTTCGATAGTTTAGAAGAACATGTTCCAATCATTTCTGCTTTCTGAAACCGTTACCCTAGATGTAAAATGTTATGAGGAATTCAGAAAAAAATATGCCGAAGACGAGCGAGGTACCCCAAATAGAGTTTTGCTCGAAAAATTGAGGGAGTTCTGAAACGTGAGTTCGATTCCGCTCGAGTGCAAGCATTTTTGCATGCATTTTCCATAAGATATCTAGCTACCACTATTTTTCGATATGTATAATAAGTGATTTAAAGTTGTTTCCGTAGCAAAATTTGTTTAATTAATGCCTGCAAAAATGTTTGCACTCGAGCGGAATCGAACTAAAATTTCAGAACACCCTCAGTTTTTCGAGCAAAACTCTATTTGGGGTACCTCGCTCGTCTTCGGCATATTTTTTTCTGAATTCCTCATAACATTTTACATCTAGGGTAACGGTTTCAGAAACCAGAAATGATTGGAACATGTTCTTCTAAATTATCGAAATTTCAAACAGCTGTTTTTCCTCACATAATTGTATGTTTCCAGAACAGATGTTGATTAATTTCTTCGCAAATTTGGATTCTGACATAACTTTTGATGCTCTTTCGAATGGTATATAACACTAAGGGTCAATATCAAAAATGGCCGTTTTTGTAAAATATGCAAATGGTAGGTCAAAATTTCTGGAAATATTTTCTTTGACCCTAAGGACTCTACCACCAAAGTTTGAACTCCTAGCGATAAGTTTGAGTCATTGTGCCACTTTGCCTTCACAATCTGACGTTCTAACGGAGACAGCGTTTTAAACGAAACACATTTTGGTCATGGCGAACTGAACACGACTCTGAACTTTGCACCCTTTTTGATCAGGTCTTTTGTGAAAAATCCGAATCACATGTGTTATTGTGATGTACGTTCATCACACTTCACGATAGTGTTGATTATTTTGCCCAATCACGGCTCACTGGAAAGATCTAATCTGAGAAAGTCGTAGCTAGATTCGTAGCCGGGTCTACTTTGACTTCACACTATGATCACTAGGCGCTCTCAAGAGGTCCGGACTAAAGTGCGCTAAAGAGAGCATCTATGCACTGATAATTTGTAAGGATCAAAATGATAATCAATTAGAACCAAAGACCAGAATAAGGGAAACATTTAAAAGTAAAAATTGGAAAAAAACTTATGCATCAGCCTGATAATATTTCAAGTTTTTTTCTCATTAAGTCAATATTTGTAATGGGATGGAACACGTAGCTAAAAAGGGAAGGGGGGTGAGATGAGAATCGACCTACTTAGAGAGTAGAGGGGGAAGAGTCGAATAAGAAAGATAAAGGGGATAATGAATGAAGAAAGGGTTAAATGGTTAAGGACTCAAACCTCAGAGGAATGACAGAAGAGGTGACATAAAAAAAGAGAGGACGGATCATTGATCTCATGATTCTCAACTGATAGCTCGTGATAATATTATCAACTGATCTTGATACGACCCATTTCGATCGGGAGGAGAAATATGTTGAGATCAAGGTTGAAATAGCGAATATATTGGACAAGTAAGAGAAGAACGTAAGGGAAAACGAGCGGCAAACCAGATTGAAAGATGAAAGGGGTGAGCAGAACAGGCGAACGAGGTAAAGTGAACTTGTATTGAGGAAATATTTTCATGTATTCAAAAATCGAACTGGCTTTGCAACGATCGTGCATCCCTTGACCTACGCGTTCCAACTCATCTTACCTCTCCAACACTCTACAACGGACTAAAAACGAGTTACAAGAGTGCCGAGGCCATCCGTCCGAGTGTAGCTTGGGATAGTTGGTGTGCGTGTCCTGCACCATTGTGAAGAGCCGGAACAATCTCCGGCTCTCTGCTTAATTTTTTCTACATTCAATTTCTATTATTTATTTGTTGGTTATTGTTATTTATATTATTTTTCACACTTGTTCACGTAAAAAAATGCAGGTTTGATGGAGGAAGGTGTCTATGGAAGGCAGAAACATTTTCATCGAGCCGATCTTCTCCATGGGAAATGTGAAGATGTTCCATCAATCGTCGAGGCGGTACAGTTCCATGGAGTAAGAACCACTAAAGGCGATGCACTTCTCCAAGAAGTGGCGGAGTTGTACAAGAGCTCAAATGTAGACGAACTCGTCAAAAATTGTCATTTGGCTGCGAAGCATTTACAAGTAAGCATTGTTTTCTATTTTTTATATATGATTATTTTTTTTAAATTAATTTAGCGATTTTCAGGAAGTTGGGTTAATGGAGAATGCAACCGCTCTTATTGACACAGCTCCTTCGAAAAATGGGTACATAGTCAATTTTGCCGTCAGGGAGCCAAAGTCTTTCACTCTTGGAGCAAAAGTCGGCATGAGCACTCAGGTAGATATTATTAACAGATTGTAGATATTTTGTAAATGGACAGGGAGACGCTGACATGAGTATGCACGCCGCACGTCAATCGTTCAACGGGAGAGGAGAAGTGGCTGATGCATCGTACACCTACACTGTTAAGGTATATGGCATATCTGCACTCCTATCAATGATTCATCCAAGGATGATCACTGCTACGATCAGTCTCATTATTCGTTTCAAAATAGTTTAAAAAAATAAAACTTTATCAAAAAATTATTATTCTACATTTCCAGTTAGTTATTTTACCTATTACTTGCAGGGCGACCACAGCTTCAACATTTCGATGTCGAAGCCTCTCCTAGGATGGCAGAGGTATTCAGGACTCGCTTCATCCCTCTCGAGATCCTTCGCATATCTCCCTTGGAACAAGGCGAGTCTTCTAAAAACATATTATTCTATATTTCCATGTTTGGAAACACGCTTTACATACTGCAGGCCAACCTGGAGGAAAATTCTCTCATCCTCGCATATCACAACAACTTTTGGGGGAGAAAACTTCTTCAGCAGATTAGGTTGAATGCTGTGAGTGAGCTAGCTGGATGGATAGGATAGGGGGTATTGTAGATCTGGAGGACTCTCCTGGCCACGAAGGATTCCGCTTTCGCAGTGAGGGAACACGCGGGACACACCCTCAAAGTGTCCGCGGAACACGAATATTCCTTGGATTCACGTGATCGCCCCATTCTCGCCACTCGGGTATCCATTCATTCACCACTTCCTTCTCAATCTTTATTATGGCAGGGAGTTGTGGTGAGATTGGGTCAGGAGTTGGCAGGAGCATTCGGAATTGGAGACGCTGCTTTCGTGAGACACCAACTGGACATTCAAGTATCCTTATCTATTATTTTCCTTCTACCATTTAGCGAATTCATCTTCATTCACGGTTGGAGTAGTCATGTTCATGCAACGAAAACTTAATTGATAGCTGTCCAAAATCCGCATGCTTCCAATATATTACCCATAGTAGTCGCAGCTGAATGTTGGTTCCTAAAGTTCTACGGTAGGAGGTATTACATAATCAAAATGATCATGCTTTTTTTTCTTATGTGTAGTAAGTCAGCAGGTTGACACTAGCAAAATGAAAGGGGCAATTGTTAAAGTTACCCAACAAGGACGAAACCCTGATCTCACCCTGGTCCCGTCGCGTGTACGAGAGAGTATGCAAAAGTGAGAGAGCGCGGGATTACGCTGATCATTTCCGGCTTTCCCTTGAGGCTATTATTGATTTTTTTAGCGTTTTTGTATATTCATTCTATACTAATTCAACCATCGGCTATTCGATGGAGGACAAAAAAATAATGGGTCAATTTCGTCCTTGTTGGGGAACTTTAAGACTGAAAAGGCAATGATGTAACTGATTTTGGCCATCTAGGCAGCCGCTCCTCTTTTCTCCAAGTTCTTCCTCGCTGCTTCTTTCCACGTGAGTATTTATTTATTTTACTACCGTACTAAAGTTTTATTAGTATCAATATTTACCTCGAAATTCCATATTTCACATACTTAATTGAAGAGTTTTACGTTATTATGCCGGATGTGAACATTCGGATGAAAACTTACATTATCACTGGATTACGTATATTGTTCTCATCTGGACTTGTTTATCTCTTTATTCACTACTTTGATCAGTGTAATATGTGGAATTAGGAAATTAATCATAATGACGTTATGTACGATGAAGAATTTTAAAAATAAGGTTAAAGAAAAAGTATTGAGGCAAAAAGGATTGAATCGATGGGAGAGAATGAATTGCATCTTCTGGACAGAGTGTATCTAGGTGGACAGAGCGACCTCAGAGGGTTCATGCTCAACTCCATCGGAGTAAGTATTACAGTATTTATAATTTTATCTTGATAAAACACTATTCATTCATGTATCGTTTAGAGCTCGACTATTTGGAAAGCTATTAAAAACATAAAAAAGGTTGCTTCAACTTTCGATGTTCTGATTGTGAGGGGAAATGGGGGCATTTATTAGGGTGTCCCATAAGTCATGTCATATTTTTCGTTCTTTGAATTTCTCTCTCAATACAAGACTCATTCCTAATCCCTATATCACGCGTTTCATCGTAGAATCGCAAAGTTTCTTCACAACCCCTGCACATTGAAAAGACAACCCCCCATTTTCTCATCGATTTTCGATAGACCCGTATAGGGGAGCTCTGAACCCGAGTAAGAGAGGTGATGGATCAAAAGCATTCCCGGTAGATCACATCAAAAATTGACTTTGGCGGGCCATTTTTGCTCGTATCTCCATTAATTTTCGACTTAGGTAAAAACGCCTGGCAGATGAAATGTGTGTTTTGAAGTGCTCTTCAAGATGAGAATGTGTCCGGCTCGATAGCTTGCTCATGGTGCATGCTTCATGCCAAATCATCGACAGAATATGGGACCTATCCAAATTTTGTCTCATTCGATGAGGCTCGTCGAGAGCTCTCGAATGATATGCTGAATGCCCTACTAAAGCCGGATCTCAAATGCAGTTTTGGTCGAAAAACCATTTTCAAACCCTCAGTCCTTCATTTTCGATGCTTTTCGACCCACCCACTCCGGAACACGGGATGGAATAATTCGTAATTACCGAATTTCCCTTTGTCTCGCTCGAGTAGGTGGATCGAAATGCGTCGAAAATGAAGGACTGAGGGTTTGAAAATGGTTTTTCGACCAAAACTGCATTTGAGATCCGGATTTAGTAGGGCATTCAGCATATCATTCGAGAGCTCTCGACGAGCCTCATCGAATGAGACAAAATTTGGATAGTTCCCATATTCTGTCGATGATTTGGCATGAATCATGCACCATGAGCAAGCTATCGAGTCGGACACATTCTCGTCTTGAAGAGCACTTCAAAACACACATTTCATCTGCCAGGCGTTTTTACCTAAGTCGAAAATTAATGGAGATACGAGCAAAAATGACCCGGCAAAGTCAATTTTTGATGTGATCTACCAGGAAGGATTTTGATCTACCACCTCTCTTGCTCGGGTTCAGAGCTCCCCTATACAGGGTCTATCGAAAATCGATGAGAAAATGGGGTGTTGTCTTTGCCATGTGCATGGATGTTTGCGGTTCTACGATGAAACGCGTGATATAGCGTTTGAGAATGAATTGCATCTTCTGGACAGAGTGTATCTAGGTGGACAGCCACATACCTAATGTATTTTATATTGCGTTTAGATCGTGAGAATCTTACATAATGATGAAATAAGCGAAAATGTTGATTTTCGGTAAACATTTTAAAAATGTTGAAGATCATTTATCAAAAGCACATAAAGTTGCTAGTACACCTAGTAGTAGCTGAAGGTATTAGGTTGATGCAAAAGTTTCTTTCTTTTTTTCATTCTTGAGGATTTCAACCTCCCCAGTTCTTTCGCATTGGCCAATCCACTGATGGTTTTTCTTAGATGATACGGGTATACTAACACGCTATAAGGATCACTATATTGGGGCTATTCGATTGGTTAGAATGTGGCAATTTAATTCGGAAGTAACAAAAATAGGTCTGTACTACGAACTTTTCAATCGTCCAAAGCTTCGTAGAGAAATGAGTTGAGCTCGCAATTGACCAGCTATTGTGGAGAGCTATTATTGGGAATGTCAGAGGACACGGCATGACTATTCTGCCATAAAAATCCTACTTGGAATATAGACCAAATTCTAGAACTACACTGCTGAAAAAAATTAGAATTTTAAATTAATTTTCACAGTATTCTTGCAGATCAGTATAGAGGGTAACACTATGATGCAGTGGTCGAAAAGTAGGTCCAAAATGACATAAGCCCGGTTTTTGCAGTTCGGACCAGTGCAAAAGTAGAAAACGTATAAATTTTTCTGCATTTTTTGGGTCAAAATTGTAAAAATGTACCCATTCTGAATGATTTCATATTAAAAATTTACAAACATGCCCATTTTTAAGAATTTTTGTGACCTACCCTTTCGACCACTGCTGTGATGTGTTGTGAAGTACACTACTATGCATGCACATTTAGGAAAGGATAGGCCAACCGGTTCACGAACTGAATTTTTCAAAATCGATTTTGGGATTCATGCGATGAAATCGAAACTGTTTAACATCCCTTGCATCCCACGCGTGTTCGATTCCGGATGTATCGTGCTTTTCTGAATAATCAACTCTTGCCCTTGTGTCAGTTGACCGGGCAGAGCAAGTATGCCACTGTTCTAAGAAATTCAGGGTCCAAACTAAAACGTTAAAAATAGCCATTTTCGGATGTTTCATTTCGGAAATTTGCTAACTTCTTGCGATGAGGCTTAGATTGAAAACAATCGTATTCAAGTACTCTACTACCAAGACCATAACATGGTTTTGGGAAAATCGTGAGAGTCTACTTACGCCAGAAGAAATTTGAAAAATTAAAAAGAAAGAAACTTTTGCATCAACCTGATAATAAGATTCAATCCTATTAATATGGTAATCATAACGAACAATCGCAGAAATAAAACAAAAAGGTGCATTTTTTTTAGTTTTCGAAAGGCACAGATTTCGATTTTTTTCAAATTTTCGCAGTTCCTTTCATATCATTTAACTTCAATTTGCGATTAATATTAATTTTTAATTATTTCCTGTTTCAAGTAACCATAACCGGGGTGAAAATCGATCAAAACTTTATAAATGCTTTGAAAATTTCAAATTTCGTATTGACACAATGCATATCGGATGGCCGGGATTGTTCTCAACTAGCTTTTTGTATTACACTTAGAAATTATACATCGCTTGCATCATTTTATGTCGTTGTTGGAGTAGACTCTAGACTTACAATTTTTTCAAATAATTATTAAATATTGAACAATTTATTCGAGGTTTAATTACCATCCTCGCAACAGCACCAAAATTGAAGGCCCTTTCTCAATAGTCTCAAACACTCCGTAGGATGAAATAATCTGATTCCCAGATTTCAAGAAAAAAATCTTTTTCTAGATGGTGACAAGACTTATGGGACACCCTATTAATTTGAGTAATAATTAGCGTAATCTCGTGATATATATTGTAATATTGAGACGCGAGTGGACAACTCGTGCCTGGGTGGAGGGAGTGCTGTTGCGGGGGCAGTCCATCTCTACCATCCTCTCTTCCCCCTCCACTCTCTCTTCGCACACGCCTTCATTGCCTCTGGTCAGTCACCCTATTCACTCCGAAGCTTCTGACTCTACAACTGCTCCTTGTTAACATCTCCATATCACGGGTCTTCTGTAAGAATGCAGGAAAATCAGCCCCTTTTGCCACCAGAAAAAAGTGATAGTCTCGGATTTCGTTCAAATTTGATTTATTGATACTATTGGGGGTCCGAAGAAGTCCTATCCATTTACAAGTTGTTAGTTTGGTCAAATTTGCTTATTTTCGATTTTTCTGATCTACCGGCTCGAAGTACTGTAAATCGGTCAATTTTGATCGTACAGCGAACTTTGTTTTAGCATTTTGCTCGTCTCGACGAGTCCTACAAATATGTCTTCAGTGTTCCTTACCAAAAACGTCAGCATTGTGGTCATTTTCTCGAAAAACATTTTTCGATCCAAAATATCGATTTTTCTCGTCAGCCATATGAAATGTTCCTCTTTTTTATTCCAAAAATGGATTCTACGGACAAAAATAGTTGGGGTTTATGTTGAACACTTTCCATATTTCGTTCCCCGGGATATCGTTTTAGTAAGTAGGGTCCGGAGCAAAATTCACATTTTTGTTCATATCTCTTTTCAAAATGGTCCTCTCGCTAAAGCAAAGAGTGAATTCGAAAGCTCTCGATGATTCCGACAAAACATTCTCTGAGGATATAAGCGCTAATTTTGCTTGTTTTCGAGTTATTTGCGAAAAACGAAAGTCAAGCACTCACACGAACAGCCGTTCACCTTTGCCTTTATATTTTTTTCGCAAATAACTCGAAAACAAACAAAATTAGCGCTTATATCCTCAGAGAATGTTTTGTCGGAATCATCGAGAGCTTTCGAATTCACTCTTTGCTTTAGCGAGAGGACCATTTTGAAAAGAGATATGAACAAAAATGTGAATTTTGCAAAAAAGCGACTATGTTCCGGACCCTACTTACTAAAACGATATCCCGGGGAACGAAATATGGAAAGTGTTCAACATAAACCCCAACTATTTTTGTCCGTAGAATCCATTTTTGGAATAAAAACGAGGAACATTTCATATGGCTGACGAGAAAAATCGATATTTTGGATCGAAAAAGTTTTTCGAGAAAATGACCACAATGCTGACGTTTTTGGTAAGGAACACTGAAACATATTTGTAGGACTCGTCGAGACGAGCAAAATGCTAAAACATAGTTCGCTGTACGATCAAAATTGACCGATTTACAGTACTTCGAGCCTGTAGATCAAAAAAATCGATAATGATCAAATTTGACCAAACTAAATGGATAGGACTTCTTCGGACCCCCAATAGTATAAATAAATCAAGTTTGAACGAAATCCGTGACTATCACTTTTTTCTGGTGGCAAAAGGGGCTGATTTTCCTGCATTCTTACAGAAGACCCGTTCTATTAGCTCGTTTGTCTATGCTTCGAGCAAAGACGGAGAATTTCTAAAATCTCGACTCTACAAATCTGGGATTTGAGGTTTTCTATGGTGTTGAAAACGGTGAGCATACTCATGTTCCACTCAGAGCCTTCGTTGGCTCCAGACGGCGTCACTTTGAAAGCACGTTTTAAAATATATCACATGTCAGGAAGGGGCTAAATTTACGAGAGTAGGGTTCCCTAGGTCGAATTCGATGCTGTGTAAGACTGTCTACTTTGTATTTCATGAATTATTAGCATATTTTTAACAATTCTCCTTTTCATATACGCAATTTCTAGCCAAACGAGTTACATTGTTGGAACTACCGTGACGTGCGGATTAAGAAATTTAAAATTTCATCGATTTTTCCATAAGCTTTTTGAGATTGGAGTGAAAAAGTGAGTAGAGAACGATGGTAAACGAGTCGGAACACGCTCTCCTCTTTCCTAGCGAGGAAGAGGAGAGAGAGCCTAGAGGGGACAAGAGGAAAGACGAGAGAGGAGCGCCGATTTCGCTCGATTTCATCTCACGGTTTTACTCCAATCTCAAAAATCCTATGAAGAAAATCTATGAAATTTGAAATTCTGAATTTGGACGTCATGGCGGTTCCAACCATGTTACTCGTTTGGCTAGATAATTCATCTACGAAAAGTTGAATTATTAAAAATTATGCTTAAGTTACCAGCCGAGGACGAAATTGGGGGGGCGGACATTTCCGCAACGGAGTACCATTCGCTTGACAGAAGGAGTAGCAAAAATATGGGAGGTATTGCATTGTTACCAGTATGTGCTCCCCCACTTTAGCATATATAAATTTTGTTACCAGGCGATCATGATTTATAGGGGTTCATGGAAATCCTCAAACCATGAATCCCGGGTCGTTGATTTGGGGTAAAACTCAATATCGCCTGGTACCAAAATTTATATATGCTAATGTGGTGGAGCACATACTGGTAACAATGCAACAACTCCTATGTTGCTACTCCTTCTGTCAAGCGAATGGTACTCCGTTGCGGAAATGTCCGCCCCCCCCCCCCGAAATTGACCCCAATTATTAATTTATCATCGGATAAACGATGCCCGAATAAGCTATGAAAGAATATTGAATCAATAATAGCCCCAGGGGAGGGCCGGAAAGGATCTGGTTGAAGTTGTCTGATCCAGGCTCTCTCACTTTTGCACACTCTCTTATGCAAGCAGCGCGTACAACCTCGGGATCAGGATTTCGTCCTCGGCTGGTAACGTTAATAATTGATGAAATACGAAATAGACCGTCGTATTCAGCATCGAATTCTACCTAGGGAACCCTAATGTCGTAACTTTAGCACCTTCCTGACATGAGATATATCACGCCTCTCACGAGAGAATTAGGACAAATCGTCCATATCTTGGTACAACTGGAAAAGTCCATTTTGACGTTTTGACAGTTCTTGGGGTAATCTATGGCTCTGAATCCGATTCCGGGTCGATCACCTTCCTATCTCGATCCGCGGCTGCTGCAGCTTGCTGCAGAGATTCGGAATTCCCTCTTTCGAGCTTCAGAAAATGGCTTCAAAATTCTTCGATCAAACTGAAATTTGGCCTGTAGACATCAATTATGATCTATTTTGACTATCCGGGGTAATTTTGAAGTAGATCAACCGAATCCTTCTTAGCAGTTTTTGTGCTGTAACTTTTTTAGTTCGAAACAAACACAGATCAAACTTTTGCATCGTTTAGAGAATTAAATTCTGCATCTCCATGATTTTTTTCAGATTTTTAGCATTCGGTCTTGGTACTTTTTTTCGACTCCCAATGATAGCAAACATGTTTTTCTAGTCTTAAAAAACATAACTCAGAAATATTTAGTTATTTAATTACTCTTTGCAATCTCAGAACGTGTCGGGTCCAGTAGATGCGTTTCCTCGCTAATTTAGTATGCAAACGGTTTGGCAATGCTTAATTATTGGGCAGGTTGAATTTAGATAAGGGCAAAACATGTTTGCTATCATTGGGAGTCGAACCCTCGACCACTGGATTCAAAGAGCAACGCATAGCGCACTCATCACTCCGTGTAGACATGCGTTTCATGCGCATTTTCACAGTTTTTCGCTTGAAAAAAGTACCAAGACCGAATGCTAAAAATCTGAAAAAAATCATGGAGATGCATAATTTAATTCTCTAAACGATGCAAAAGTTTGGTCTGTGTTTGTTTCGAACTAAAAAAAGTTACAGCACAAAAACTGCTCAGAAGGATTGGGTTGATCTACTTCAAAATTACCCCGGATAGTCAAAATAGATCATAATTGATGTCTACAGGCCAAATTTCAGCTTGATCGAAGAATTTTGAAGCCATTTTCTGAAGCTCGAAAGAGGGAATTCCAAATCTCTGCAGCAAGCTGCAGCAGCCGCGAATCGAGATAGGAAGGTGATCGACCCGGAATCGGATTCAGAGCCATAGATTACCCCAAGAACTGTCAAAACCTCAAAATGGACTTTTACAGATGTACCAAGGTTGTACTGATTCTCTCGTGAGAAGCGTGATATGCAAAAAACTGTGTTTTCAACGTGACTCCGTCTGGAGCCAATGAAGGCTCCGAGTTTGAAATGAGCTTGACCACCGTTTTTTTAAACTGTGAAATGCATCAAAATAGGCATTCTGATGTTAAATTTGGAGTGAATGCACACACGCTTCCGAAATTTTAGCCTCCCGGCTGCTCAGCGAAGACAATTTGTTCGAGACTCGAACAAATTGTAGTAAATTTTGATACCCATTGAAATGGCCGATGCGTCGCGATTAGTTCGTGATTGGCGCACGATGAAACTTCGCGCACAGCAAAAGCAAGAAAAAACCCCTCTGCGTCTCACCAAAAAATACCGTATTTTTAGTAAACAAACCTCGGCCAAACCAGTGTGTCTACCGTAGTTTCAGATATCTGAAAACCGTACTTATAAAGAGTCCTAAGGGTTGCCGGGGTAGGACTTTTAACTTCAAATTTTGGAATTTTGCCAACATTTCACAATGTATTTCGTAATGGCAGGTACTTGCCAGTTGTTTTGCTCGTAATATTACGATATAATAATAATAATAATAATTTATCTACGCCATAGGCGCGACGATACCGTGAATACATTAATTAATTAATTAATTAACGATTGCAGATGGGAGGGGGGGGACTCTCCTGAGTCATTGAGGGTGAGAAAGGTCTACGACTATCGGGTGGCTTTCCAATCGACGCTTAAATACTCGGATGTTGGGGGCAGTGCGAATGACATCGGGAAGTTGAGAATACCATCGGGATGTTCGAACAGGGAAAGAGTGGAATCTGGCGGTGCTTGTTGTCATTTCAATGTTAATACCAAAGGAAGAGGTACGGTCTCGCTGGGGTTTGTAGGCGTAGAATGATGAACGAGGGACGATATTAGAACCAGTCATAATCATATGAGTCATACACAGATCTCCTATGACTCTCCTTTCAGTAAGCGGGCGCAGGCCAAGAGTTTTCAAGCGATCCGAATAAGAAGGTAGGGAAAGAGGATAGGAAGGGGAGGGGAAACAACGATAGAATACTTGCCGGGTGAAAACATGTTGAACTTTTTCAAGAGTCTCAATGTCAGATATGTAATGTGGATTCCAAAAGGGGGATGCAAAGTCAAGGAGGGGAAGGACATATGCTTTGTAACTACGAAGAAGGATGGTGGGGCAGTTGAATGGGAGGGCTTTAAGGAGCAGGAATAACTTAGAAGTGGCTTTCTGAGCACGGGTTTTAATAGAACAAGAATTCTTGAGGTCAGAGCGGACTTGGACACCTAGATCACGGACATTATTCACGAGGGGTAACTGAATGGAATTAATATTGTAGCGAGGGGAGGATTGTTTGGAGCCAATACGAAGATGAGAGCATTTAGAAGCAGATAGGGACAATTGGTTGAGTTGGGTCCATTCAAAGAGACAATCCAGGGCAGATTGAAATTCGGAGGTAATAGAAGATTTGGTAGCATAGATAGGTAGATAGGTAGCATAGGTACCTTAATGAGACGTTCCATGGTCTTAGCAGCAGGAGAGATGATAGAGATGGGTCTATATGAGGAGGGTAGTTTGCTATCTTTGCCCGGCTTAGGAATGGGGGTAATAAGGGAATGTTTCCAGGCTGATGGGACAGTCCCAGAAATGAGACTGAGATTGTAGATATCAGCTAAGGGGGTGGATAGAGCATGTGCACACTTCGAGAAAATGATCTGAGGAATGCCATCACTTTGAGAAGGCAAGGGCGGCTATCCCTTCTCTCCCCCATTCGGAAAATGGTAGCTGGTCTGTGCTCCAGCTCAGCGAGGTCGAGCATGTCGATGACTCTGGCAGTGTCATCTGACAATCTCTCACTGGCCTTCGTCGCAGTAGACTCAGGGAGCCCTTGAACCACCACCGAGCGAATCCTCTTGTCCCTCTCAATGGCATCATCGATCGAGGTGGTCGATCTAGCCATTAGCTCTTTCATCTGCTGGGCACAAGTACCGAGCAGCAGAGCGAGGGAACTTTCCTTCTCATCATGAGAGAGGGAATCGAGGTATCTGCCAATACCTCGAAGGAGTTCGCCCGGATCGGGAACAGAGACCGGCAGCATTTCGTCCAGGGCAGAGGAAGGGGAGGGGAACTTACGCTTAGTCATTAATTAATACGAGGGAGTGATAATAAACAATAGAATTAGAAGAAAAACGAAACAATTGCTAAATAGTCACGTAGTATCGATTGGGTCGCGCGAGAGAGAAGGGAAGAGATCACCCTATCGCGGCGAGGAAAGAGAGGAGAGTGAGGAAAGAGAGGAGAGTGATATATATCTTATTAGTCTTATTTTTGCTAAAAATATTTTTAAAAAATAAAAATATTTAATAAAACATTCCCGCGTATTTTGATTTTAAAAAATCAGGAGAATAATACAGTAAAAGCAGGGAAATTGTTTGAAAATCCTACAAAAGTCAGGGATAGCAAGAGTGTCATACTGTAAGAGTTTCGAGTACAAACTGATGTGGTGTGCTGAAATTTTTCTTTTATGGAGTTTCACCGTGTGGCATGATATAAATATTATGGGGCTTCTGCAGTTGATGGGCAAGAGCCTCCGCCCACTTTTTCCTCTACGTCTCTACCCCCTACGCTCTCCCTGGTGCTCTAGCTGTAATCGCGCACCCACGGCAGACTTTTCACGGAGGACAAACCCAAAAAGTGACCCCGCGGTAGCATCAACCCAGCAATGCTTAAGAAAAAATACTCAGTTAGCGCCGTACAAGTGTAGTCCCTGCAAACTGTAAGAAAGCACTTGGAATTGCCTGAATTCCGTACCACATTTCAAAAAAAGGTTTTATTACGGTAGAAATGGGCAGAATTGCAGAAAACTACGGTATTCACTGATGTCACAGCGATACAAATTGCAGCCGTACTTACAAAACCGTGAAATATATTTGGAAAGTAAAGAAACTTATGATACACGCAATGCACCCAACCGCACGCAAAATGATCCTTGCGAGAACCTTTTTTTCTCAACAGGCCCTCCGCAAAAGTCTGCCGTGCGCACCGTTCTGTGCACATCGTCGCCTAGGCCGGCTTATAGCCTAAGCGGTAAGCAATGTTAGGGTCTCTTCGCGGGGCGAGTCGCCAACTATTATAAGGAAAGGACTGCTCTCTCTCTCGTACCCTGCTTGTTTAGAAAAACAAAGTACGGAGAGCGTAGGGGGTAGAGACGCAGAGGAAAAAGTGGGCGGAGCCTCTTGCCCCTCAACTGCTGAAGGGCCATATTATTGTATTCAGGATCCGTAGCTTCTGTTCGCTCTCGAAATATTATGAGAGATCTTGTGGAATCTCAGCGAATCTCAGTAGGAGCTGGAATCACCTTCATCTTCAAGAATATACTACGGTGAGTACGGTTTGACCGGTTACGGTTCTTTTACGGTTACGTATCGTACGTGATGGAAATATAGTAACGAAAACCGTGCAATTTCTAAAAATATCACGTTTCGTGGATTATGGTGAATTTATTAGGCTGTCAGGAAAGTAATTGTAGATTTGGACCTTGATGTTTGAACCATCGTAAAATCAAATTCGTTAAAGATCTCAAGCTAGCTTTTTAGTGCATATTAGAGGTTGACTTGGCCAATATATACATGTGCTCAAATCGCTTCATGCTTTTTGGGTTTCCGAAAAATTCAAGTTTTACCATATGTGACATTTTCTCTATTTTCTGAAAATAATTTTCGCCTCTCGTATTTTGGGGGGAATAATGGCTATAACTTTTCATAAAGTGTAGTGAGAAGCCCTTTCGCAGTTCTTTCGAAAATTAGGTCTAAGGCCGCTCTTGCCTCAATATGCCATGATTTACATACCATTTAATTCAACTCCTATCGAGTTAACACTTCTCAAGCAATAATGTTTCGTGCATCGAAGATTAATCAGGCTGTCTTCTCCATAAGTGCGCTTCCATGATACACTATGGAGCTACCTATTACTGAGAAACATTTCAATTCTAGCCTTTTCTACTTTTCGAAACCATGGATTTTCATGATTGTTGAATAAGGGTCAACATAGCCAAAATTTCGACTTTTGGTGTACGGAGAATGAAAACATTTCCTCAAAAGTGAGATATCCCCTGACTTTACCCAGCCGAATACTGGTAGATAAAGAGTAGCTCTAACCACAAAAGTTGGGACTTTTCATCGATGCTGAAATCAGGAAGTTGTCATATAGTCGAATTTCGACGTTCAAATTTCAGCTTTTGGGTAGTGAAAGCTGCATGTTTTGATAGAAGTATTCCAAACATATATAAATGCAATTTTAAGCTGGGCAAGAAAGGTGCTTTTAGGGTTACTGCATTTGGTTTCCATAAGATTATTGTTACGGGTACAGGCACAGTTCAAGCATTTATGAGGACTTTCCGTAAGGGGCAATGTCACTAATGACTGAATTTTCAGACAAGCCTTTCGTTACAGATCAAAATGATATGTTGCATTGTGATGTGCGTATGTCGTACTTTTCGCAACTGACATAACATTTGCCATATCTTAGTTCTCCCTGGATTGCTAGGCCAAAATGATATCAGAGCAACTCTGCATAGATATATTTTTGACTTCAACCTTTATCGTCATTACCAAACGGAAAGGCTTGAACCAATGTGCGATGGAAAGAGTATCCAAGGACTCAACTAGTATTCACATCAATACGATAGTCGGGAGGAAACAAAGGACGGGGTTTCTCAGAATCGAAAATTCGGAAATCTACAATTACTTTCCTGACAACCTGATACATTTTTGCGACTTGCTTTTTGGCACTTTTTTCATATGCATTTTTATAAAACGGATGGGTTTTACGCTAAAATATTGACGAAATAACTATAACCGGGTTTTAGCACTATTTCGTCAACATTTCATGTTTGTTTCACGAGCTTTTATTGCATTTCTAGCAATATTTCAGGGTAAAAAACCCATCCGTTTTACGAAAACGCATATAAAAAAGAATGTAAAAAAGCAAAAGTCACTAAAATGAAAAATTCACAATAATCCAGGAAACGTGATATTTTTGGAAATTGCACGGTTTTCGTTCCTATATTTCCATCATATACGATACTACGGTTGTTGTTATAGACTTCGGTTCGACGCGCAGCGTGAGAGAGACTGTGTAAAAAAGTGAGAGAGCGCGGATCAGAAACTCTACCTTGATCATTTCCGGCCGTCCA
Source organism: Pristionchus mayeri (assembly GCA_036245805.1). NCBI lineage: Eukaryota > Metazoa > Nematoda > Chromadorea > Rhabditida > Neodiplogasteridae > Pristionchus > Pristionchus mayeri. Next base: position 24,382,878 of record BTRK01000003.1, on the reverse strand, counting down.
CATGAGAAATTGTTAAAGTTAGCCAACACCCGTGCAATTTTTTAAACTAGTGCAATGTAAATATCTTACCGCGAATTCCATGACCGTGCACTACATGCCGTATTTTTTTAAATTAGCGCTAACGGATTTACGCGCGGTTTTTAAAAATATTGTTTAATCGATTATGTGGGCTTAATATTGAAGTTTTTGCTGTTGAAATATATATTTCTACAACCGGGGGAGAAGCGAGGATGAATTAGGTATAGAACCGGGCTTGTGAACGCTAATTACCGCACACAAAATATTCACGTTTCAAACCTTCCCGCAAAATCGGTCGTGATCAGGGTTGCACAGCACATGTTTATGAAGCCGATTCTGCGACTATTTATCGATTTTCTGATGTTATTAGTATTGCATTTCACCTAGTCTCTTTTATGTCTATCAGTTTCAGGAATAAAAATATAGGCCATTTTTAAGGGCGTTGAGTAACTTAATTTTTTTTGATTTGTATATATATCATATGCAGCATATTCAACCTACGTCTATCCGATGGAAAATTAACAATAGAGGGTCTGATCAATTTCGTCGTTGTTGGGTAACTTTAAGTTCGATTTCTTCAGATTGGAATTGAACTACGTGCAAGCACTCAAGAAGACGTCAAATGATTCTTTCACTCGTGGTTTGCATTTCGGAGCCGGAGTAAACTTCATGTAGATCTTGGAATGAAGAAAGAGTGTATAGGCCATGGATTTTTTTGTTATAGATTCCTTTCGTCTCATAGTGAGCGATGTGAGACCCTCTAGATATTGTTATGTGTTTATCTCTAGCATAGATGATTTCGTCGGTGAATTCCTTCTCGATAAATGCTTCTTTTTGTAATATATTCACATCTGCGGTCATGGTAATATTCTCCACTTCTAATATATCTCCAATAATTGTTTCTTGCAATTTTCGGGCAATTGGATAGTGTAAGTGTGTGAATGGAGTGGTTGACTAGATGTCTCCTCGTGTCCTCACTTTCGTCTCTGGGAACAAGGGAAAGGTGGCTGAAGTAGCTGCTGTCCTGGGAGGGCTCTATGAGGTGAGAAGACGCATCATCTCCCCTCATCTTGCAAAGGGAGTGCGCGTTTCAATTAGCTCACGCGTCTTTTAACTTTCCGTGATTCTGGACATGGAAAAGAAAATATATATAATTGAGGTTCGTAACATTGATATTGATCTGGATGAATACCAAGGAGAGATCGAGGAGATAGCTAAGAGGAAGTGTGAAGCTGCTGCTGCACAAATCGATGGATTCGTGATGGTGAGTGGAGAGAGGGGGAATTGAGGATGCGACTTCTTTGAGACGGAAGACACGTCGTTGTGTTTCAACGCCCTCGGAGGATTGCCCGGTCCCTACATCAAGTGGTTCCTGAAGGTAGTCTGTGACATAAAGGAGCTGCCTCTCCCTCTGTCGATGGTTGCAGAAGCTGGGTCCAGCCGGGCTGCATCAAATGCTGAGTGGGTACGAAGAGAAGGGGGCGCAGGCAGTGTGTGCAATGGCATTCACTCATGGGAGAGGACAGCCTGTCACTCTCATCAAAGGTAGAGAAGGAAGGAATGGAGAGCATCCAATGAGTAGGGGTAGAGTGGGGGGTGTTAAGGAGTGTGCGAGGGACGGATCGTCTCTCCCCGTGGACCATCCACCTTCGGATGGGATCCCTGCTTCGAACCTCTCCACTCGGGGAAGACTTTCGCAGAGATGACAATAGAAGAGAAGAATGGCGTCTCCCATCGCAGTAAGGCGCTTGTCGCACTGAGAGAAGCACTCGAGAAGTGTTAGAAACGAATTGCATCTATTCGGCCACGCTGAGTTTGTTATCGTGATTTCCACGTTATATCTTGTTGAAGGTTGTTATAAAGAATATTACTGTAGCTGTAAAGAATGACTATTATTGGAATGGTTTGAATCCCATTATTGATATCGCTTGATCGCTGGATTATTCGTAGCATTTGTTTCAAGGTGGCATTTTCGCACATATTCTCAGTAATTGCCCGAATCGGAAGAATGACTCGAAGTCGATCAATTATCGACCATCCGATAATTTTCATCTTTGGTTGTACTGGAACAGGGAAGAGCGATCTCGGAGTGGAGATTGCATCCAAATATGGAGGAGAGGTACGGTACATGTGGGGGAGAGGTACTGTAGATGAGAGGTACGGTAGATGAGTGGGGAGAGGTACTGTAGATGAGAGGAGGAGAGGTACGGTAGATGAGAAGGGGTATCAACTAGGGCGGCAAGAACGGATCACGGGTTGACCTTTTGACCCTCTAAAAGGGGTCAGATACGGGTCGGTCAGACCCGTCGGATACGGGTCAGACACGGGTCAAGAGTGAGAGCGAGAAAGGAAGAGGAAGACCGAGAGAGTGCGGTAAATGGAGAGAGCGCCAAGAGACGAGTCTCTCGGCGCTCTCTCCCTTTATCACACTCTCTCGCTCTTCCTCTTCCTTTCGAGAGGGAGTGAGAGCCGCTTCTAACACGAAATTACGGGTCAGAAACGGGTCAGGGTCATACAATCGGGTGACCCGGCGGAATGGTGAATAGCGCGGGTCACCCGTGACCCGTTCTTGCCGCCCTAGTATCAACTACTCAGGTCGTGAATGCAGACAGTCTCCAAGTGTACGATGAATTGGATATCGCGTGTAACAAGGTAAGGATAGTAGTATAAGAATGGATGGATGGGTTAGTAGATCACAGCGGAGGAAGCAAAGGGAATCCCTCATCATCTTCTCGGTTTCGTCTCTTCCACCACTACTGACTTCAACGTGCAAAGATACAGGGAAGCAGCACTGAAGGTGAGATGTCGAATGGGAGGGAGAGAAGGGAAAGGAATTGCAGGTGGTGGATGATATCCACTCGAGAGGAGCACTGCCCATTGTCGTCGGAGGAACTTCCTACTACATCGAATCACTTCTATATCAGGGGAATCTAATCGATTCGGGAAGTGTTGAGAAGGATGAACCTGCGGGTGAATCGTTCCTCTCCATATTAAGGAACGCACTCTGTCCATTCAGAATTCGCAGCACTCTCAAATGAGGAGTTGCATTCTCGATTGATGGAAATCGACTGTGAATCTGCATCGAAAGTCCATCCGAACAACAGAGCGAGAGTATGGAGAGCACTCCAAATATATCTGAGCACTGGTGAGTGGAGGATGGGATGAAGGATGGGGGAGGAAGAGAGAGAGAGAGCGCGCATTTGAGGGAAGAGGAAGAGTGAGTACATATCTATGGTCATGGAGACACAAGGCACGAATATGGGACGACTGAGATGGGCGAATTCCCTTCTTCTGTATCTAGATGCTCCCATGGAGGTATGACCACTCCTCCTTTCCCTTCTCCTCATTCTATGCAGGTGCTGAACGAGAGATTAGACAGACGAGTGATCAAGATGAGAAGTGGAGGATTGAGGGAAGAGATCGAACACTTCTGGGATAAGGTACTTCTTTAAAGTTATCCAACACCCTTAAAAATGACCTATATTATTATTCCTGACACTGATAGATATAAAAGAGACTAGTAGAAATGCAATACTAATAAAATCAGAAAATCAATAATTAGACGCAGAATCGACCTCAAAACATGTTCGGTGCAACCCTGATCACGACCGATTTTGCGGGAAGGTTTGAAACGTGAATATTTTGTGTGCGGTAATTAGCGTTCACAAGCCCGGTTCTATACCTAATTCATCCTCGTTTCTCCCCCGGTTGTAGAAATATATATTTCAACAGCAAAAACTTGAATATTAAACCCAAATAATCGATTAAACAATATTTTTTTAAAAAACGCGCGTAAATCCGTTAGCGCTAATTTAAAAAAAATACGGTACTTAGTGCTTGGTCATGGAATTCGCGGTAAGATATTTTCATGGCACTAGTTTAAAAAATTTGCACGGGTGTTGGGTAACTTTAAACAAATGTAGAGATGACACGCAATTCGAGTGCCATGCACTATCACGCCAATTAGAATATTCGGGTTGATCCCCTCAGGGTTCCTCTCCCTCTCCCCGATCGCCAAAGGTTTCATATTGCATATCGTATACCGCGATTTTGACGTCATCTTTACATAGTGTGGAATGCAACCTCAAAATATGTTGGTGTGAAATTAACAACACAGCCTGATTTAATGGCTTTTGAGTACTCGACGGTGATGAAAGGAGAGCAGTACGGAATTCTCCAATCGATCGGACTGAAGGAGTTTATTCCTTATCTGGAAGAGAGATGTAATGGAAGAATAGAGGAGGATCTCTTCACGATGGGAATCGAGAAGGTGGGTGAGAGTGAGAATGAGTGAACGCCATCCATTTAGGTTCAATTGCACACTCGTCAGTACTCGAATAGACAGAGGAGATGGGTGGCAAATCGGTTTGTGAAAGAAGTGGAAGGGCGAGAAGTGAGTAGAGAAGGAGCTGGAATAAATTGGAAAGAATGCTTTGATCAGAATCCATCCTTCGTCGCCCTGGATGCTTCCATGCCCAAGACTATGCTAAGTGATGGAGTGGAAGTAGTGGGAAGATTCATAAAGGGAGAGAAGATGGAGAGTTCCAGATCACAAGAGATTCTGGTGAGCACATCTCGTCATTCAATTACGTGTCGAATAAGTGAATGGAGGGGGGGGGGGTAATTAGTCGTACTCTCTTTTCTCTCCGTCCTCTCAATCCCCCGTTTCAGAAGGAGTCCAAGGACGATGCCAATCGTCTCTTCCACTGCGAATCGTGCAATCGATGGATTACGGGAACGATGAACTACGAGATTCACCTCAAGTTGGTACTCATTACCCCCCTCTCCCCTCTCCTCCTTCTCATTCTCACCCACGGAACTACGAAAAAGGAAGGGAGATGGGGCAGGGATGCTCAAGTTTGATCAAGCATCGTGGTCCTCTACTCTCTTCTCTCATGCCCATCCATTGTCCCTCGTAGAAGAGGGAGAGGGGATCTTCCCTAGTGACTACACCCCTTCTTCCATCCTCCATCCCCCCCCCCCCCCCCACTGATTCCAATCCGTAGGGAGATCTTTGTTTATTCGTTCTCTTTTTGCTTCTTCGGTCTCTCTATCCTTCATTATTCACTGATAGGGAGAAGATGGTGGTCCCTAATAGTAGCCTCAGTATATTCTTCTAAACATCCCTCTTGCCATTAATCAAGCTCATCCTCCAATACTAACCCTTAACACTTCAAATGTTATCTTCACGAAATGCATTCTATTTCTCTAAACCTCTTCCGACTACTTACTAATTCCACATTTTTCGCCACTGGAATCTGAGTCAGTTCAACTAAGAATGGAGTATTTGCAGATTATTAGGAGTGTGATGGGAATGAACTGGTATTCCCCTCGATCCCCTTCCCTCCACCTGCTGTTCTTCATCTTTCTTCCACTTTCCCCTCCTTCAACTCTCTTTATCATTCGGATTAAGAAGTTGAGGTGTCTCCCTTCCCTCCACCTCCTTCCCTCTCCTTCCCCTCATTCCTCTCCTTTCTCTGCAGTTTTCTTCATTCTCTTTCCTCTTTCTTCCTAATAGTCAGTCATGCAATTCTAACTGCCCATTTTACCTAAAACCCTACTCAAAAGCTCATTTCCTTTTACGTTGTCTATTTTCAATACGAATAATTGTGGCTAATTAGTTAATGTTGAGAAGCAAACGCCATCGGAAGACGATAGAGTACGAAAGACGGAGGAAGAGAGAGAAGACTGATCAGTGATGAGAAGAGAAGAGGAGAAAGCAGCTGAGAGAATGAGGATGGAGGAAAGTATACTGGTAAGTGATGCCTCCCTCCCTCTCGTCCCCTATCAGAGACGACGAATCTATACTCTCACTATCCCAGATATCTCGAGATGGTCGACGAGTTTATGATGGTCGGAATGAGTATGAAGTTGGAAGAGGAGGGGGAGAAGGAAGGGGGGATTATCGATCGAGAGACGGTCGATTGCCCACTGAGGATAGAAGAGCTTCCCACTCTAGTGAGACAGCCACCATCAACTTCTTCCATGATGATAGAGTCAGTCATCTTCTTCATATCAATTTGCTGTTTAGTAACTAAATGTAGAGGTATGCTCATAGAGTGTCGAGTGTTGGAGAGATGAATGCGACTCTTCTCATCTCTCCCTCTCAGTTTATTTCTGTCTCTCCTCATCTCTTCTGTATGTCATGAGTGAGTGTATCCCCTCCTTGAGAGAACCAAGGGAACTTCTCACCCCACCTCTATTCTATCTTCTCTATCCTTCTCCTCTTTTTCTTCTCGTCGCCTTTCTTTCTATTTAATTTTACATCTGTGTTTCATCTCGAATTTTCATGATTTCGTTACATGTATGTCGTTGTTAATTCACTTTGCCGCTCTCGTCTCTCACTATAAGCTCTCCATCTTTCCTAAACAGGACTTGGTTGTGTATGTGAGTGGTGTGGTGCGTGCAGAGAGTGCATTAAGTCTGGTTGGTCATCTCCTTCCTTCTTCTCCTTCCTCCGCCCTAATAATTCTATCGATTCTTCCTGCTTGAAACGACAGAATTTCAGAAAATCTCAAGACGAATGGAATGTGTACTACATTTCATATTCCCCTTCTCAGTAGCTCTTGATTTTGATCAATGTGCTGATGAAATGATAGAGCGGGCATGGTTCCCCTTCCTGGCCTTCTCTACCTTCTCTCCCTTCTTCCCCTCTCTTTCTCTCCCTCATTCTCCGTCCTATCACTAATCAGAGTAGTTGCCTGTTTGCTCATCCCATTCTACTAGTTTCCCTCTCTCCCAGTCACTCTTATCTCCTCCTTCGAATGAAGAAGTAGACTACTCCATCCTCATCCCAGTCTTCCTCTTCACATCTCCTTATTACTCGGTCTATTACATTCTTATTTATCAGCCGTTTTCTCATGCGTTTCTACATTTTTGTCCTGATTTTTCCATGTTCTCGTTTGATATCCATTCGATTTTCCCTTCTTCTCCTTTGGCATTATCCCAATTATATTGGCATTATGTAATGAGTAAGGGGAGTATACAGAAAAAAACTCGGAAAAGATTGTGAAACAAATCCTTCGTATTATTCTGGTTCTTTTGTTGTTGTCTCATCTTGTTGCTTGTCTCGGAGGTAATAAGGCTGGTGATAATGAGGAAGGGACAGAAGGGGAATGGAGTGAGAGGCCCGTCGCCCCCGCCCCTTCATCCTATCTTTTTATCTCTCTAATAATGAATTAAGGAGGACGAGTGGGAGGAGGAAGTGATAGAAGAAAAGAGAAGTAAGTCCTTCAACTTCACTCACTCCATCGAACCAATCGAGAGAAGGGACGATCGAATTGGGGGGATCGAGAGGAGATTGAGGTCAATATCTTACAATTATACCCATTTGTAGATGGTGTGAAATGAGGATGCTCTCTTGACAAGGGGCATCACAACCTCAACAACAAAAGCGTAACCAGGTTTCAAAAATGGAACAGACAACAAAAATATGCGCCCTGAGGGCTCATTTGATGCTCTGTTCAGAAGAGAGAGATTGCAGGTCATTGGAGGAAGAAGGAAGAGAGGAGAGAGGAAGCAGAAGACATCGACCCCCTCCACCTCCTCCCCTTATCAGGAATAGCTCATCCCGTAAGATTCGATTATTCAGAGTGAGCAATTGGGTCTGCAGAGAAGGGAGGGGAGGGGAATAATAACTGGAGGAGGGTTTAGATTCGATGGCAGTCGACTACTCCTCGCGCGACTTCCAGCAGTCTCTCGCTGCTATCGATGCTGCCTCCAGAGAGAGGGACGGAGTGAGAGTCACCCATCAGGTACCCCTCTCCCTCCCCTCTCCCTCTCCCCAGCCAGTCTACTCTTCCAGGGAGACACCACCATCGTCACTGAGCATCGCGATCCCTACTCCTTCTACTGGCAACTCGATCAGGTGAGAGTGAACATGCGGGATTCTCTTACCCCCTCCCCATCCACTTGTCTCTCCCTCCCTCTCTCCCTCCCTCTCTCCCTCCCTCCCTCCTTCCCTCCCTCTGTCCCTCTCGCTTCTTCAATATCTCCTTAGCATGGCGCTATTTGTCATAGAGATCTCATGTGAATACGGGGGAGGGATTGGAGAGTAAGAACAAGTGGGAGATAGAATGAGTAGGAGTGAGGGAGAGAGTACACACATTGGAACAGCAACAAGAAGAGTAAATAAGAGGGGATGTTTATTGTGGTTAATTGTAGGCTCGTCGACCCGATTCCCCTCCTCGACCTCGCCCTCCTGCCACTGATTATATCATCGATGAGGAAGAGGTACACCGCGCATACGGCACTAGGTCGGATGGGAACCAAAAAAAGTACCCTTATCCAGTATCTTTACATTAGATTCCCACACTATCGAAACGTCTTCTGAGAAAATACTACGGAAAGGTATTATATTTGGTTCTCATCCGACCGACGGTTCTGATACAATCTAGTGCATATTCACGGATTATTTTTAACCTCTATCTACTGCTCTAACCAAAATGGGCGGTTTATTTGGAGATTGCTTAGAAGGGAAGGGAAGTGTGTAGAAGTAGAAGAGGGAAGATCCCTTCTGGAATAGTGATGAGTGAGTGGAAGGAGGGATGGCTGATTGCAGGTCCAGGAAACAGTCTTGTCTCCCCACTCTCACGATTCGGGAGTCGTGAGCGAGTCGCAGTACTCTCGACCTGTGCCTCTCCCTCCTCGCTCTTTGCCCACTCCCGTGATGGAGAGAGATGATTCCCCTCATAGACCACTACCAGCAGGATGGGAGAAGCACCAAGGTATCGAGGGGGAGGGGGGGAGGGGAGGGGGAGAAATGCCATTCCAGATCCCTCGGGATTCTCGTACTATTGGCACGTGGACAGTGGGAAGATTCAGCGAGATCCTCCGGTTAGTGATGAGTGTGATGGAGTGGATCTAATGAGTGAGTGTTGAGAGAGTGCCTCCTCCTGCTCGTTCCATCACTCCTCCCCCTCAACCTTCTCCCCCCGTGTATGCTCCTCCCTCACGACCCACTCCCGTGAGTGATCCATCTACTCTCCCATTCCTCCCCCATTCCCCCCATACTCACTCATTTCAGCAGCCTCCTCGAGTGTCTCCACCTCCTCCTCAGATCATTCAATTGCCTCCCCAACAACCAGTGATCGAGGAACATGCATTCAAGCAGACGACCACAAAGAGGAGAGTCGAGAATGAAGAGAGTGTCGAGGATGGGAGAGTAGAGGAAGCAGTAGTTAAGGTGAGTGGAGGAGGGAGGGGAGGGGAGGGGGGGAGAAGGGAGAGATCTCCTTACAGCCCGTCCGATTCGCAGTTCGTTCTCTCGGTTGGGTGGAGATGGGAGAAGAGGAGATCTCAGCAGAGAGATCATCGAAGGCAGTGAATGGGGCGATTGCCCAGTTGTCGAATGGACGAGGAATGGAGGATGGAGTGGCGAGATGGGGAGATGGAAGGGAATTGATAATGGAGATGGACGAGAATGAACTGAGACTACTCGATCCCCATGAGATGAATCTACTGCACACTGAGAAGATACACAACATCCGAGTATGGGGAGTAGGCAGAGAGAATGGACGGTCGGTCCCTCCTCCCCTCCCCCTCCCTTATCGTGCTTTCTTGAGTGACTTCGCATACGTGGCTCGTGAGAGGGGATCTCGTCGATTGCTGTGTCACGTCTTCCGATGCGATACTCCAGCAAAGACGATTGCGAATACTCTGAGAGATATATGCAGGAAGATCGTGAGAGGGAGTGGGGTAGGTTCAACTGCTCGACTCCTAATCAAGAGACTCAGAGGAAGCATTTAGGCAGAATCGGTGACGTCTGAACGCCGTCTCGTCCGTTCCTCTGAATTGACTGCAGTGGATGAACCTAAGAAGGTTGGAATGGTCTTCCTCTCTCTCATATCTCCTTTTTCTCACTCTCAGCTTATTCGATGTCACTTCATCGGAGTGACTCAAGTTCCCCGAGCTAATGGAATCGATGTCCTCAACGATGCTGTAGATAGACTCGTCTCTCAAGTGAGTACATTCATCCCCCCCCCCTCCCCCTCCCAACCCTCTCCCCCCTCCCCCTTCAGGTCGGTCGTCACCAGTGGATTCTCTCGGATGTTTCTATCGCTCCTTCCACTCTCATAATCTCTGAAGTGACCGGGGCTGAGATAGCTTCTTGTCGAGTCAGATATCTCTCGTTCCTCGGAATTGGACGAGACATCAAGTGAGTTCTTGTCTACCTTCATTTCGTTATGCTGTCCATCGGGAAGATAATGAAAAGAAAGAATATGCAGAAAGAATTAATCCAATATGTTCAGTGAGTTCAAAAATTGTAAAAGTAAATAGTGAATGGTATAGATGTTTCCGTACAAGTGGATAAATAAATAACACTAACCTTCCTAAATTCGAGCAATTAGTGTTTAACATGGCTATTTTCTAGACACTGCGCCTTCATCATGCAAGTCTCCTCCGACTCCTTCCTCTGCTATGTCTTCCACGTCGAACCATCTGCTGCAGTGATGGTTAGCCCCTCCCCCCCCCTCCCTCCCTCTCCCCCTCCCCCACTCTTCCTCCCAATGAATACCCTCTCTCTAGGCGAAGACGATCGAAGCAGCATGCAAACTGCGATATCAGAAGCTCTTGGATGCGCATCGTCCTGATCATCTGTCGATAGGCAAGGAAGAGTGTGGCTCTCCTCTGCTTTTCCCTTCCCCTATGAGTAATCTCCCCCCGCTATCCCTCCCCCCTTCTCACTCCCTTCCTCTTTCCCTTAACTCTGCTTCTCCCTCTTTCTCTCCAACTCTTTCTTCTCTTCCTTCTTCTTCTTCGTTCGATCAATCACGATTACAGGTATGGTATAATTCTCTGCGTGGTGCATTCTCTCGTCTTCCCTCCCTCTCTCATTAAATCCTCTCATCACCATATCAGTCCTTTCTTTCCTTTTTGTTGCCTTATTTTCGAGTACTTTAATTCTCTCGTGAGAAGCAATAATAAGTGTCTTAATCTTTCCTTTATTTCACTTATGCCATTTATTCACTTACATTTGATTATACATCTTAAATGGAGCAAAAAAACATTGGATCTGAACAACCACCCCAAAGGAAAAATAAAGTAGCTAACGGATAGTATGTTGTGTTGTGAACCCGTTTTTGTGTAATTGGATGAATCCTTGTATGTACTTGCCATTTGATGGAAGGAATCACAATGTGAAGGAGAGGAGAGAACACCGGGGGGGGGGGGGGGGGGGGGCAGATAGACGACTTCTACTGCGAAGGGATAGGGGACGGGGATTAAGTACTCGTGGGAAAGCATCATACGAAAAAGGATATATGAATGACAGGGGGAATCAAGGCAGCTGAAGCACACATAGGAAACAGATTAACCATTTAGATTGATTAATTACAATTTAATGAACCGAGTTCATATTATCTAGTAAAGAATGATACGTTAGCAAAAAAGGGCGTGATGCGAGGAGGGACTGTGACTACTACTGTCTCTCCGCTTCGTACTCCAATCTCATCCATGAAACGGCAATGTTGATGAAGTGAGATAGATGCAGGAGCGAAGAGCCCACGTGTAGAGGACAACCCCATTCACTGAAAGAGATAATACTCTTCTCATCACGATGATTAACTAGTAGTAGCGAAAATGGATCGCGGATATCCGTGCTGTTTACTCTCTAAGACTGCTCATCCGATAGACAGGCATTTACAACTACTCACTCCGCGGATGAGCCGCCATCGAGGGCCCTTTTCAGCAGTTTTTGTTCTCAATTATTACTGAACCAAATGAAATAATTTTGATTGCATTGAAATTAGCTCGGTCAATGCTATCGAAAACGTGCAAATCAAGGTGAATTGAGAAAAGGATAAAGGGCAGTTTTAGAGCCGTCAAAACATCTCCCAAAAGGCTCTTTGGATGAAACTGCCAGAGGGTTCGGATGAGTCGCCCGACCCGTATCGGAGCAGGCTAGAGATGGGAAACGGATCACCCGAGAGCCGTTTTCGCCTCCATAAGAACTACTTATAAACCAACAATGATTGGAGAATGAGGTTGTCGATAGTGTTCCAGTAGAACTTCTCATTCACAGTCATCAATTTGATAGAGTCATTCCATAGGATATGCGACCACTCCAGATGAGAGAACGTCGATACTTGGGATGACTTCATCTTCCACAGTGACATCGGCATCGTCACCTCAACACACTACTTTCCTTTAGAACCAAAAGTCGCATTCTCATTATGATGAATAATAAAGTTAATTTCGTTTTTTAGTACACAGAGTGTTATTTTCTAGTGGGAAGACCAGAAAATCATACTCCGAAAATGAAGAAAAAATACACTGAGAAGCACACACAAGTCTCATGCGTTTTATATTGAGAAATGAAGACTACATTAGATAGCGAAGAGTGGCAAATGCCTATTTCATCAACCATACTTGACTAACCATGTTGGATGAGTTGGAGGAGGAGGAATGTGAAGGAGTACTACTCTTGTCTCCACTCTTCTTCCCTCCATTCTCCTCCTTCTTGGGTGATTCTCTGGGTACTTCGTGCACTTGTGATTCCAACGAAGCCAATGCCTCCGCACGGCGGGGAAACTTCTGAAAAACAGCTAACAATGTTTAAATTGAACTCCTTCTAGATTAATGAAACTCAAATTCTTTATAATAGGGCGATATACACAAATTAAACACCCACCGTTATGATTTCTGCCTATGGTAGATCCTAAGGGGTGGGATTCGAATCCCAGCCTGGATTATAAGACATTCCGGAAATTTCAACTCGGAAAAGGACGTTTCGGAAACTTTACACTTAATATCCAATTTCGTACAGTTTTAATGTTTATTATCAGATACTTCTACTTGATTTACATTACAATTGAAGAAAAGATAAACAAAAATATTATTTAAATCGGGAGGAAATAGATTCAAAAGTAATGTGCGCGCTCTTGGACTTTTGCCAAAATGTTCCGAAATGTCCTGTTCCGAGTTGGAATTTCTGAATTGTCTTATTACCCCAGCCTGTACAATCGCTTTTTTTCAAGCTTCGATGGACGTACCCAAAAGTAGACACATTTGTACAGGATTGACTAAAGTTTTTGCAAAGGCCGGGACTCGAACCAATCACACCATGGGACGAAATTTTAAGCGCCTAGAAAACTAGGTCGTGTTCTAAAGATAGGGGAATGGTGCCTTTTTATCTGTAATGATATGAGTAATGATATGATATGTAATGTAATGTAATGATTTTTATCTGTATGATATGGTACACTTCAAGAGGAGGAGCACGGACGGATTCCCATCGTCTCGAGTGATCTACCGTCAAGAAAGCCCCGCTGTCTGCGTTGTGAGTTCCTAACCGGCGCAAGTCAGGTGTTCGGCGGCAGGATGATCTACTTCGATGCTCAACGGAGATCCGTCACGATCGTCCCTACAGTTGACCAGAGAAGCCAAAGAAGATCCCATCCCTTGACCTAACGACGCTCTGAGACCGAAGATCCCCATTCCCTCCACACTGAAGTCACCCTCCTGCAGGACCATTGTGCCTGACGTCAGGATAAATATGATATGATATGATGAAATATGATATGATATGAGCCCGTTTGCGTAAGAATCGGACCAATCTGAGGAGATTTGGCGAATCGCTGAAACTTATCTGACCTGCTGATCACGATAGGCATAGTCATTTTAATCAAATATCTGTCGTTGACTCCAGGCGCCGTGACGCCGAAATACGCCATTTTCACATACAGTCAAGCCGGAGTCATGGAGCAGTTTTGGAATGTGTTCCCACTTTTTTCAGGAAATATATAATTCTGAAGCTAGGATGCTATGTACCAAATTCATCGGATTTTTTTTGTTTTTGATATTGGGATATGACACAATCGCCCAGTCATTGCGTAGTGATTGCGCTCCAAACATCACTTTTTTCAAAATTGCATTATTCTTACATAGAATTTTTCATATTCGCCATAGTTTCTGAGGTTGGAGATATGTCGAAGGACTACCCAGAAATAAATTGTGAAGTTGCTGTTCGGTCGCACATTGGCTGCAGAATTGCTGCAAAATCGGGGTCGCAAATTCAGATTTCGGCTTCTAGACAAGCTAGACACTCGTTTAAAGCATCAAAATGGTCCCATCACGATCCTGAGAATATGAAGACCAAATCTCTAAATTTGCCCAGGGTAAAAAAAATCACTTTTTAGAATGACCATTTTTAGACATTCATAAGAATGTGGGAAAAGTATGTAGAAACTAGTTTTTGCTTAGGCATATTCAAAAATTTATTAGAGATATGATTCCCAACTTTTTCGAGTGCTTGGATATCTTTCCTGCCCGCGGCGATTGGATTTCGGAGGTGTACGGGAGTCCTTATTGGCATAAGTCGAAAGGTTGGTGAAAAGGAACCAAGCCAACACCCCACCCTAATAAGGACCGGTGGTTGAAAAAAATTAAAGCGTACCCACGTGATTGTCACGCCTAAGGCATATTGATTGATAATAATGATGAATATAGATGATACCAGTCCGTAAAGTTGAGCCATATTTAGACAATGCACAACGATTGATATTTTTTACATCGTTGGTTCTAATTTAGGTCGTTACTGTGAAGCTGTCCCTTAATATTTCATTAAAAGTTTACAGGCATTGATAGCACGAGGAATAACGTTTGACAAAAACCTACCCCGGATAAAAACAAACGTACCCCAATGCGTTTTAAAACTGCCCGAAAAGGTGCAGTTTGCATCTGTGTTCCACGTGTGTTCCATTTTGTAAGCAAAGCTCTAATAATGCAATGTGGCGCATTTGTTTTTAGAAATTCGCCTGTCTGATGAGAAAACTGTAAAATTTTAAACGTACCCCCACTTTTTGACACTTTTTCATTTTTGGGGTGTACGTTTTACTTTTTCATTGGCAAAACGTACACCCCTCAGGAACCAAGCCTTTCGACCTATGCTTATTGGATATCCTTCGAAAACAATATAGTGGGAAAGTTAAGGAAACATCTTGATTTTGCGTGGAAATGTTTTCTGGGTAGTCCTCAGACATATCTCCAACCTCAGAAAGTATGGCACATAGGAAAAAATCTATGTAGGAATAATGAATCCCCTATGTTATTCGCAAAACGTTTACTAAATTACAGCATAAACCTTTTCGAGATGTTTTTTCGGACATTTGGAAGCAGATTTGGATTCCTCCCCTCATGCCGGTCCGATCAAAGCTAGTCTCGCCGAATATTTTCGGAGCATTTAAAACTTGACTATTAATAATTCATTTTAAAATTTGATGAGATTTTAAGCATAGCCGTGATTACCGTGGAATTGGATCTGGCCCAAGGTACTGGGTTACGGTAGTTACTTGGGTACTGTAGAATCGAATGGACACTGTTTCAGGTCTTTTTAAAAATAGTCATTTCGCGATATTCGGGGTTACGGTAGCGATATACGGTAACTGGGGGTACTGTACTATCGATTGGTTATGGTACTTTGACTTTTTTTAACAATAAAGTCAGTTCGCGATAATAGAGGGTTACGGTAGCCATATACGGTACCAGTCGATACTGTAGTATCGATTAGTTATGGTACTTAGTCTTGACCTACCTATGACTTACTAACGATTTTCACCATGACCCCGACCGTATCGTGCACAGCTATGATGCCGATCTGCGATCAGCAGGTCACATAACCCCAATTTGCGAAGTTCCAGAGAATTTACGTTTTTTAGCCTGTGCCAACACATACAATAACTTACATTCGACCTCACGAAGTACATGTGATAATTGAGAACGGATTGAGCTCGGAAACAAAGGATCTGAAAAGCGAATGATAAATAATAGCGACAATGGGAGGGTGTTGCATGGGGTCTCACCTTGGCCCTGTTCATCAGATGAGGATTCCCTTCCTTCTCGATCAGAACCAGTCCGTGCCTCAAAGAGACGCATTCAATCCCCCCCCCCCTTCACATATGCTTCTTTCCATAACTATTCTTATTTTACTACAACAAAACATGGATCTGCTACATGCTAATTTACGTTTTTTCCATTGTTTTGTACGGAAAAGTGAACGATAATGATGAGAGGGTAAAAATTTGTACAAACAGTTTTAACATTTTGGAACACTGAGTCATTTTTGGGGCCTGTTGTTGATCGTAATAGTCGTAGAGGTGAGATAAGCACCGAAAAATGTTTCGATAAAAAATTTCGACAAACGCCGACTCTGCCTATTGAGTAGCGGGGACTTTCCTAGCTCCGCGCCAGGCCCCACTCCCTTGATACCGCCCCCGAAGGGGCGGGAGGGGATGGAGCCAGACATCACCTCAAGAAAGGATGGAGTCTGGCACCCTCCAAAAATTCGCCGATAGGTTCCCCCCTCGAGCATGAAAACGCCATGGTTTCGTGAGGGGGCGGGAGTTAAAACAGCTATGAAGAGGGCGCGCTCTAATCACGCCGGGTGAGAGAAAGCGAGGAGAGGCGAAAGAGAGCGTGGGAAGGGCAAGTGCGAGAGCGCGGTATAGGGAGAGGCTAGGGGAGGGACGAGGGGCACGCTAAAGATAGAGCGGGGGAGGGGAGGGGGAGGAGCCTGGCGCGGAAGTGGGAAAGTGCCGAGTAGCGGTATGTATGATATACTCCTCGAGTTATGACCAACGAACGATGTGCCAGGGCGGTGCGGCAATCCACAATTTCGACAAACGGCAATTAAGCATATATGCCGATCGAAAAAACCGGCATATTCGGCATATGTCGGAAATTTGCGAAAAAGTTTTGCCTTTTCCGCCTTATATCACGCCTGTCACGAGAGAATCGATTTGGGAGTGGTAATGGCAAAATTTTTTTCATCATTTTTATTCACCCCTAGGTATGCCCTAACACCACCCGAAGTCATTTTGTTCTGAGATTATTCTTTAGGTCACTACGTCGAGTACCCTACCTGCGACCCTAACTTTAACGGCGTATATCTCGTTTCTAGAGCGATTTTGAGGTAAATTTCGCTCTGAGGAGCCCCTGGTTATTTTTCGAGCTCTATCGATCCATCAAAACTAGAAGTCATGAATGTTCTTTAGAAGTGAGTTACAGTTAAGATAGTTTAAGTCAAAAGTGTAGGAAAAGATTCCATAAATTTTGGGATATGTGATAGTCCGCGTCGAGCTCTTTCGAATAAGGTATTTGCGGTTTTAAAACGAGGGGGACCCAAGCAACGTTTTGGCCCTTAGTAATGTTTAGTTTATTTGAAGTAATTTCATTTCATCTCTCACCGCGCTCAATATGCGAGAGATAATTGAAAATGAAGAGACCAATATCTCTCACACCGAACCCATCGGCGCGCGCAACCAAGAATGACTGGTCGTTATTTTTATTTTATGTTGAAAAATATCTTCAAATCAACTAAACCTTTTCTAAGGGCCAAAACGTTGCTTGGGTCCCCCTCTTTTTAGAACCGCAAATACCTTATTCGAAAGAGCTCGACGCGGACTATCACATATCCCAAAATTTATGAAATCTTTTCCTACACTTTTGACTTAACCTACCTTAACTGTAACTCAGTTCTAAAGAACATTCATGACTTCTAGTTTTGATAGATCGATAGAGCTCGAAAAATAACCAGGGGCTCCTCAGAACGAAATTTACCTCAAAACCGCTCTAGAAACGAGATATACGCCGTTAAAGTTAGGGTTGCAGGTAGGGTACTCGACGTAGTGACCTTAAGAATAATCTCAGAACAAAATGACTTCGGGTGGTGTTAGGACATACCTAGGGGCGAATAAAAATGATAGGAACATATTTTTCCATTTTGATCCCATTACCAAGTTTGGAAAATCTAGCTCGATTCTCTCGTGACGGCCGTGATATATCATTCTCGAAAATTTAGCGAAAAAAAATCACACGAATATTTTAAGACATTTTTATATGAAAATTTCGGCGTCTATAAAAATTTGGCACTTTCCTAGAAGCTTACCAAGCCCTGCCCCATCCACCCCTTTCTTATTATTAGTCAACCTAAGGTCTTGCTTAGATTGCTGTCTTACTGCTTACGGATCTGCTTACACTGCTCAGGCTTGAATTCAGCTGCTTAAGGTTAGGTACTCGTGCACGCCCCTAAAGGGGACGAGTCAAGGGGCGGGTCTTCGCATTCTTCTAGGAAAATTCCAAAATTCGGATTGACATTATTATGCACGTATTGAAAAACTGCGGTGGCTCTAGGTTGAAAATTAACCGAGATGCGGCTGTCCTAAATGATAGGCGTAACTTCGTTCAATATTCAATATTTTCGAGAAATAATGTGTATATGCGTTCTCCTCGCCCTCACTTTTGTCAGTCCTACTGTTGACAGCGAAATCAATGGTCCATTTTTTTTCTGTCGGATCGGTCCTAGATTTTAAAAGGAGATTCCTATATTTTAAAAGAAGATGTATTGTAAGATTCAAATGCTCAACTTTTGCAATTCTCTGTTTAGCATGCTCCGCCTCCAATCGGCCCAAATTGTTAATTATCGGAACGCTTTATCAATGGGTATTTATCAACGCCTTACTATTTCGATGAACGATTTTGTTTCATTCGCGCAATTTACGCAATTTACTAAGCTCTAAATTGATGTAGGACGAATTTCAAATGTGTCAACACAACACGAAAGAACGAGTTTGGCGCAGTTTGCACTGCCGCGCACAAATCACACTCGCACGCGCGAATATTGAATTCAGGCTCCGCCTATTTTAACGATGCGTAATCTTGAGAAATGCGCGGAATGGTTTATTTTCTTACAGTAATAAATTTAAACAGATTAAAAGTATATAAATTAACCTGATTGAAAGTATATAAGTATATAAGAGAGACTTTTCGACTCAGTGAACATATTTGTAGATAGCCTTGGCACTAGGCCAAAAATAAAAATCCTCCTAAATGTGCATACATGTAGTACTCGGTGAGTGCAGCTCAGCCGTGGCCTATTTAGTGTTCTGAATCAATCGTTGAGAAATGGGAAGCACTTAATCTGAAAACGTCAATTTTCGAAATTTGCCATTTCGCTTTCGATCCGAACCGTTAATACCTCTAAAAATGCGGAATATTCAAGTGATCACACCTGTCAAGTTCATACCAATTGGGTTTAAAATGTTTAAAAAATTTTTGCACATTTTAGGTTGCATCTCCTTCAGATGATATGCACATAAAACTGCATTCTTGCTATGTGCAGCGCAGGACGCGTACTGCTTAATTTTACAAATAAACGAAAATTAAAAATATGGTTTATGAGAATTCGACAAATAATGGAGGTCAACTTGAAATAAATCAGTTCGTAATAAATTTACAGACTGCCGTATCCTGTTTTGAAGAAGTCTCGCAAATTCGTGAACGTTGATGAATTTTTCAAACATTTGTCATTTGGATATTTCAATGGAATATCTAACTGTCACATAACAGAGAATAACTGAAATCATTTGCTGAAGTGCTGAAATCGACGACAGGCTTTGAAACCTGTGCAATGTGCATTTTCCAAATTGCCGTAATTGACCGCTGTCACTTCAGATGTGTTGAAATCGTATTTTCCGGTCAAGCAGTGGTGATAGTTTGTGGAGGTTTATGAAAAACTAGGTGGACAAATGTTTCAGGCAATTGAGAAAATGCACATATCACGTCATTCACGAGACGATCGAGCTAGAATCGCAATTCTTGGGAATGGAGGTGAAATCATGAAATGAGTTCTAACCGGTTTTGGCCACCCTGAGGCATACCTGAGTGACTCCCGAAGTATCATTGCTTACACTTCATTTTGGAGCTCCTACGTAGGGTCGGATATCGGCATCACTTACTTTGAGAGCTGTTTTCTTGGATACGGTGAAATATTTCGCAAAATTGACCTCTGAGTGACCCCCACTCATTTTTTGAGATCTATCGATCTATTAAAACCAATTTTTCTAAAACCCATTTTTAAGAGTGCTACACTCGAAGTCACTTTTCTCAAAAATGTAGATGAAGGCGCAGCCAAAATTTTCACAGTAGACGCAGCTCAGCGAGAGCTTTCGAATGAGCAGTTTGCGAAAAAAATACGAACACAGTGGTGAGAGTTATGCCCTTTTAACTTCGACTGGATCGTTTGAACTTTATTTACCACAGGGATAGCAATAGTAAATCGATCATTTTCGGCCGAGCGCTCCGAAAAGAGCGATGTGAAATGAAATCGTCCGTTGAAAATAAATTTCAAACGATCCAGACGAAGTTAAAAGGGCATAACTCTCACCACTGTGTTCGTATTTTTTTCGCAAACTACTCATTCGAAAGCTCTCGCTGAGCTGCGTCTACTGTGAAAATGTTGGCTGCGCCTTCACCTACATTTTTGAGAAAAGTGACTTCGAGTGTAGCACTCTTAAAAATGGGTTTTAGAAAAAATGGTTCTAATAGATCGATAGAGCTCAAAAAATGAGTGGGGGTTACTCAGAGGTCATTTTTTCGCTATCTTTCACCATACCCAAGAAAACAGCTGTCAAAGTAAGTGATGCCGATATCCGACCCTACGTAGGGAGCTCCAAAATGACTTGCCCTTTACTCGCTACATTCTCTTTATTCTCGCCGCATTGTCATAGATATTATTTTAGCTCTCAAAATTTTCGCAAATCTTGTCGAATTACCAATTAGTAATTTCTACACTTATAGATCAATTAGTAGACGCCATAGTGCATTTGTTTTTCATATTCCCTCCTTCCGAAAGGAAAATTTAAGATCCTCTTTCGCCCACAGAACATCTCGCTTTCTCAATAAATTACACCTGATATGTGACCCCCTTTTATCTGTCGACACTGTTAAAGGGAGCTGGCCAGTTTAGGCATGTTGAGCTCAGAAAGCGCAGTTTTGCGTTATGATTAAACAGAAAAAAAAAGAAAATTCATTGTTTAATTTTGAACCTACTAGAAGCAAACAAAGTCAGAAATCCGGAGCCGTAAAGTGGTGAACGCGAGGGATCGCCCGGAGCACACTCGCTGCACGCTCGGTTCACCACTGTTCTACCGTAGCTCACGAATATTGATTTTTATTTAATTTTAATTATTTGCTGCGTATTTTCTGCATTCATAATATCGATCTGAACTAAAGATGTACATGATTATCATATTCCCCCTGATAACACAGTTTCTGGCGTACAGCGTTAGCTATCGTTTAGAAATTCGTCGATAACCTTAAGTGGTGGATTCCGGAATGAAGCGAAAGCGAACGTGTTACCTCTGTTCATTGGTCGATGATACACTACGAAAGTTTCCTACACTCTCGAGAAGCAGAACAGAAACGGTGGATTGAGCGTCTTGGGTTGAGTGAGGAGGAGAGCAAGGAAAAGCTAGCAGACTACCGGAAGAAGATAGACCAGGGGGCAGGCATACGATGGTGCTCAAAGCACTCTGATTCTCCAATTGGCCTGCCAAAGGATGTGAGTCTATCCACACTTTATCGTCACTTCACGCTACTACATTGCACTAACGAGCTTTACCAACGAACTGTAATGATTAATGGACGTTGGAAGTAGTTATACTAATTAAACAACCAGCACCAGCATCGTAATTAAACATCGTCGTCTTAATCCGTCGCCCTCCCTCCGAACATGCGCGCTAAGGCAGTTTGAGCGACTACAGCAGCGATACCGTAACCCTACCGTATCTTCTACGCCCGCTGTATCCGACTCTGAGATGGATGTGGACGAGGTTAGCATGAAACAGTTTATACGATTCAATCAGCCGGAAATAATGATACTGTAAACAGTATTTGTCCATAGTATTCGAACTATCTTAGCGAATGTAAAAAAAGTTTATACACACATCACACAATGACGATACAATCAACTTTGGGGAAACATGTGAAACACAAGTACTGAATAGTCTTCATCTTTGGTTCATTTTTGTTACGACAGAAATGTAATATAATCGAAATACCTTAGGTGCGAAAAGCAGATAATTTGCCAAGTTGACAATTTCTTTGGAAAGATCGAGATAATCGAATTCTACAAATATTCATTACCGTGGTTGATATTTTGATGCTGTTTTCAGTATCGTTTCCTTCAAATTATATCATGATTAGCTCAACCCATCGAACAAAGCTGCATCAAGGTGATCTTCCAGCTGGAATCATGGACCAGGTTGTGATTTTCTATTTGACCAAACAATGAAATATAAATCTGCCAAGCGTGCAATTTTTTTAGAAAAAATCCTATGTGCCCTTCATAGGTGTCCACGAATGGTGGCGAGGGAGGGGGTGCTGCGCATAGACGCACCGTGCGTCTGTGCGCAAGCATGAATAGGAGGTCATGTAAAAATCGATGGTAGGTCATGGTAGGTCAAGAATAAGTAACGTACCCAATCGATAGTGCAGTAACAGTAGATACCGTATATCACTACCGTAACCCTCGATTATCGCAAACTAACTTTATTTTTAAAAAGTCCTGGTACCGAGCGCAACCGATTCTACAGTACCCAAGCAACTACCGTAACCCAGTTCCTTGGGTCAAACATTTTTTCTAAACATTTCAAAGTTTTCTAAAAATCTAAAATTGGTTATAAAATGATTATACAATAATGACATATACGGTAGGATACTTTTAAATTATTTTAAAATCGATTTTGGATTTTTAGAAAAATGTTTGACCCAACGAACTGGGTCTGACCCAAGGAACTGGGTTACTGTAGTTACTTGGGTACTGTAGAATCGATTGCGCACGGTACCAGGGCTTTAAAAAAAATAAAGTTAGTTCGCGATAATAGCGGGTCACGGTAGTGATATACGGTATCTACAGTTACTGTACTATCGATTGGGTACGCTTGAGCTACCAATGACCTACCATCGATTTTTACCATGACCCCTATTCATGCTTGCGCACAGACGCACGGTGCGTCTATGCGCAGCACCCCCCTGTCGCCGGCGGCGTGGACACGTGCCCTTTGTTAATTCTAACTCGTGGATAAAATTTTCCAAAACCGGGGGTGTTTCACAGCTGGCTTCGAAGGTGCCCACCTATGGGTGAGAGAGTATGAGGAATCAAGAAATGATTAACCGAATTACATACTTTACTTCCCACGCATGTAAGTGTACTGGGTAAAGGTTCCATTCTGACAATTTATGGGAAAGTCATTGTTTGATTAACGCAAACAACCATATCCAATCAATACTACTTCACACAAGGACCTACTGTAACTCAGTTTCTCGGATCAGGTTCAGCTCTTTGGATCATATGTTTGAACAAAAATCCTTGCGCAAAGTACTATCGATTGGATATGGTTGTTAGCGTTAATCAAACAATGTCTTTCCCATCAATTGTCAGAATGGAATCTTTACCCAGTACCCTTACATGTGTGGGAAATTCGGTTAACCATCTCTTGATTCCTCATACTCTATCACCATTCAACCGATCTAGTGGGAAGCGAAACTCATCACCACCTGGTGACAAGATCTAATCAGTGTGATAAAGAGGAGCACATACTGGTAGCAATGAAACAATTTCCAAGTAGCTACGTCGAACATTCAGCAATTGGAAATCCGTTGGGCTTATGTCACCCCCTCTTATTGCCTACCAATCGACTAGGCGAAGAATTCAAACAGTGCAGCCATTAAAGGAATAGATTAGTTTCCCCAATTTTGAGAATAAGTTTTGATCTATCAAAGCTGAATTCTAAAATCACACAATTGATTAATTGCGTTTTCATATCGATAAATCGCACATGACTAATATATAAACCACGAGTTAGAATTAACAAAGGGCACATAGGATTTTTTCTAAAAAAATTTCACGCTTGGCAGATTTATATTTCATTGTTTGGTCAAATAGAAAATCACAACCTGGTCCATGATTCCAGCTGGAAGATCACTTTGGTTGTTCTTGATGCAGCTTTGTTCGATGGGTTGAGCCAATCATGATATAATTTGAAGGAAACGATACTGAAAAAAGCATCAAAATATCAACCACGGTAATGAATATTTGTAGAATTCGATTCTCTAAATCTTTCCAAAGAAATTGTCAACTTGACAAATTATCTACTTTTCGCCGCTAAGGTAGTTCAACTAAACAAATAACGAAACAAAATTAAATAACAGGCCGGCCTTGTCACTCCTCCTCCAATTCTTTCGCCGGCTCGTCCGTCTTCCCCTCTTCGTGTCGAGTCGCTTGACCTGAATGGGTATCACAATGACGAGATGTATTATGGCGATATGGCAACACATAGGCAACAAAACTTGAGAGAAGTCATCGCGAGACAATAATCGTTCCAATCATATTGCACCAGTCATGCGAACGAGATAGACACAAACTGAAGAGTGATTTCCCGTACGCTAATAAAATGTAAAATTTGGATTCTGGTCGAGGGTGTACGCGTGCGCGAGCAACTGGAAGATACAAGAGTGGAGCGCCGACTCGGAGTACCCTCAGACCTCGTTTTTGACGGGATCTGCTCGTGGTACGACAAAAGAAACGAGCAAGAGGAGGAAATCGAGGGAGAGAAAGGTGATGAATGGAGTACGATGAATACGAGGAGGGAGAAGAGGATGGAAATGAAAGTGATGGAGGGGAAGAAGAGGAGGGTGACTACGGGGAGCGAGAAACCGATAATGACACGGATTGAGCCGATAAAGAACGATTAATTGGCCGTTTACGTTTTCACAGTTGTACTACGATTGTTATTGTAATAAAGTTGAACAAAAAAAGGGGTAGGATCGCTCTCACAAAGACAAGATAACTATGGAAACGATCGATCAGTCATAAAAACAACGCGGGAACGGTAAAGTGAACGCATGCTGCTTGAACCACGTTCAAAAACGTCGAATGAGGGGTATAGAAGCAACATATAATTGGAGCAAGTGAATTCAAATGGCAAAATCGCGATAAAACTCGATGAAAACGCGCAAAACGCCGACAAGCGCCGGCTGGCCCCGGCCAGTGGGCGTGGCTTCCCCCGCGTACTTTCGATAGCAGGAGTAGTCAACAAGTGAACTGGCGGAACGATTTAATTGGTTACTGTAGGTTTGCTAAATTATTTTAAATATTTATTTTTATTATTTTTTAAATATTTTTTACTTCACTCAATATAATTAACAGAAAGGAATGAAAAAACAAAGAATTGTATTTCACTTCAAACTCCCTTTAAGCTCCACTTGTTAAATTCCCCTAACCTACTACATACCCTTGCTATTGAAATTAGAAATCTTTAGCTCTCTTTCCCCTCCCTCCACCCCTTCCATCTTCTCTTCCGCCAGTTCGACACTTTCCGATCTCAAGTCAACCAAGACTCCAATAAGATATATATTGGATAGCAGCCAGTCTCCCGCTCTCGAGGCCCCCTCCCCTCGAATATCTCTCTCGCGCGACTCAAATCGGAAGTGATCGTCTCCTGCCCCCCCCCCCCCCCACCCCTCTCCCCCATACGTTTCTTTTCTTCTCTTCTCTTATCTCGCTATCCCCTCTCATTCTCGCACATTTCTGTATCTGATGAAGCACCTGTACGATAAAAAAAAATAAAAAAAATAAAGTGTAAGCAATGATACTTCGGGGATCACTCAGGTATGCCTCAGGGTGGCCAAAACCGGTTAGAACTCATTTCACCATTCCCATGCTCAGCTCGATTCTCTCATGAGAGGCGTGATATATGGCACAAGTTTCAAAGCTTCTCGTCGATTTCAGCACTTTAGCGAATGATTTCAGTTATTCTCTGTTATGTGCCAGTTAGATACTCCTTTGAAATATCCAAATGTCAAATGATTGAAAAATTCATCAACGTTCACGAATTTGCGAGACTGCTTCAAAACAGGATACGGTAGTCAAAAAAAAAAAAATTTTTTTTTCCAAACATTTGTACCCAATTGTAATGAAACTAGGCAGGTGTGATCACTTGAATATTCCGCATTTTTAGAGGTATTAACGGTTCGGAAGCGAAATGGCAAATTTCGAAAATTGATGTTTTCAGAGTAAAGTGCGTCCCATTTCTCAACGATAGATTCAGAACACTAAATAGGCCACGGCTGAGCTGCACTCAAAGAGTATTACATGTATGTACATTTAGGAGGATTTCTATTTTTGGCCTAGTGCCAAGCGTTTGTTCACTGTATCAAAGTCTCTCATCAAATGATAAAGTAGTTAAATGCGGATTTTTCTTTTAAATTGAAAGCTATTCAAATTATTGGAATGGCTTACTTAATGAGGTCTACGGTATCCTTGAGCACGCAACCGGCCATGCTCAGATCCCGATCATTAGATTTGGAAGGATGATAGAAAGAGACTGAGAGAGCGAAGTACACACTGCTTTCCATGTAATGCAGAAATCGAAGAACTCGATCTTGCTGGAAGAAGGGAGTAGCCAAGAGTAGTCTGTGATGGTGTGACCACTCACCGAAGCATCACCTCGGTGTTTCCTCTCCTTCGCATAGTTAGTGTACCCCTCGATGTCCGATCTCTGCATCCAAAGGGGTAGTGGAGAGGGGGGGGGGACTTGCCTGTTCGAGTGGAGGAGGAGAGAGAGGAACGAGGTCTGCTGCCCGGCAAGAGGGAAGACAAGCAGGGTAGGAGAAGGGAACATCCGAGGAGCTGCCCATCACTCCTTCAATTAGTCATCCAAGCGATCACCAATCTAGACTATACTCCCAACATTTCTAGATGGCATTGACAAACCATGATGATGAGTTGAGGTGGAAGGGAGAGAGAGGGAAGGAATCGGAGTGGCCACTCTAGATGAGTTCTTGCTACTCATAGGAGATGAACGATCAGATGAAACCTCAATCAACCATTTGAAATACACGCCTACACAGTTTGTATCTTTTTTTCTCTCGGAGACGATAATCTCCTAATAAAAACATACCTCTTTCTTTGCCAATTTTTCCAAATCTTTCACTTTCTTATCTTTCCCTTTCTCTTCATTCCATTCCTTCTTCTTCTTTTCGTTTAATAGAGATCCTGTTAAATTAAATTTAAATGAGTCAGTATTAATTAGAGTTGGCTATATGGAGTAGATTTGCGATATCGCAATCCTCCCCTCCCCAAATATCGCAATATTTCAGGGGAGAGGGGGGGGAATTGCGATACCAAAACTCTGCTTCGATTAGCCAACCCTCGTATTAATACATTAAAAGTTTTCCAAGAATACTATCTTTATCAACATACCTGATTTTCCTTCCTTGGATTCATTCAATTTTTTCTCTCTTTTTCTTTTGTCCTTATATTTTTCCTTAAGAACTTCCAATTTGGACAGTGATATTGCGTTGAGGGGAAGAGTTCCTTTCTGCAATTCACATTTACCATCAATCAAGAGCCAATAACTTTCCACTTTTCCTTCCAGTCTATGAGCCCGATTTCGTAAGAATCGAACAATGTACTGAAGGGTCTGGCACAGCACTTTTTCGAAAACTCGTGGAAAGGGGTTCTCGAGTGTGCTGATTACCGTGGTCAACTTCATTTTGCACTATCTCGTTCGGTTTGACCAGGCTGCATATAGGCACTATGTGCCCTTCTCATCATAACTCAAGAACGGAATGATGAATTTCCGCCAAACTTTCATAAGGCTAACATTAGTCCCTAACTAAGAGATTGACATCAAATTTGCATATTTACCAAATACGCAAATTAACGACAATTTGGTTCTCGAATATAAGGCCGAAAGCAAAGACGAGCTATACACAGAAATGGGCGCCTTGTCTAGGGGATCACTTTTCGTATGCTATGTAGGGTATTATAACTAGACATATTTTTGCTATAAGTGATTTTCCAAAGTCAGTCGTGAACCGCACACAATGCTCAGATAGTGTAGAATGACTATGATTTTCTTTGTTCAGGTCAATAATAATTGAATTTGTCGTTTCGCAGAGTGAAACTCATTTTAATTCTACACTCTCCGAGCATTGTGTGCGGTTCACGACTGACAAAATCTTCGGAAAATCACTTATAGCAAAAATATGTCTAGTTATAATACCCTACATAGCATACGAAAAATAATCCCCTAGACAAGGCGCACATTTCTGTGTATAGCTCGTCTTTGCTTTCGGCCTTATATTCGAGAACCAAATTTTGGCGCTTTCCCAGAAGCTTACCAAGCCCCGCCCCCTCTGTCCTCCTTCTCATTATAAAGTTGCTTAAAATCTGCCTTATAGTGCTTAGGCATAGAATAATGTTGTTAGAGTTGTGCTTAGACTGCTTAGGATCGGATTTCGGTTGCGTAAGGCTAGGTACAATACCACGCCCCCAAAGGGGTGGGGCCAAGAGGGCGGGGCTTGGTAGGATTCTAGGAAAGTTCCCAAATTTTGATTAATTTGCGTATTTAGTAAATATGCAAATTTGATGCCAATCTCTTAGTTAGGAACTAATGTTAGCCTTATGAAAGTTTGGCGGAAATTCATCATTCTGTTCTTGAGTTATGATGAGAAGGGCACATAGTGCCTATATGCAGCCTGGTCAAACAGAACGAGATGGTGCAAAATGAAGTTGACCATGGTAATCAGCACACTCGAGAACCCCTTTGCACAAGTTTCCGAAAAAGTGCTGTGCCACACTTTGTTCGACTCTTAGGCAAACGGGCTCCTATATAACGCCGTCTGAAGAAGATCACAAACCTCATTTCCTCTATTTCCTAAATTAAGATCCATTTTCTTCTTTTTATCCTTTTCGTCTGTCTTCTGGCGCTTCTTCTCCTTAACAATAATTGTTTTCCTTCATTTCTGTCTCTACGAGTACTCTTACACTTCTCCTTACTTACCTCTTCTTTCTTCCTTTCCCTCCTCATTCTACTATCTTCCTCTTCTTTTTTCTTTCTCTCATCCTCCTCTTTTTTCTTACTCGCCTCCATTTCCTTTCTTCTCGCCTCAATACGCTATTACTTTGAATGTAATTTAAATTATTTTCATTGCTCATTTTTAATTGCACAAATTCACTGATCAAATTGAAATGCGGTATTAATTTGTCACCTCTTCTTCCTTTCTAATCCCTTCCATTTCCTTCCTTCTCTCTTCTTCGAGTCTCATTCGTTCTGCTTCTCTCTTCTTTTCTTCTTCCATTTTTCTTGCCAGTTCCTCTCGTTCTCGAATCTAGGATAACTCCATTTACTACTTATTCTGAATCACGCTTTTTTCATTTGTCTTTATATTCTAACAGACATCTTCATATGCAAATGTAATGCGTTCGATGAACATTACCTCGTTCTCAAGTCTATGTTCTTCTTCCAATCTTCTTTTCTCTTGTTCCTCCTCATTCTTCTTCCTTTCTATTTCTTCTTCTTTCATTATTCTTTCCTCTTCTTCCCTCTTTCTACGTTCTTCCTTCTCTAATCTTTTCCTTTCTTTCCTAATCCGCCGTTCCTCCTCAAATTATCAATTTGACTAGATTTAGAATAATCTTTCAAATTTACATATCTCCATTACACGTAAACATACTTCAATATTATTTTAAATTTATACTGTTCCATAATTTCTTCAACAATAGTATCAAATTAACTGACTTCTTCTCTTTCCAGATCCTCCTTTCTCTTTCTCCTTTCTTCAGCTTCTTTTCTTTTCTTTTCTCTCTCCTTCTCTTCATCCTCACGTTTTCTCTTCTTCTCTTCGTCTTCCTTTCTTCTTCGTTTTTCTTCATCATCCTTCTTTTTCTTTCTTTCTTCCTCTTCTTCCCTCTTTCTTCTTCTTTCCTCTTCTTCATCTTTTTTCCTCTTTCTCTCTTCCTCTTCATATTTTTCCTTTCTTCGTTTCTCCATCTCTTCTTTATCTTTCCTTCTTCTTCTTTCCCGTTCTTCTCTCTCTTCTTCTTCCTCTCTCTTCTTCTTCAGCCCTTCAACATCGATAGGGGGGATCAACGGTTCCACCTTCAAAAAAGGATTAGTTATAATAAATGTCATCCCTTTTTCCTATGTGTTATATAAGGGGAGGGGTGTAGGTTATATTGGTTAGCAAGTACAAACATGTTCAGCATAGATCGAAAAGTCATGCTGCGCAAATAGTTAAAAATTTAAAAAAATCATTTTTTGAAACATGCCGCATTTTGATGATTCTGATTATTCTCGACGTCCTCTATCCAACCGTGTATCACTTTTTACCTTGTGCTCATCGCTGGGTAAAATAAACCTGCCCGCGAATCATAACGTGAAAATTGGATTTTGAGACTGCGGTAGGGTTTTCTCAGCTGCGGCACGTTTTCCCAGATCGGGACCACGTTTTTATTTATTCATTAAATGGGGCCGATATTGTGATGAAGAAAGTTCGATGTGTTTGCTAATGGAGGGTACGTTTTTTTGACAAGTCGATATTTACATACTTTTCGATCTATGATGTTCAGGAAAGAATCAGCTTTCAACCAGAACACCTTTTTGCAACTGTCGAACAAAATTCAAAAATTGCACTTGCAACGGTTGAACTAGTGCAACAATTGACGATGTTCAATTGTTGCGTCGCTGTTGAGTTTTTCAGTGTAAGCCTGTTCAACTGTTACACTCGCAACAGTTGAACTTTTTTGGATGTTCAATTGTTACATGAAAAACTTTGAAAGAGTTCAACGCGCTTACAACAGCTGAACCCTCTACAGCTGTTGCTTACGAGTTGAAAGAGTTTGTGCTCGCCATTCGTGGTAACCTACCCCCATATATCCAATACATTTCTGAAAATTCGTGCGCATATGTAAAGATGTGAACTGGTATGGATAACTGACTTGCATGTTCATAATCATCCTTCTTATTCCTTGGCGTGGTACACTAAAAACCAATATTCTTCTTCTTACAGGTTCACACGGAAAAGGAATGAACTCACTTATTGCTTCTTTCTTTCCATTCTCCTTTCTCATCCTCATTATCATCATCGAAAAGATCACGCATCATTCTACAACATTGTATATTACATTATTCCAATCGTTCTGTCAGCCATCACAAATAGCAATCGGAAGGAGTAATGAATAAATAATGCCAACTTATTCTCTTCCTTCTTCTCTTTCCTTCTATTGGGACCTTCACCCTCGTCTTCGTTATCACTTCGCTTCCTCTTCTTTCCACCATTATAATTCTCGTCATCGTTCATATGGGAATGAGATGAAGATGCTTCTGAAGCACATCCCGAATTCTGAAAATTACTCTTATGTGTTTAGTTCAAAATTTAAAATAAATCAACAGATTCATAAAGTAGGATATGATTCCTTTTCCCATTATCAATCACAACTGAAGTATGGATAGCCTGCTCACCTCAATCTCGTTTCGGTTCACTTGAAGTGGAGGTATTAACGGAGGGACGTTCTTCATCTCCTGTAATTGGTATGAATGATGGAGTCGAAAGCAGGAAGATACTTGGAGGCAAAGGGATGCTGATGGAAGAGCAGCATTCGAAGGGATTCGATTAGGCGAGTATGGATTAAGGCCTCTCATCACACCAGATGTAGGAATGACACCGAAGATCTGTCTTCCAACTAGTCCAGCGAAGTCTTCGAATTCACCGAAAACATCTCAAAGTATTCATTATCATTGCATGCACAGTCCTTGGAAGAAGGAAAGGTCACGTTCACGTCACAGTCTCTATCATTCTTACTCCCCATTTTGACGAAACCGCGCAACGATCACGTGCAATACTCTAAATATACCTTTTCACACTATCTGATTGTGATGATACCTCATTATATACAATCATCACTAGAAATAAGTTATTATCGATTAATTATCGAGCAATGATAAGCTTAATAAAGTGGAAGAAAAAACAACGCCCAATCGATAATGATCAAAGCCGTGTATATAGAAGTTATATATAGATAAGTATATAGATCACCGTTTAGTTGCCGTCGCAGGTCGACTTCCATATCTTGTTGGCCTTGCGCCATAAATGCCGTCTCTCTCTTTCCTCACAATAGATCCTGTACAGAGACGGAGTAGAGAGTGTAGAGAAGCCCGAGTGAGAAACCCGCCCGCTTGAGAGCCCGCCCGCTCAAACTCTTCTCCTCGTGTCTCTCTTGGAAGATCTTCCCGTTGCGTTGATATCTTAACATCCAGTGGCTAATTTCACTTTCATGCTAACCAGAATACGTTTGCGGATTAAGTCGAGTTCCCCTATCTAGCGCACTATTTCAGACAATTCAGACCTAAACCCAAATAAGCATTTCATTATAAACGTAGCTACGGGAAAAAAGACAACGTGAATTTAATATAATATCGTCGAAAAATAGCATCGTGGAATTTGAAACACAATAATCGGAAAATATTCCGGTAAATAGAAGTGCGCACAAGAAACGTTTAATCGGCTATTAGGCAACTAGAATTGCCGTAGTAAAATATTTCTGTCTCTGGCTTAATTTCCCTATCAAAATTCCTCGTAATTTTTTGCATTTTTCTTTGTTTTGATTAAATTGGCTCGAGATTTTACATGTTGTTTTTTATAACTTCGTTACTGATAATATTTAATATTCCTACTTGTTTGCCTTAGATATGCTTCATCAATAACTTCTTCCATACGTTATTTTATCTTATTTGTTCTTCCACCTCCCTTTTTATAATCCTATTTGTTAATTCGATCAAGCTAGAGGAATCGATAAATTTATTTGGCCATTTTTGTTATAGACAGTAAGAAACTCGTGTAGTTCCTGTTTTCTGTAAACGCAAAGATGCGAACAACATCCCTTTACAGTTTCCGTGTTATGTATTGTTTCTCTTGGAGTGGCTAAATCGATCAGCGATGAAGTTGTATATACTCATTTTTCTGCCAGCTTTGATACTTGCGGATGAGCGTGGAAAGAAGACTAGAAGTGAGTCAGTTTCATCTATTTGATCATCACTGCCATTTAATCCGGGCTTAGCAGTTAAAGCTGCGCAAGTCATCATTCTAGTGGTGCGCACGATAAATGCATAATATCAGATGTCGAGGTGACTGCAGAGGAAGAGAAGGTCAGAGATAGAAGAGGCTTCGAGGCTATTGGTGAAATACATAAAGAGATGGATGATGATCACTCTGGGAGCATTGACAGGACGGAGAGCAGTGGGGTGCGTGTAATCATTGTCATAAGTAATATTTCACTGACTAATTGGTGATTGCAGTTCATGGCAGAGGATATGAACATGCGATCAACTGAGAGAGCGAGACGAGAGAAAGCATTCCACGGGGAAGACGATTCAATCACTGTTGATGATCTGTGGGAGGCTTGGTTCGAGAGCTCCGAGAGATCTTGGACAACTCAAGAGGTTCACTTTCGATTTAAGTTGAATCTACAAACGCGTAGCACTCATATGTATTGATAACACTAGTCGATAGGTACCCCCGAGGAATGTTTAAAACTATTACTTCGTAAGGACCGGATTTTGAATATTAAAATTCCGACGAAATTTATTGCCCATACTAGTATTCGGTTCGTGGAGGCAACTCCCATGAGCTCAACTTGTCGGTAAGGTTGTTTTTCCCCCGAAAGATGGTGGTTCGGACTAGTTGTTTTGCAGATTTTTTTCCATGTATCTATGACTTCTCCCGCGATTTCACTTTTTCACTAATTTTTGCAACACTTTCATCTGACGACTCAATCAACATAAACAGATAAAAAGCAATGAAGTTGTAATAACAAAACATTTTAAAAAAAGTAATCGCCGGTATAATCACGGCTGAAATCAAAGAGAAAAATGACAAAAAGTACGCAAAACATTATCCTCCACAAATGCAATACTACTCTGGGAAAGGAGGGAACAAATTTCGTCGGAATTTTTATTTTTATAATTCGGATCTTAGGAAGTGATAGAGGCCAAATTTAAAAAAAAAAGGTTTTAGACATCCCTTACCTATTGACTAATATCCTCACAATTCGGTGTGTACTCGGACGCGCTTTTGCGGAGACCTTGTTAAGATTCTTAATATTGTTTATGAAAACACTGATATTTCTAGTTGGTCTACTGGATTGTCAACGTTGTCAATCTTCCTCAGTACGCGCCCCTCGTTGAAGCGATGCAATTAGATGGAAAAATTCTTCCCAGGTACTGTTGATGTTTTACAGCAATTCTCAAGATATTAATTCAGACTTGCCGTTCTCAACTCAACTTTTATGAACGATAAATTCAAAATAAAATCATCGGTCCATCGCCAGAAGGTATTTTTTCGATCATTCACATTCAATTATATATTCTTGCTCCACGGACCATAGGTCCACTATTTTTGGCATAGAAGATTTCCTGAAAAATGGTTAGTCAAGAATGATATTTTTGCAGCTTCGATTGTCTGCATTGGACGTGGTTCTCTTCGGGTATCGAGACAATTCTTCCCGCGCCAAGGATATCGCCCTCGCTGCACTTGTGAGTTGCCCTCTATCACAGTAGTCCTTCCTTCCATTAGCACGAGGATCCTCCATGCATCTAATGGTCGACTGGTTGCAGTTGGTGCTTCTCACTCTGGTGGTCGTGCTGATGGTGAGACAGAGGAGAAGAGCGAGTGTCGAGATGAACTCTCTCGCTAATCAACTGGAGGAACTCAATAGTATGAAGAGTCATCTGGAGGATACCACCGAGAAGTTTGTTCCTTCTACTGTACATACTGCCTTGTCGTTGCATTATCATGAGCGTATTGATTGGCTCTTTTGATACCGCAACTCATTGAGTGAACATGGCGATAAGCATCTACATTCACTCAACGGGAATAGAGGGAGGGAGAGAGAGAGAGAGGAGTATATTCGTGACATATTAGTTGTATTCTTGAATGACTACATTGGGTGCTCAAGCGTACCATTTTTCACCACATAGTATATCATTATGAGGAATGTACTATATATGGTTATTAAAATAAGGGAGAGGGTGAAGAGTGTGATTAATGATAGATGGATCGAAGGGGTACTGTGAGGTGGGAAAGAATTGAGCAAATTGGAGGATGAGAGAAGAACGAAGTCGACGACAGACGAATGATGGGCACGAAGTACAACTTCTGAAGGATCAATTGGATGAGGCAAACAAGAAGTAAGTATAGAATAAGGGGACATTCCTCAATATATTGAATGCACAATTGTTAGTTGAGTTGTGAGTAGATTGGCGAAGAGTGAAGTGTGGCAGACTGGAGACATCTCACTCGGGAGGAACAGCTCCTCTCATTCTGCAGCCACTGCTGAGGAAGACATGCGAAGTCGAACTGAACTATTTGAACAAGCAGAGGGCAGAGTCAGTTCACTATCCAATTATCAGTAGTAATTATTTGTTCAATTGTTATACTGGCTAGTTAATTAGATAAGCTGTCAAGTCTACATTGAGTACGTCTTTTTGCCCTTGGCAGAGCTAATGATATTGTATTGAGATGCGTAGTGGAGATGAAAGGGGCGATTGACGAGGTAGACAAACTGAGGAAGAAGCAAGCAACTCTAGTTGCTTCTCTCAAATTGGCCACGGGGGCGAGTACTGGAAGTGACCAGATCGATGCCAAGATATTCGGACTCAAGTATGTCCATCCACTCAGCTTTCCATTATTCATCCTCATCTTCATTCTTATTACTGTCTAACGATTGTCAGATCTCGTATGGAGTCAATTCAAGCTACGACGAGAGAAGCACAAGAAAGATGGATGGAGATAGAAGCATTATGCGGATTCCCCATACTTTATATCAATGGTAAGAATGTATTCACTTTTTGAGCAAACATTCTTGAATTAATTTTGAAAGTAGAAAAATTAATTTGTATTTATACTGTGCATTTGTCTCAAAAGAGTCTGTTATATCGCGACTACGACTAACGAAGTTGTGTTTATTTTGCTCTTGGCTAACATTCTCGTGTCACTCTCTCCTCAGAGAATACGACGACCTCTTCCTCTTCCTCTCTCGTTCGAGCTAAATCTTCCGTTGCCTCCTCATCTACTGCCCATCCCTCTTCCGCCCCATCTTTCTATAAAGGAGACTCAGGTATCACTAAATTATCTCTCATGGGACAATGGTTGCTTATACTGCTCTTGCTCTACTAACCATTGCATGTACTGAGTGTTATATCTTCTCGTCTATCTCCAATGGAGTACATTGAACATCAGGGCTGGCAGTTTTTGATATATCAATTCAATGTTTTGAATTTTCGAAATGTTTCGATGATTCAAAAAAAAAATTTCAGAAATTTGTCAAAAAATATTTTAAGAAATAAATAAATAGAATTTACTAATTGAAATTCTATATCTGCTTGGCGAAGCATTTCGATGCGATGTTTTAAATTTTTCATCAAACTCAAAAACGAAGAATCTTTTAACTGCCAGCCCTGGTTTGCATATTATCGCCGATGCCTCTCCCGTGGATAATGACATTCTCTCCTCTCTACACTTCATCCCAGATTCAGGCTCTTCTTCATCCGTTTCTTCAATGGATCGTTCCTCTACTCTCCGTCATTCCTTGTCTACTCCCATCTCTCCCGCAAGTGTCAATGGATCCATTGCATCATCCCACCCCTCGGAAAGGTGAAACTGCCGTCCCCCACATCTCATCATTTCCTCTCTCTCTCTCCCTTTTCACCTCAACGGCTTTTAACCAGCTCCCTCTGACTGCCTATCGAAGCACGTTATTCGATCGATTCGAGATAGCAGCAGTTCACTGCTCAATAAGGAGTCCGTCAACCGGCATATATCCAATCCATTTTTGAAATTCACTTTTGCGTAGTGGCCAATCTATTGAAAAATTTAATTCGAAAAAAGAGAATACGAGGCTTCTGGACTATAATTTCCCGATTTTGATGTAATGTATAGTTGGTTGTAGATTACTCGTCCGGGATGAGTCTGTGAATGGGATTAAGCAGTCTCCATCCCTCTCTCCATTGTCCACTCTCCCTCCAGAAGGAAAGAAAAGGAAAAGGGACGTACTGAAGAGTATATTCAGCAAGAATAGGACGAATAAGGGAAACTGAGGCACTTGTCTTCCTTCTTTAGGTGTTACATTCCCTTCTCCTCACACTGTGTATAAGCTAATACTGATAGTCTATTCCAATATAATGCTTGGTGATAGTCTAATTATTGTAGATTGAATTGTAGCCATAGCCTTGTCCAATTGTGATGCCCGACTGCCCTTCCCTGTGTATTCTCCAACTAAGAGACGGAGTCCTCATTGCTCATACTTAGATTGTATCTACTCCATTCACATTTCTTGAGGCCTTAATTCATTGTCTGCACATCATCAATACATTGCAATAATGACTACCTTTGTTCATTTCATTCTCACTATCACATGTTATCATTCCAAGCTTCAAGCTAATGCTTTATTCGGTCGTTCTTGTTTCTTTATTATCTACTGTGCTATTCGTAATTCTGGAGAGTATAAAGGGTTATTTCATTCATCATGATCACAGTCTCCCTCGCTGAGTTGAATTACTCTCATTCGATATCTCATATGCTCCCTCATTCGGGGTCTTCCTCCCGCTCACGAACTACTCATCTAATGCCCTATCCTTTCAATTAATTTCCTCTCCGAGGTTGCATAAGGTTGGGCTACGCGGATCTTTTAACAGATGGAGTAGTATAACTGATGTGACCTCGAGATACTGCTCTCTCATTAGGGAGATATATGTCGAATGAGTCATTGGTAGATATTTGAAATTCATCTAACGTAAGATGAGGTGCATGATCAAGTATTCAAATCTTCCTAACTCGCTGAATTCGGTATATGTATGGGGAAAGAGTGATTGATGAGTGTTGCGTAGATGATCTCGATCACCCCCTCTCTTCCCTCTACTCCCCCCCCCCCTTAGTGTGCATGTCCTATCTGAATTACGAGGCCATCCTAGATTGACACCACTTGATTAATATCCGTTCTTCCAGACACACAAGTTCAAAAGGTGATGGGCATAACCCAGAAGTTACTTTTAATCAGACGATGGCTATTCCGATCCGTGATTTCAGTGAACTTCCTCGGTCGAAATGTCTACTTCAAAGCCATCAGCAGCCATCAAAATCGATCATCTTCCATTCGGTTTCTTTGAACGTGAGATCTGCGCATTCTTCCATCAGTTCGGATCTGTCGTCAGAGTTCGCATTCCCAGATGCAGAAAGGTTTGTGCGTGAGAGAGAGAGGGGAGGAGGAGGGATGGAATCGACTGATTGCAGTCTGGCAGAGATCGTGGATACGCTTTCGTCCTCTTCGAAGACAACACCGTGGCGCAAGTAGCCATGGAGGCCATGGATGGGTATCTCATGTTTGAGAAGAGACTTCAGGTTACGGTAAGCGGAGAAGAAGATGGAGAAGTGGAAATGTGTATCTGATAGCTGAATTGTAGCTGCTGGGCGAGGATAAGGTTCCTGATATTCTGAAGAAAGGAGCGAAGATCCTGGGTCAACCGAGTAAGGGAGCGACTGGAAGAGCCCATTCGAAGAAGATGAATGAGAAGAAGAGTGACGAGGCAGAGAGCAAAGCGAAGGTATCCAGAAAGGATGAAAGGGGGTGGAGACAGAGATGAATCTACAGGTACGTAGAGATAAGGCACAGTCGAAGAGAATGAAGAAGCTGGCTGGAATGGGAATGGACTACGATATGGATGGAGAGAAGAAGATCGATACTACCGAGGTCACCGTCGTTGAGAAAGAGAGGTGAGACAGATGAGTGGATTGGAATTGAATCAGACATTGCAGAGATAGTATTGATGAGCCGGTGGCTAAGAAGACGAAGGGAGCAGAAGAGGGAACGAATGATAGGTAGACCCCCCTCCCTCCCTTGAGACTAATGATAATGTGCAGTGACCTGGTGGTGGAGTGCACTCCCAAGAAGAGAACGACTACTCCCGCGAAGAGGAAGACTCCAGCTGCAGCTAAGGCTACTCCCAAGACTCCCCTCTCTGCCAAGACTCCTCCTCTCAAGTCAAGACTCAGATCTGCAAGAAGATAAATGCATTCCCTTCTTCTTTCACTGTTATGTTGTGTTTATTCTTCTCCATTGTTGATTTCTGATCCCCAATAAATTGTTACTGTTTGATGTGACATCTCGTTTGCTCCCATCGCCTTCAATCTCCCTATCTGTCTAATTGAAGCCGTGAATATTGCATCTCCTTTCGTCTACCGCCCTGTCAATCTTTCCTCTTCAATTAGGGGCGGAGTCCGGGGCAGTCTTTCTGCCACCCTCCACCTCCCTTCATCTCCTTCCATTCTCCCCCAGTACAGTATGACAGCTGCTCCCGTCTCTCGCTCTGAATCTATTCAGAGTCCTCTCAAGTTCAGTATTCAACGGATACTCCAAGATGACTCCGGTCCCGAATTGAAGGGATGTAGGGCAGAGATGGAGGTGGATGGGCGGATAGCCTATCCTGCTTGGGTATACTGTACTCGCTACTCTGATAGACCCACATCGGGTAAGATATTAAATAAGCATTGGAGAAAGGGACGATAGATGGTGGCAGGTAATCGAAGTCGTCGTCACAAGAGAAAGGAATCAGCCACTGAGGAGAAGAGAAGAGGTATCCTTTCCGGTTCTTCGTATGACATATAAAAATATTAACTATTTTAAGTGAGGAGAACGGCCTTCACAACATCTCAACTCACGACACTCAAGCACCAGTTCATCGTAAATCAGTTCGTCTGCCGAGGATCAACGATCCTCGGGCTGATCTCCCTCCTCTCTCTCTCTATCCAGCTGATATCTACATTGATTGAGAGGCCGGAGCTATTCGGGGGACGGCCAACTCGTCTGTCCCCGGTTAGCTCCTGTCTCTCAACTCTTCATCATGATTCACGAGCGGTTCTTTTATCCTCGCTCGCCACGATCTGGAATGTCGCTATCAGCTGGATAGAGGGGGGAGAGAGATCAGCCTGAGGATCATTCATCCTCGACACCTCAATCATAATTCCAACCAGACACATCCACCATTACGAAAAAAATGGTTGTTTTGATGTTTTATCTCAAAGTATTTTCCGATGCATTGCGAGCTCCTCCTCAAGATATCGAATATCTTCATTTTTTCTCTGATTATATTTATTAACCCTTTGTTGAGATATCTGACTGAGAAACGCCGACAGGAATTGGCTCGTGAACTTGGGCTGAACGAATCTCAGATCAAAATTTGGTTTCAGGTAAGAGATAAATTTTGTGCCTGCGTACAGGATTACGTACAATTCAGAACAAACGGGCGAAAGTAAAGAAGACTTGGCCTGATCGACCTGCCCTCGCGTCTCTCAACTCACTCAATGTGTCTGTCCCTGCCAACAATCAATGATATGTCTACAACTAAATACATTCATCGGTACTTTATCTCGTGTTAAAAACTGTGACATATAGCAACGTTAGAAAATAATTGCAAATCGTATATACAGAAGATATTAAATATTCGTATCTAGTTTGACTTTGGAAAGAAGTTGAGTAGAGTCTTCTGTTTCGATTTTTCTTTCTTTACTTTAACGGGAATATCTTCTCTTCTTTCATAGTCGGATATCAAGAGTTCCTTGATCGATTCTTTGTTTAAACACTCATCGACATGCATATTCATCTGCAATGTTCGTATAATAGACACGAAGGATCTGTATTGTACTCGCCTCCCTCTCATCAAGTCCAAAGCAGAAAGTCTTTTCGCAAACAGGACACTTGGGCGAATCATCCTCCTCTTCCTCTTCGTCTGTCTTCTCTTCTTCATTGCATGTCTTCACTTCTTCTTCCACTCTTCGTCTCTTCTTCAACATACCAACTACAGTAATCTTCCCTTCTTCTTCTTCTATGTTCTCAATCAACTTGTACAGTCTCACTCCAAGCAGTCTCAATTCTTTCCCTTCTGCTAGCTAAATTCCCATTAGTCATTGACACTTAAGATTGGATTCGATACCAGATTATTGAGTGCAGTCTTCGCAAGTGCAAACATCTGAGACGGATTGAGAAGATCGCAGCCTATTCCATATTATGAAGATCCCAGTTCGACATTCAAACTGACCAATGGGAACTTGAGCAGATCTTGTGATGACATCGAATGAAGTCAGCTTCACTTTGAGTGAGAGCCCTCCCGCTGATTTCACTTTAGAAGAGGCCTGATGTCAAGGTAGGAAATGAAGAGACCATTTGGACTACCTGCTCACTCAACTGCTCACAAAATTCATAAAGCATCTGAGAGAGGAGTTGAGGATCATTCGTGGGAGAGAAGCTCCTTTCGATGGATATAGACTTTCGAGAGTCATTTGAGTCTCGAGAATGAGAACTCGACCCCAATCCCAGTCCAATCTACAAAGAGAAGATAAAAGGGTACAGAATGTATAGCTAACCCTGAGCATGTTTTCGACTCCGAGAGGAGAGAATGCACAAGGGAGGACATGAGCAAGAGTGATGATCTCTCCACATCTAGTGATCCCCAGTGCTGATAGATGTGCCTCTGCCACTCTCCCGATACCCGACACCTCCAACAATAGTCATTGCCATCCTCACTCTCATTCCACCAACCTTCCGTGTAGGTAGTTCTTTAAGGAAGTCCATCACTTTCTCTATTCGGTTTTCCAGCTCGAATTGATCATTCGGCTTCTTCTGATCGGAGCAAATTTTGGCTAGCATGAAGTTAGGTGCGATTCCTGAATGGATGCACTCCAGAATGTGGTGTACTATCCCCCTACCTGCACTGCAAGTAAGACCCGTTGACTGCTCGACACGGAAACGAATCTCACGTACGATCTGAATAAAACACCTTCCCCCCCCCGTCCCCCTCTCCGTTCTATCCCGCACCTCAGCTCTCCCCACTCCGAATTCAACTTCGTCCTCGATCACAATTCTAGTTTGACTGCAATTGGCACAAGACTCTTCCGATTGAACAGATTGCGAGACTGCGGGTAGATCAGTCTCCTTCATCAGAGGGAGTCTGCACACACAACCTCCAGAGTAACGAACTCGTCTCTTCCGAACTGTAGACATTTGCATGAGAATCAAAGATAAATGGATACCTGAGGCAGATCGCATCCTTATATACTCTGTCAAATCGAGATACGCTTCGTCGAGTGATCCCATTGAGAGATTCGGATCGTATTCAGATAGGATTGAAGACAACACTCGGCTCTCCTTAGTATACTTTTCAAAATTCAGGGGGACGATTTCCAGTAGAGGGCAGAGACGAATGCCGATAAAACCAGGCATTCCAGCTCGCACTCCGAATTGACGAGCAGCATAGTTGGAAGTGCTCTCAATTTAGATCCAATTAAATCGCTTAGCTAACAGTATATCTAGCTGCAGCTACTCTACACTACACAAAAGATACACTAACCAACATGGTGGATCCTCCCACTGCCATGGGAATATCTCTGAGCCGCGGTTGATCTCTCATCTCAAAGCCATCATTAGAAGAGGAAATGAAGAGGATGATTCGAACCTCGACAGCAGCGTAGAATGCATCCATGTCAACATGGCAACAATCCCGATCGAGACTCCTTTCCAGCTCGAGAAGACGACATAATTCAATCATCTAGAATGTTGATCTATGTGATCAAGCCTCATGATATTTACAAATATATAGTATAGTACCTCTTTTTCGTGGGTTTTCTTCGCCGATTCTGATAAACTTCGTACTTTACTTTTAATTTCATTAGTCTGCTTGTCCAATCGATCTTGTTTTTTCTTAGCAAATGCACTGAAATTCTCCCCGCTGCTCTCGTCAATAATTCGCTGTATCTTTTCCTGCAAAAAGCAACCTATGCAGACCTCAGATTAATCTAATACTTTAATACAACTGATCAATGTACCTTGTCAAGCCCAGCCATGCCGGCTTTATTATCGCTAAATGTAATCATCGACATCCCAACTGTAAATAGATACTAGTATTCCAATTATAAGAACACTGTGCGAAAATATAATTATCGTGTTACGACTCGTGTAAAAACGAAACACCGTAGGA
The DNA here is from genome assembly GCA_036245805.1 of Pristionchus mayeri. NCBI lineage: Eukaryota > Metazoa > Nematoda > Chromadorea > Rhabditida > Neodiplogasteridae > Pristionchus > Pristionchus mayeri. Next base: position 24,340,216 of record BTRK01000003.1, on the reverse strand, counting down.
AATTTGAATTCGCACGTACTATAAAAATCGGACACCGAATATAAACTGGCGCGAAAGGTAATTCTTATCCAAATTTCAGCTTTTCAAAAGCTGCTGCTTTTGCAAAGGTTTTGTAAAACACAAGTGGTGTTTATGGAGCATGTTTAACCGAATGAGTTTCGTGTGTTTCTGTTTTATATCATCTCCTCGGGATTCGCTAGATATCCCCTCTCCTCACATAACCCTGATTTTTAATAAAAAGGGATTTTCAATTCTCATCAAAGCGCCTGATTCACAACTGAATTCGTATTGCGGCAATTATCTACAGCAATACAATACAATACAATATTTATCTGTTGTCGCTTTCTGGGCGCAGATCAAGATGTGGGGCCAAAAAAGGTCGTTCTTCTCATTTCAAGATAGTCATTTGCGGTGTGCTTGTGAGAGGATGTTGGATTGCATTGCATAGGTAGAATCTCACTATAGGCCGTAAACAAAGCCTTGCGTGTTCTAGAATCTTCTCTGCTCGAATCCTCCAGACTCGATGATCAATCTTTCAACGAGATGATCGAGCCTAGATTATGAAGAACCAAACATCTTAGTAGGTCATACCCATCACACGGTGACCACTCCGGCTTGGATGGGGATTCCTTTCATGATGAGTCGAAGGCGGAAGCGAGGGGTATTAGGGGAAACCACTCCAAATCAGAGCGAAATGGGAGAGGGACCGCTCGCGACGACTAACAAGGAATGGAAATGACTGTCTTCAGTATCTACAGCATAAAGTATAAATCACCGACGTTTTTTTATCGAATTTTACTATGACTACTCTCTTATGTATAGCCTTCCTGGGTCGTGTAATCATTTCGGGGAATCCGCGGCTTTAAATTCTGATTCTTCAACACTTTCTTCGTGTATAGTAGTAAATTGTGCGTTTAAACGCGTTTGTTTGTATTGTAAATCCTGTTCTCTTCGATGATGATCTTATTCTAGATGGCTGCGAGCGTTGATGAAGATTTCCAGCTCGCAAGTCAATCAAACACATCACAAGTAAGTTTTAAACATTTGAAAACTTATTTTACTTCCATCCTTATACTTATCTTCCGATTTCACTGATGTTGCTTAAATTAAATATATCACTTACAGACAACTGAAAGGACGCTTTCGCTAGATTCAGACTTGCTGTCCTCTCCTGCACTACATTCGTTAGTGTCTCGTTTCTTTGTTATTTTGATGCGTCTTTCAATTTCCTTAGAAATATCTTACTTGTTCATTTCAATTATTTCAGACAGTATAGCATGGATAATTTCGATATCGGTCGACCACTGGGCAAGGGAAAATTTGGCAATGTGTATCTCGCTCGAGAGAAATCACAGAAGTTTGTAGTAGCACTAAAGGTGAGAGTGTGATCTTAATATCGAAGAAGGAATTGAATGGTTAATTATAGGTGATGTTCAAGGCTCAGATTGGTCGCTACAATGTCAGTCATCAACTGAAAAGAGAGATTGAGATCCAGTATCATCTATGGTTTGTCCCTTATATATGTTAAATAATATATCCAGTCAAAAGCCCCCTTCGAAGGCGGGGGCCTTCAAACCAGGAGGGGGATAAGACATTTCGGAAAAACAAAATCAGAAATCACCAGTTCAGAAAAACCCAACTGAGAAATTGCATTTGAGAAATTACCACTTCAGAAACGGACGTTTCAGAAAAATACATTTCTGATATTTTTAGCCGTGACGCGCCGCGTTGCGCGAGCGCGCACACGTCTGGAAGCCATTTTCACATGATTTGAGGATTATTATTTAATTTCTGTTTATCAAATAGACTTCAGATGATGATGAAAACTTCAAAAATGTTAATAAAAATACAATAAGCTAAATATTATGACACCAAACAATTAAAATTTCTGAAACGTCCTTTTCTGAATTGGCATTTCCGAACCGGTCATTTCTGAAATGAAATTTCTGAAACGTCTTTTTCTGAAAAATAATTTCTGAAGTGGTAATTTCTGATTTTCTGTTTCCGAAACGTCTTATCCCCACCAGGAGCATTGAACTGCCTAATTCCTATCGAATTTTCTATTGAAGATTACAGTAATCGCTTTCTTTTTCTCTAATACATTTCATATGAATCGCGAAGCTGAATTTTCGATTTCCTTTCTCAAAATTTGTATGCGAACGTATTGTGTAATTTAGTAACAAAACAAAGGCTTCATGCCTTGAAACTACTGCTTTCGAATAAATGATTGCTAGAATTTCTCTCGAGTTATTTAACATGATCTTTTTGGTGGTTTTTTTAATTGTACTTTTACAATAAATAGGAAAGGAAGTATTCTTAAAGGAGGAGTAAAGGAAAAATATATATGAAGACTAGAGGAGATGGCCAGATGACCTAAAATTTTTCTGGAAGTGAACCCTACCCGTAGGTATTACCCAGTTAAATTAGTAGCTCGATACGACCATTTGAAGTATTGTGTCACTCGCTGTTGTCGACTGGTTCGTTCTTACAGAGAACGCGGTTTAACATTTTCTGTTTCCGCGTTAACAATTTGTGCATTGTGAAATATTGCAGTCATCCAAATATTCTCCGATGTTTCTGTTACTTTCACGACGAGTCTCGAATCTATATGGTGCTAGAATTCGCTGAAAAGGTAAGCATACAGATTTACAAAATAGTTATGAGTCTGTTCCCGTAAAATCAACAAATTCTGACACAGACCAAAAATGTCAATTTCCTGATACTATTATATGTTTTTTAAACTATAATATATAATTTGTTGGATTCGAATGCGAATTAACTCTTGCAATCCATAATTTATGTCTGCTTATTCAGGGTGAACTCTTCACTCACCTTCGCAAACAAAGCAGATTGTCTGAGTCGGAAACTGCGAAGTAAACTGATTCGTATTTTGATGTGGAAGTACTCTGTTCTGTCAAGGTATATCGGGCAAGTTGCGGATGCTCTCGCGTATTGTCACGACAAGAATGTGTGGCATCGTGATATCAAGCCAGAGAACATCCTCATGGACGGACTGGGCAATCTGAAGGTATATCACACCACTCATGAGGAAATCGAGCTGAGTCTGGGAATGAAATCGAGCTGAGTCTGCCAATGAGTAATTTGCGAAAAAAATACGAACACTTGGGTGAGAGTTTCGCTCTTTTTGCACTCCTGCAGAAGCCCATATCGGGGTAACAAGTGGTGTTATGAATAGACCCCTGTCAGGTAAGTCGTACCTTGAGACTGCCGAACCCTTAATAGGGAATGGTCAAACCCCATGCGTGACGTTTCGTCAAATTGAATTTGACAAATTCAATAACAAAATCGTGTGTAAGATGCATAAGTCAAAGAAAAAAATAGGGCAAACAATATTTAAAATGAGTGGGAGCAGAACCAGCAACACAGTGTTCATCAGTCTGTGTTGTTACCAACTGAGCCAATGTGGAAGGTGGGAGGAGCGACTCTGAAATCGGAGTCTACCTTGGGATCGAGAAACGTGAGAAACGCACACAAATCTACTTTATCGATTTTGAGACCTTAGTAATACCCATCCGCAACTTTCAAACGCGCTTCGGGTATCCCTCACCATACCCTAACTGGATGTATCAACCGATTTCGCATTCTTTTCCGTGGGGTTTGACCATTCCCTATTTTTGTTTGTCGTACTGTTTAGCCTACACATGGAGGGAAGCCGCGAACTGACGCTGTATAGCGACAGGATTTAGTTTTTAGCCTAAAGCTAAAACAAGAAAATAGCCTAATGATTTAGGCTAAAACTTTCTTTAGTATGTCTCAGGGTTCTGCAGTCTAAGGTTATGTTATTTTTTTTTACCTGCTTGGGCTCTACTCCCGATACCATTAATCACTATTGTTACACCGATCTGGGCTTCTGCAGGAGTGCCGCCCTTTTTGCTTCGTCTGAATCGTTTGAACTTTCTTCTCAACAGAAGATTTCATTTCACATCGCTCTTTTCGTAGCTGTTAAAAAATTATTGATTTTTTTCTAATCCCTATCCCTACTGAAAATAAAGTTTTAACAGATGAAATGGCTCTTGAAGCGAGTAATGCCGAAATGCGACCCTGTGTAGCAAGGTCCAAAGTGGAATCTGCATAATAAGACTTCAGGCGTTACTCGGGCCCAAACAGGATAAAACTCATTTTGCGATTTTCCCTACATTCCCAGAAGTAGCCATAGTAGCTCGATTCTCTCCTGCGATGCGGTGATATCGTCTCCACGCACGCATTTATAAATTGCATTTAGCTCGCTGACTTCGGTTGGTCGGTTCACGATAAGACGAAGGAAAACCGAAATACTGTATGTGGGACGCTGGACTACCTCCCTCCTGAGATGATAACTTCCAACACATGTTCAACAACTGTACGCACTAATGAAGATTAATACTCGTATGGAAACTTTTTTTCCAGGTTGACAACTGGGCTGTGGGAGTACTCATGTATGAATGCCTAGTGGGAAAAGCCCCATTCGAAGGAGGAAATCAGGTTCGAAGAGGGAAAAAAATTTGTAAATGTGAGACCGCTTGCAATTCGGAATAACGACAAGTTGTTTCATTGTAACCATTATGTGTTCCCCTACATTTACATATATAGGTCTTGTTACAAGGCGATCTTGAGTTTCAACGTATAGGGGTTCATGGAAACTCCTAAACCACGACCTCCTATACGTTGATTTTGATAAAAACTCAAGATCGCTTGATAACAAGACTTATATATGTTAATGTAGAGGAGCACATACTGATCACAATGAATCAGCTCCCAAGTCGCTATGCCGAATTGCAAGCGAACGGCGACTCGTTTGGCAAATGTCACCCCCCCCCCCTATTCGACCACCAGCTAACCCGTCGAACCCTTCTGGTAACCCCGACGCTCACCTTTGGAGTTCGCCTTTGAACCAAGTTCAGTCAGGGTTCGCCGCTACGCGGCGAGCCGGGACTAAGTTGTTCTGAAAATACGCCACTCGTCATTCCCTCATACCGTTATCTTTTCAGTACATAGCTGTGCACGAGCCGCTCGGGGGGGGGGGGGGGTGCCTTCCCGGGAAGGCACCCCCCCCCAAACCATGGGGGTCATGGTGAAAATCGATAGTAGGTCATGGGAGATCAAGCCTAAATACCAAAACATCGATAGTACATTATCGATTGATACCGTATATCACGCCTCTCGCGAGAGAATCAGGACAAAACGCCCATATCTTGGTACATTCGAAAAAAGTCGATTTTGAGGTTTTAGAAATTCCTGGGGTAATCGGTCTTTCTGAATCCGATTCCGGGCCTATCTGCAGCCTATCTTGTTCGGCGGCTGCAGCAGCTTGCTGCAGAGATTCGAAACCTTTCCTTTCGAGGTTCTGAAAATGGCTTCAAATTTCTTCATGCAGGCTGAAATTTGGCCTGTAGGCTTCAATTATGACCTACTTTGACTATTTGGAGTAATTTTGAAGTAGGTCAACCGAATAGTTCTGAGCAGTTTTTCTGCTGTAACGTTTTTAGTTCGAAACAAACACAGACCAAACTTTTGCATCGTTTAGAGAATTAAATTCTGCATCTCCATGATTTTTTTTCAGATTTTTACCATTCGGTCTTGGTACTTTTTCAAGCGAAAAACTGATAAAATGCGCATGAGGCGCCTGGCTGCACCGAGTGCTGAGAGCGTTAAGCGTTGCGCTTCGAATCCAGTGGTCGAGGGTTCGACTCCCTATGATAGCAAACATGTTTTGTTTGTCTTTAAAATGTAATTCAGTCATATTTACTTTTTAAATTGCTCTTTGCAACCTCTGAAGGGGACGCGTTTCAGCAGATCTGCTTCCCCGCATACTTCATATTCAAAATTTGAACTTGCGAACAATTGGCAATGCGTAATTATTGAGCAGGTTGCACTTAGATAAGCACAAAACATGTTTGCTATCATAGAGAGTCGAACCCCCGACCACTGGATTCGAAGCGCAACGCTTAACGCTCTCAGCACTCGGTGCAGCCAGGCACCTCATGCGCATTTTCACAGTTTTTCGCTTGAAAAGGCATCAAGACCGAATGGTAAAAATCTGAAAAAAATCAGGTTTGTTTCGAACTAAAAACGTTACATCAGAAAAATTGCTCAGAACGATTAAGTTGACCTACTTCAAAATTACTCCGAATAGTCAAAGTAGGTCATAATTGAAGCCTGCAGGCCAAATTTCAGCCTGCATGAAGAAATGTGAAGCCATTTTTAGAACATCGAAAGGCAAAGTTTCGAATCTCTGCAGCAAGCTGCTGCAGCCGCCCAACAAGATAGGCTGTAGATCGACCCGGAATCGGATTCAGAACGACAGATTACCCCAAGAATTGCCAGAACCTCAAAATCGACTTTTTTCGAATGTACCAGGGCTGATTCTCAGTCCTGATTCTCTCGTGAGAGGCGTGATATGGCTACCGTAGCCCTCAATTAGAGCGAACCGACTTTATTTTCAAAAAAATAAAGTACCGTACCCAATCGACTCTACAGTACACCAGGATACCGTATACCACTACCGTAACCCCCGAATATCGCAAACCAACTTTATTTTTAAAAAGTCCTGTTACCGTGCCCAATCGATTCTACAGTACCCAAGTAACTACAGTAACCTAGTTCCTTGGGTCAGATTCAGTTCCCTGGGTCTAACATGTTTCTAAAAATTTCAAACTTTTATTCTAAAAATCCTAAATCGATCACAAAATGATTCTACAGTAATGAGATATACGTTAGGATACTTTAAAATAATTTCATGCTCGATGGTGGATTTTTAGAAAAATGTTTGACCCAAGGAACTGGGTTACGGTATTCACTTGGGTACTGTAGAATCGATTAGGTACGGTACTAGGACTTTTTAAAAATAACGTCAGTTCGTGATAATCGTGGGTTACGGTAGTGGTGTGCGGTATCTGGGGATACAGTAGAGTCGATTGGGTACGGTACTTTTTTGAAAATAAAGTCAGTTCGCGATAATTGAAGGTTACGGTAGCGATATACGGTATCAATCGATAATGTACTATCGATTGGTTATGGTACTTAGTCTTGGCATCCTCATGGCCTACTATCGATTTTCACCGTGACCTTCCCGGGAAGGCACCCCCCCCTGAGCGGCTCGTTGCACAGCAGGGGTGGGCGGAAATGGGTGACCGTAAAAAAAACCGGAAACGGGAAATTTCCGGTTCAAAAAACCGGTAAAAAACGGAAAAACCGGAAGAAAGCGAAAACCTTCTGAAATTCAGAACTAATCGCTCAATTTTTTTCCAACGTATATCTGAGGTGTTTTTCTCTTCTTTTACGAGTAAAAATCCTATGCCGGTTGCGCAATTGTCGTACCCCGGAAAAAAACAACCCCACGTAAACAATGTTCAATTTTGATTTTTTTGGTTTCATATTATAGTGGCTGTATACACTAGAGTCAACGTCTCGAAAAATTTTGGGCACAGGTCCCTGAGCCGGTTTTTAGGAATTTTCCTGAAATTTCCAGATGTGCTAGAGATGTGCCATTGCGCCCAAAATGCTTGGAAAAATCTGACGTACATTTTTTGAAACCATAGGACGACTTCGGAAACTGGACTGAAAGCAGAGACGAAGTGAACCTAAAAATCAATCAGTCTCGGCGGGAAACCAAACAGTGAATACTATTGCAGATTGGGAAGCTTCAGCCCATACGCCAATAGGAAAAAATATCTACTAAACAATTTTAAAGTAGCTTACAACCGGAAGTGGAAATTTTCCAATTCAAAAAATTTAGCATGTATTTATCTATCGAAATCTCTTCAAAATGGCCATAATATCTAGTGGATATTTTCGGAAACTGACCGGAAAATTTTTCGGTCGGAAATTTTTCCGGTTAAGTATAGGGACCGCGGAGGCCCGTCCTTTCTGCCGTCCATCACTTTTTTAGTGGTGTAGCGACTACCGTATTTTTGACCTAGTGTAGCGCCGTGCCATTCAGTTTTTTGTCAGTTTTTAATATCGATTTTTTGGCTTATAACTTTTTTGACAATTTTTTTTGCTCTCGTATCGATAGTACAGCTTATTTTGCATTGATTTTCGACTGGTTCAACCTGCGCATGACAGACACGCCATTTCTACAGGGGTTCGCAAATTTTCGTACACTTTCCAAAGTTACAAATTTGCGTTTCTCTCGTATAATCGGCGTGTCCCCTCAAATCTGTTTATATATTTGAATAGAGCAACTCTTTCTAGACACTGGGTTAGCATAGATCATGCCCAATTTTTCTTCGTACGGGTTCTGCGATTGAATTTATCACGTAGTTGACTACTTCGTCATAGATTAGATTATTCATCTGTTCACTTCTGATAAACATTATTTTCCGGCCAAAACTGAGTTCAGAAGCAAGCACCCGCTCTTTAAAGTAATAAAACATATAAATAAATAAGAACAAAAAATGTTGCGAAAGTCTGTGTAAAGATATGTCTTATGATGCGCTCCAACTCTAATTTGTATACAGTAGTCAAGTGGACCAAAGCGAAATTTTAAAGGTGTCGGTATTTGCTTAAATTGATTAATTTTTTTGGTATTTTCACTTCTAAACGTTTCGCCATGTCCGATAGCGTAGGTTCATACCGCGAAAGTACTTTTATGAAACTTTTTAAATATTGCTGCCGCGGTCCCTAGTTAAGTACCGTAAAAACCGGAAAATTTTCCGGTCGGAAATTTTTCCGGTTAAGTACCGTAAAAACCGGAAAATTTTCCGGTCGGAAAACATTTTCCGCCCAACCCTGTTGCACAGCTACAGTCGCGCCGGAAAGTCATGGGACACTTTTTAAATTTTTTTTTGCCCAGGAAATGCATCATTCTGGTACCCAGGTATGATGTAGCAAATTCATTGGAGATTATGATGATGATGTTGAGGTATGATAAAATTGCTTCCGTTATTGCATAGTGACGACGCAATCAATATGCACTTTCAAAACGGCATTATTCTTACATGGATTTTTCCCTGCTCGCCATACTGTCTGAGGTTGGAGATATAACCGAGGCCTACCCAGAATAAATTTTTGAAGGTGCTGCTCGGTCGTACATTTGCTGCAGCCATGCTGCAAAAACAAGGTCTGAAATTAAGAACTCGGCTTCTAGGCGTGCTAGAGACCCGTTCAAAGCATCAAAACGATCGTCATCATGAATCCAGATGATCCTGAGAATATGATAACGATATCTCATAATTTGCCCTCAGGGCATGAAAATATCTCTTTTTTGCATGATTATTTTTTGGACATCCACTACTTTATGGAAAAGTACAGTAAAAATCTGGTTTTTATTTGGTAATGTTCAAAATGTGTTGAAAAACTGATTTACTACTTTTTAGAGCGATTGGATATCTTTCCTGCCCGCGGCGATCGTTTATCGGAGGTATAATGTTGTCAGGAAACACCTTGTTTACCCCAATGGGCGAGAGAGTGCAGCCGATGATAGTGCGTAAACAGGGTGTTTCTCTACCCGAGTATACCTCCGATAAACGATCGCCGCGAGCAGGAAAGATATCCAATCGCTCTAAAAAGTTGTAAATCAGTTTTTCAACACATTTTGAACATTACCAAATAAAAACCAGATTTTTACTGCACTTTTCCATAAAGTTGTGGATGTCCAAAAAATAATCATGCAAAAAAGAGATATTTTCATGCCCTGGGGGCAAATTTTGAGATATCGTTATCATATTCTCATCTGGACATGATGACGATCGTTTTGATGCTTTGAACGGGTCTCTAGCCCGCCTAGAAGCCGAGTTCTTAATTTCAGACCTTGTTTTTGCAGCATGGCTGCAGCAAATGTACGACCGAGCAGCACCTTCAAAAATTTATTCTGGGTAGGCCTAGGTCATATCTCCAATCATAGAAAGTATGGCGAACAGGAAAAAATCTATGTAAGAATAATGCCGTTTTGAAAAGTGCAGATTGATTGCGTCATCACTACGCAATAACTATGCGATGACGTCATACCATAATACCATGATCATAATCTCCGATGGATTTGGTACATCATATCTGAGTGACAGAATGATACATTTCCTGGGCAAAAAGATACAGCAAATTCAAAAAGTGTACGGTGACTTTCCGGCGCGACTGTAAGCAAAGGTAGGGTAGCGCATGCTGGTAACAATGCAAGAACTCCCAAGCGAATGGTGCTCCGTTGACCTTCATAAACTTATTCTGGGTAGGCCTCGGTCATATCTCCAATCTTAGAAAGTTTGACGAAGAGGAAAAAAAATCTATATAAGAATAATGCCGTTTTGAAAAAGTGCATATTAATTGCGTCGTCACTATGCAATAACGGAAGCAATTTTTTCATACCTCAACATCATCATCATAATCTCCAATGAATTTGCTACATCATACATGGGTACCAGCAGTATTCATTTCCTGGGCAAAAAGTTATAACAAATTCAAAAAGTGTCCCATCGCTTTCCGGCGCGACTGCATGTTTCAGTACCTTCATCCTTTCACCTCCGCTCTCCCTCTCACTTGCCTTCGGGTTACTAAGTTGTTCAAAATGATATTAGATTATCTAACCTCCGCTCTCCCACATCCCCTCCCTCTCTCTCCTTCCCTCCCCGACTCTCCTCCGCTATCCCTCTCACTTTCCTTCGGATTACTAAGCTGTTCGAAATGATACGCTGCCTGTCATTCCCTCATAACGTTATTTCCCCAGTCCGTTCACCCACTCACCTCTCCTCCCGTCTCTCGTCCCCTCCCCTCTCTCCTCACCCCCCCCCCTCTCACCTTCGCTCTCCCGCTCAATTGCCTTCGGATTTCATCGAAATGATAATACGCAACCTGCCATTCCCTCACAACGTTATTTCCCCTCTGCCCTATCACCTCCGTTCACTCGCTCACCTCCCCTCCGCCCCCTTCGAACACGCGCCCACCAACTTCCCTTCCTTCTTCCCCACGGCCACCGGAGAAAATACATAGAGAAAAATAAAACGTCCGCAGTCATCAAGGAAAATGAATGCGCGTTCAAATAATGTAGTCAGTATTGCCTGATTTATCACTAATGTTGCCTGAGCGTCACTAATGTTGAATATTTCTCGTAGCGATGTCCCTGAAATTTCCCCAACCAAACTGCAAACTCAGTTTGCGATCAACAAAAACCCTGAATTTCATTTTTTCTATGTTTAGAGGCAATGCTGCCGCAAATTTTTATACAGCTCAAGCATTTTTCTGGACAGCCCCGGACGTTTTCCCTTTCCTTATGTCGATGCTCCGGGGGCCGTGCTTCCCCGTGCATACTTTCGGTGTTTCTTAGTCGACCTCTCCTGGTCGCCACATTAAACTTTAGCAGGTTTTGAGAGATGATTTAGGACCAACTTTTAACGCTCTTTCAAATCGTATATATCTCGTGCATAACTTACCGCATCCACGTGCGAACCCCTTGTTAATCATGAAAGCGAGCGAGGTCCCTATCTATTACTGTGGCCCACTGTTTAGTGAGTTAGACTTGCAGTCATGAGGTCGCGGGTTCGACTCCCCGCCGTGACCCGAGGACTTTTGCCGCCTTCACTGATCTGACCGCTGGGGACGGACACATTTCTGAGAATTTCTGATCGAAAAACTGCGGACGCGATATCAAATATCGAGACGGAAGAGCACGGCCCCCGGAGCATCGACATAAGGAAAAATAAAACGTCCGCAGGCATCAAGGAAAAATTGTGGGAATTTTCAAAAGATACAATCAGATTGCCTGATTTATCACTATCCGAGCTGCAAAATGCATGGTTCTCGTAGCGATATTCCCTGAATTGTCACTATCCGAACTGCAAATTTAATTTGCGACCCTGAATATCAAGCTGAATATAGAAGATTACGATACAGCTCGAGAATTCCTCCGGACGTTTTTCCTTTCCTTATGTCGATGCTCCGGGGGCCGTGGAAGAGTATAAAGAAGGGACGGGGGTAGGACATTTCCGCAACGGAGCACCATTCGCTTGGGAGTTCTTGCATTGTTACCAGCATGCGCTACCCTACCTTTGCTTACAGTCGCGCCGGAAAGTCACCGTACACTTTTTGAATTTGCTGTATCTTTTTGCCCAGGAAATGTATCATTCTGTCACTCAGATATGATGTACCAAATCCATCGGAGATTATGATCATGGTATTATGGTATGACGTCATCGCATAGTTATTGCGTAGTGATGACGCAATCAATCTGCACTTTTCAAAACGGCATTATTCTTACATAGATTTTTTCCTGTTCGCCATACTTTCTATGATTGGAGATATGACCTAGGCCTACCCAGAATAAATTTTTGAAGGTGCTGCTCGGTCGTACATTTGCTGCAGTCATGCTGCAAAAAACAAGGTCTGAAATTAAGAATTCGGCTTCTAGGCGGGCTAGAGACCCGTTCAAAGCATCAAAACGATCGTCATCATGAATCCAGATGATCCTGAGAATATGATAACGATATCTCAAAATTTGCCCCCAGGGTATGAAAATATCTCTTTTTTGCATGATTATTTTTTGGACATCCACTACTTTATGGAAAAGTACAGTAAAAATCTGGTTTTTATCTGGTAATGTTCAAAATGTGTTGAAAAACTGATTTACTACTTTTTAGAGCGATTGGATATCTTTCCTGCTCGCGGCGATCGTTTATCGGAGGTATACTCGGGTAGAGAAACACCCTGTTTACGCACTATCATCGGCTGCACTCTCTCGCCCATTGGGGTAAACAAAGTGTTTCTCGACCATAGTATACATCCTAAAAACGCACACCGCGGGTCGGAAAGATATCGAAACGCTCTAAAAAGTTGGAATTCGGTTCTTCAATACATTTTGAACATTACCAGATAAAAATCAGATTTTTACTAAACTTTTCCGTAAAGTTATGGATGTCCAAAAAATGGTCATGCAAAAAAGTGATATTTTCATGCCCTGAGGGCAAATTTTGAAATTTCGTGTTCATATTCGCAGGATCGTCTGGATTCATGATGCCGATCATTTTGACGCTTTTAACGGGTCTCTAGCTATTCTAGAAGCCGAGTTCTGAATTTCAGACCCTGTTTTTGCAGCTAGGCTGCAGCAAAAATGCGATCGCGCAGCAACTTCAAAAATTTATTCTGGGTAGGCCTCGGTTATATCTCCAACCTCAGACAGTATGGCGAGCAGGGAAAAATCCATGTAAGAATAATGCCGTTTTGAAAAAGTGCTAATCGATTGCGTCATCACTACGCAATAACTATGCAATGACGTCGTACCATAATACCATGATAATAATCTCCGATGGATTTGGTACATAACACACCAGTACCAGAATGATGACTTTCCTGGGCAAAAAGATACATCAAATTCAAAAAGTGTACGGTGACTTTCCGGCGCGACTGTATATACTAGGGCGGGAAAAACGACTCATCGAGTCGACTTGTTTACTAGTTGGATCGAGTCGCGATCGAGTCTCTCGAGCACTCGACCATCTCCCTTTTATTGCCCCCTAGAGGACGAGTGAGTCGATTCGGTTCGAGTCGAAATCGAGTCGGCGATTTTCTCAGCTCTAAGTGGTCCAAATTACCTATTCTTTGCGCAGTTTGAATCAGCTCGATGAGAGCTATCGAACACATATACATTTTAGGGTATTTATGCAAAAACGGTGAATATATTGAAATTCTCCGCACAAACCTGAAGAAAAATCGGAAAATATAATTCTTCATTTCTACCCTCATGTTTACACTTTTTCGAATGGTCACGTCAAGCAGAATGCAACTGTCCAAAAATTAAATGATTTGGACTATCGCGAGCTGAGAAAATCCCCTTGACTCGATTTCGACTCGAAAATGACTCGACTCACTCGCTCTCTCTTCCCGCCAAAACGAGCACTCGACGAGAGGGGGGTCCTAAACACGCCTTCCCTCGAGCACTCGAAGAGAGGAGTAAACAAAGTCGAGTGCTCGAGAATCGTTTTCACCGCCCTAGTATATACTTTTTGTTACCAGGGGATCACCTGTTAACAAGAATTATATATGCAAAGGCATGCTCGAAACAATGCAAGAACTCCCAAGTTGCTACTCCTTCTGTCAGGGAAATGGTGTTCCGTTGCGGAAATGTACTACCCCCGCTGAAACCAATGGGCATATTGGGAAATATTGCATTCATCTTGGGCATAAGTCCTTCGTTCGCTCCAGAAGCCGTCACTTCGTAAATAAAGCCACCGGTTTAGAATTCTATGCTGATGACGCCATTCTTGAAAATTTGTCTTAATAATAATATTTTTTTTTGAAAACCTGTCTTTAATTATTACTGTGAGAACAGAATGCGTAGTCCGTGGTGTGGTGGGCGAGAGCTATCACATTTTGTTCTATTACTCGCGGAACTTTTTTTCTCCCGCGTTCCGCGAGTAATACAACAAAATGTGATAACTCTCGCACACCACACCACGGACTACGCATTCTGTGCTCACAGTACTGTAAGAAAATGAACCACTCCGCGCAGGGCTGGTTGTAGCACCTTCGATATCCCCATATCGCGAGCTACAGAGAATTTTAATTTTTCGGCTGTGACAGACTCCTCCATATATCACGGGTCTTCAAAATAAACGAAATAAGGGCATCGCTACGAGAGTAATGAGAGTGCCTATGCCGCTACTCTCGTAGCGGCTCCATTTGATCTCCCACTCTGCGCCCCTTTCTAGTCCGGCGCAGTTAGTGTGGGGAAGAACAAGGATAGAAATCGTAGCTATGTCGCAAAGGAGGTAGTGGGGCTATTCCTCCCCTATGAGATAGGCAGTGATATCGGTATCTCGTTGTCCCGATGATAGAGAAAAGTTAACCTCCTTTTGCAAACCCTAATATATACCCGTTCCTTACAGAAGGAGACGTTGGATAGGATCAAGAGATGCCGATTCACCTATCCCGTGCCAATTTCTGAGGAGGCGAAACTCCTCATCTCCAGGTACCCCCCCCCCCCTCTCTCTCCGTATGTCTACACCCCTATTCATTTTTTAGATTGATCACTCTCGACTACATCAATCGTGCACCAATGGTGGAGGTGGCAGTTGATCCCTGGGTTCGGCGATTCGCTCCGGATTTTCATCCTGTATTCGCCAAACCACGCTCTTCCATTGAGAATTCTACCAATGGAATCTAGATTATGTATATTGTTACTAACGGTTCGAGTTGTATTCAACATTGTATGAACTGGGATATTTTAATGGTATTCAATCACTGCTTACAATATTACTGGGTGATAAACATTGAATAGAAGATGCATTGGCATATGAACACACTGACGAATCTACAACGCAGTACCGGATGGACCGGGGGGAGGAGAAGATGAACTGTCCTTGGAAAGATGGGGTCGATTGAATGGAATAGGAGGGGAAGAAGAGGGAACGAGAGGAGAAGGACGCAGATTCCCCTCTTCATCAACAATATACTCAGGGAGTGAATAGAAAGAGGATGATCTGGATAGAGGGGGCAGTTTGGAGTCATCTGCCAGATTGAGCACTGCTCGTACCTGGAAAGGAGAGGGATGAATGGACTGCTCCCCACTCACCTCCTCCTCGTGCTT
This sequence comes from Pristionchus mayeri, assembly GCA_036245805.1. Lineage (NCBI taxonomy): Eukaryota > Metazoa > Nematoda > Chromadorea > Rhabditida > Neodiplogasteridae > Pristionchus > Pristionchus mayeri. The sequence goes on along the minus strand of BTRK01000003.1, from coordinate 24,324,708 downwards.
CCTTATCGTCTCTGCATCTGCATTCTCCTTCTGGAAGCTCTCGAACAACTTGTTGATGTATCTGCAAGGTCGACCATTGAGGAGTCCCTTCCTCTCCTCCCTTCCTCACCTCTGCTTCAGATTGTACTGTCTCATCATCTTGAGTCTACTCTGCAGATTGAACATCCTCACTCTATTCATCTGTCTCTCATAGCTCTCCCACAACATCTCAGCCCGTCTACTACCGTACTCTCGAGCCTGCAATGGCCGATTCTCCCTCTCCTTCCTCCTTCCTCACCCTGTGCAACTGCTGTTGGTAGTTGTCTCTCAGAGTTTCTAGATGGGAGTGAACATTCTCCATCTGTGCTGTTCGGTAGTCACGGAATCTTTCTACTTGCGACGTGTATCCAACTCTGAGTTGATCCACCTCAATCACTAATCATCCCTTTCTTCTCCACATCTCTCGTACCTGCTGGTGATAGGTGTCTCTCATCGCTTGTACCTGAGATCATCACTCTTTCATCCAAAACTCATTCCGTCGGCATTCTCACTTTTTTGTTGTAATTGTCATGGATGGTCTTCATCTGTCCCGTTCTGTACTTCTCGATCGCTTCCACCATCTTCCTCACTCTCGACAGTCTCTCCGCACGTTGAATCCACCATAGAATCGATTTCCTGAGATGGAATCGGAAGAGAGGAGAAGGAAGAATGCAGATTACCTCGAGAGAATCCAAGTTATGTTCAGCAAGAAAGAGGCTGCGCATGCGAGAGTCGCACTCATCAGACAACCCCAAAAGACAGAATCCAAGATATCGATAGAGTACCAGGCAGAGAAATCGAGCCGGATCACGGTAGTCTGATAAGGGAACATGGGAAGAAGGAGGGGGGGGGGGAGAGGGAATACCTGATGAGCTGTCTCATTCGATCCCCTCAATCTCGCAATGCACACATATCGTTCTACGATGTCGCGAGAAGCAAATTTGATGTGGAGAGAACCTCCTTGGATGACCTGTAGAAGTAAGAGATCAAAAGGGATCACTCTCATAAATGGAATGGAAGGATAGAGATGGAAGAGAGATGAGTACCTCAACGTCGTCACTTCCATTTCCCCTCGTGAGTACTCCCCTCCCCTCATCGAATCTACCGATGAATCTTCCCGGACGATACAACCTGAATACTGCCATTCCTCCTCCCATTGGAGAGACTCCTTCCAGGGAATAAAGAGGAGACTCACCACCACTCCACCACTGAATCTTCATCTGATGAGGTGCACTGCACGAAGGTCTCTCCTCCATTCACCACTGAGACTCGAGGAGGAACACTCACCTTCACATCACACATTACAGGTTATGGTAGAGAGTCGTACCTCCAGTCTGCTACAGTCCTTCTTCCCCCCTGGGAGAGTGCAATTCGGAATTAGAGAAGGATGTTGATCCTTGAGGGGAAGAGTCCATTGAAGGAAACAAGGAGAACAATTCCACTCATTATCAGAGACATTGAGGAAGGAAGGAGTCGACCTAAGAATCCACGGAGATTAAGAGAGATAAAGGGAAGTAAGGAACCTGAAGAATGAGGGGCGAAGTGAAGTGAGTAGAGAGTGGGTGAGAGTAAATGATTGAATAGAAGATGGGAGATGGCCGTAGATAGATGTCAGTTCTCGAGACTCCCCAAGGGAGAGAGAAGAGAGAGAAGAGAGAGACGACAGAGAAGATATATCACAATGCTGCAAAATAATTAGAAGAGAGAAAATTAGATTTAAAAAAATTGTATGATAATAATTCCAGCAAAAAAATTTAACCTGTATCTTATTTGCATCCATAGTGAATCTCTCGAGAAGAGGGGCGTTTATATGAGGGATCCACTTCAAGTTCGTATGAGATACATCGAGAATGCGAATAAAAGGAAGAGGAGGGAGATCGAGTGATTCGAGAGGCGTCGAGACTAAGGAAAGATGTTGAAGAGATGAAGGAATTGAATGGGGTTGGAGGGAAGTAATCCTAGTTCCATCTAGGGACAATGACTGCACAGATGCCATTGTTTCCCCCCATTCAATACTCGTTATCTGCAAGACTTCCATCAGGTTTCTCACTCATAGCTGACAACAAGCCTCGTTATAGTTCAGATGAATCTCCTTCACATTCAATCTAGTTTTGTTATCGCACTCGGGGATATTGCTCATCAAATTCTTGTCCAACCACAATTTCTCAAGCCCCGGCAATTGATTCGACAATTGACAAATCTCAATGAAGAAGATATCTAAAGCAAGGGGCAAAAGACGGTACCTCAGTCCAGTTACTTAATCGATTATTAACAAAAGATAGTTCGCGGAGAGGGAATGTGGCACTAATGTCAGTAATACCAGTAAGATGCAAGACCCGTGAATCTGATTGTGAAAAGATATTAATAACTACATTTTGATAGGAAAATACTCACTAATAACATGTAGTTGTTCGATTGACGTCAGATTGTACAACAGACCGAAATTGAATGACTGTTCTGCCCATTCTGAAAGAAAGTCGGAGCAAGCGCACAATGTAAATACCGCATACTTCTTATTGTCAGATGAGAAACTTTGGGATATTGAAGTCCGATCTCTGTGATGGTTGAGGGGGAAATTCCATCGCACATCAAACGATACGGGTCCTCATTCAAGCACTTGCAACCAATTACAGTAGGACAAAGAGAGATAGGGAGGTTGACCTCCTCCTACAGATAAGATTAACAAATAGTATGATTTTCTATTCTAACTTACGTCAAGCAGCTTATAAGAATGGCCAGCATTGAAAATAGAGAGGGAAAAAGCGAGTATCAAAGATATTTGCATAACTGCTTCTCCTCACATATTACAAAGTGAACGCGATCTGAAGTATATATCTACTTTCAATGAATGGAAAACGGGACCAATGAGATAATCAGGGAGAATTGGACTCCTTTATATTGACAGTATGCAAATAAATCAGCAGAAAAGTTTTATTGAACACAATAACGAAATTCGTAACAAATAAACTAAGGACTCTACCTCAAAACAATTATGAACGCCTATTTTTTCTGGATTCGTGAGTTCTTCGTCTGATATCTCTTGATGTAGAACCAAGTACCGGGAAGTTTCTTCTCTTGCAATCGATACATGTCCATCGAGTCATTCCAGTACCGATTGAATCGCTTGTATCCCTGAAAGGGAATGAATCAAAGTGGCATATAGATAAGGCTGTCCACTTTAATCACTTATTTTGACATTTCTAAACTATCCGTCCGGATCAGCATAAATTAGACAAATAAGACCATTTAGATCTTATTCTTAGAATCATTAACCAAGTTATCGACCGAAAAAAAGTGATCAATTATCGATTGAAGCATCATTCAATATAAACCAACATCAACCAATTTTAACTAATTGTAAGAAGACCCTGGTGTTCATGCATAATATTTTGAGTTATTTTTTATAATCTCTACAAGCGTGTGTCAGAAAGAAAGTTATACTTTCTTTATGCATTGCAGTTTGAGTATATAGTTGACATTTTTTCCACTATAACCGCATACACCAGGACAAAGACAAATATATAAGGGGGGGGGGGGGGGCTGAACCAACGTTTGGCGATCGCCACGGCTTTGAGCGCGCTATGCAAGGATTCAAGGACTTTGAATACTTACAAAGCACTAAAAGTACCCGATATTGGTAAAATTTTATTTTTTTGTTAAGTTTTGCCAATTTAGGGTTACACAGCGCTGAATCATAAATTGCTAAACTTTACGAATATCGGTTATTTTCAGCATGTTGTAAAGATTAAAAGTCCTTGAATCTTTGCTTACGCGCTCAAAGCCTTGGCGATCGCCAAACGTTGGTTCACCCCCCCCCCCCCCCTTATATAATGAAAAAACAACAAACTGCTCTATCGAATTCTGGGATAGTTCTGTCCGGGAAGAGACCCGCCCAATGAGCCTGCATCACACATCTGAAATATTCTTTAAATTACTCCAGATTTGGGGATTATAACACGTCACAAGGCGAATTCTTGGTAAGCTTTGCGCAGATGAAAGAGAAACAGCAGACCTTTCAACGTGCAATTGTTGTTTTCTACAGAGACCAGTGAGCTGAGCAGGAAGAACGGTTCCATCTTCCCTCATGAACTGTTCGAGAATGAGCACATCCTGTCACAATTATAATTTACTGAGAGGGTGGAATTGGAGATTCACCTTGTACGACACTTGGACTGGGACATTGCAGGTGCAGAGAGAACATCGAGTGTCAGCAGTTTGTAGCTTCGCATTAGTCTTTACCGCTTCCATACTCACAACTGTAGTATCTCCTTCAGTGCTCTCGGTAACTAAAATATTTATTGTTATCGAGAAACAATATCGCACGCCATGTGAATGAAGAAAACGCGCGATCGGAAGTAGCTCACTTTTATAGGCATTCAGCACAGGAGAAGAAGATAATCGAAGAAGAGTCTCCTTGAAAGGAAATAATTTGCGCACTAACGATACTGTTGGTAGCATTCTGAAAATGTTAAAAGTTAAAATAGTGTATTTGAAAATGCATAAACGGATTGTAACTTTAAGTGCAACAACGACATCAAACACGGGAAAATAGGTATTTCGCTTCGGCTGAATATGGGATAATTAAGGAATACAACTTCCCCGTTTGGAGAATTATAGGAGAGAAACGAAGTTTATCATTAATAGAAACAAATCCAATCACGAGATTATCGACTTTTCGGTTTCAATCAAAGCAAAAATACGCGAAAGTGCGGGGCCGGGATTACAGTAATAGCCTTTAAAAAGTTTTAAAAATCGCGAATTAATTATTTTTTATAATTTCTGCAGCATTAAATTCTGGATTGGGATTGGAAGAATAAGTTGGAAGAGAGAGAAATGAGGAAGGAGCAGGATAGAATGATGGTGAATAGATCGGTTAATACATCTGTAAACATTGATTATAGTATGGTATTTTTTCTTTGATAAAATGAATTAATACATCGAAATAGACTCGATTTCTAAACTTACTATCATTAGAAAGAAATTATTTTTAAAAAAGTAAATAAACAATAAAATATAATCAGTTTGTAATCAGAAAAGCAGAACCGGGAAATTGCTGGCGAGCGGGATTTTGAACTTCATACGATTTCCATCGACAGCTATGTCTGAAAATTCTCCGTATCGCGATCGCTCATAACTACTCTGCTGATCTATTTTATTAAGTGTTACCATGTTCCAATGTTGTGTAAATTGCTGGTTACTTTGTTTGATCAAGAGGAAGCTGCAATTAACTCTCGTGATAGCTTAAACTTCATGCGGTTCCTTCCAGCTCATATACTCTTGGTTGTTCCTCGCACATAATTTCAATCGGTGGCGTCGTTTTGTTAAGCTTTATTGCCTTTTAAAAATATTGATTAGTCAATTAAATAGGCATGATGTTGTCACAACACAGTGGCTGCAATTCGATTAATCGCGATAAATGTATTGTAGTATATATTCTGGTCTATAATTATTACCCAATCGCTTTTATTTTCTTGATATGTTCTCTACAGGTTTCTAGTAGTCTCGCAATTTTTGGCATGTTTTTATCTCTTGACCGGAAAATCCTGACAAGGTGTAATAGGTGCTGTATGCCGAATACTGTAGCTCAAGGGGAGCAAACAGTGAGTTGTACAGGGGCAAAGGCTGGGGGTAGTCGAATTCGCCCCATTTGTATCTATGAGCATCTCCAGCAGATTCATCAGCTCCGATGGACTCATACCTTCAACGATCTTCGACGGAGGTCCGCCATGTATTATGCTACCCATAACTACTCTTACCAGAAAAGAGTCTTTTATGATTGAATGAATAGAATGCTAGAAATTGTGGCTCTTCTTGACCCACTGGACTGCGACTAGATATGGTTGAATAAGAATGGCCTTGAGAGAGTCAGTAGGAAGAATGAATACGTACTCTCGAGAGTGCATAACTTCAATATGAATGTTTGTCAGGAGATGCTGACATGGATATCTCCGAGGAGATGGAAGAGATAAGGGAGCTTCTTTATGAAACTATCAAGTTAGCTTCAATTATAAAAATAAAAACAAGCTTTAATTTAGGAAGAAATTTCCACGAGGAGTTGCGGCTGATCATTTGGCTAAAATCTACAAAGAAGAGTTAGTGATCTACTTTTTTTTCCTCAAAATTTAATGGTCTCAAAAACGATAATTTAATTAGGCGTTGCTGAGTATTTGTCGAAATCCAGAATTTGCAGTTCTTTTTTCGGAATAATATATTCTCTCTATTAACAATTGATTGTTTAGCTACGTGGACTGTGGATTGGGTCCCAAACTTCCTTCAAATTGGTTGTCTCAAGTGAGCATTCAATTTATACCATGGGGAGCTGTGCACTAAAGGTGAAAGCGGCAGAAGAATTCGAAGCTCAGTCTAGAGGGCCTCTCACTATTCTGTTCGTCCGTCTTCATAATGGACCTACGAAGAAAAGAGTCGTTCCTCATCCCTCGAGTAGCCATTTGAATGATCTCTGTGATTGGAGTGTTGTGGATGTTGTATTGTACAGGTGTTGTGTCCCCATCTCCGATTGTCTCGGTTGGGAAGGATGAGTCTTCCCCGATTCATTCCCCTATTCAACTGGCAGCTATGGTACATTATGAGAGTCGTCTGATGATATTCCCTCCCTTTTAGTTGTCTCTCTCGAAGGAATCGTTGAGTGTTGGTAGTCGAGTCATCGTGGTTGCCTTCACTCACTCGGCCGATTTCTACATCAGGTTCTCCCGTCTATTCCATTCTTAAGGAAGCAAGAAGTATCATTCTTGATGTGGGAATGGGGATGGAATATTCATTGTAGACTCGAATCATCGCACGATGAACTAACCAATTTGAAGAAGCACTTGAAGAATGAATACGAAGTATCTTCCAGTCTCAAGAGCCAAGTGAGCTCCATCTCCCCTTTACTCTCTATTAAAAACTTTTCCATTATTATTGACTATTTTTCATGTTGTCAATGACAAGTTAAAGTTACCCAACACCCGTGCAAATTTTTTAAACTAGCGCCATGAAAATATTTTACCGCGAAATCCATGACCAAGCACTAAGTACCGTAATTTTTTAAATTAGCGCTAACAGATTTATGCGCGGTTTGTTTAAATATTGTTTAATCGATTAAGTGGGATTAATATTGGAGTTTTTGTTGTTGAAATATATATTTCTAGAACCGGGGGAGAAGCGAGGATGAATTTGGTATAGAACCGGGCTTGTGAACTCTAATTACCGCACGCAAAATATTCACGTTTCAAACCTCTCGGGAAAATCGGTCTTGATCAAGGTTGCACCGCACATGCTTTGAGGTCGATTCTGCGGCTAATTATTGATTTTCTGATTTTTTTAGTATTGCATTTCTACTTGTCTCTTTTATGTCTATCAGTTTTAGGAATAATAATGTAGGCCATTTTTAAGGGTGTTGGGTAACTTTAAATTTTCGTTGTGAGGGTAGCATATTAGAATGAAGTGGATGGAGATGAAATGGATATTTGAGGATGTCGTCGTGAATGGAGCGTACGCACTCAAGGATTCGCAAGGAGAACACTTCCGAGTTATTGCTCTCGTGAGTCATTTGATGGAGGGATGGGAGAGAGTGATCATAGAGGGATCCCAGTCCCATACTCATTACTTTCTCGATACAAGAGACTCATTGATATCTGGCAGTCTGCTCCTACTCTCTCTTCCTCTCTTCAATGTTTCTTCGTGGACATCGGAGTGAGGGGATCGTTCCCTCTCTCAAATCTTCGCCACCTCAAATTGAACTCTGTCGAGGTTACCATCCATCCTCATTTTCTTTTCCATCAAATATATCAGTGTTTTAATATTTGACCAATTAGAATCTCTTCATCTTAGCTCTTTCTCATTCTTTTTTTTGTTCAGTTTGGTCGATGCGACGAGAAATCGGGAAAAGAAAGTGCTAATTAGTATTTGTAATGTCCCTCTGTAATTGGATCTCCTTGTGGATGTGTCCTTCTCTGGCTACTCGAGTTCGTCTCTCCATCGAGAAGGAGGAGAGCCACTCTGCGCTCAGGCACATACTATTCACTAATCAAAATGGAGAGACCACCCCCACTCCCTTCGAGGTTCCCTTTCCACCTCATTGCCAGAGTAGTGAGACCATGACATGAGTAGAGTATCTGGTGCAATATATGATATCCTTCTTTCTCGCCTCTTAATGCCTTGCCTGTTATTTGATCTTAAGCCAGTCACCCCCCCCCTTCTCTCTCTCTCTCTCTCTCTCCCTATCTTCAGATAGTCTCGATCGAGAGCGAAGATCGAAGTGGATGCAGGATGGTAGAGATGAAGGATGGAAATGGACGATCTATCCCCCAACTCCTTTCTGAATTCATGCTGACGGAGAAGGAAAACAAGAGGTACTTTTTCCCTCCATATATTTTTCCATTTTGAATTAGGTGGTGGAGAAAACACATTGGAGAAAAATTGTCCGCAATAATTGCCAATCAGGATAGTGCGATAAATTATTAATGATTAGTGCGATGCATTACATGTTCCTGCACAATAGAAACTTTTAAAATTATAGCCTGATACCTAGGAACCGCGGAGGGGTGTTAAAAATTAATTCTGTATAAATTCCTCAATTCTTATCTTATGTAATCGAGGATGCGGAATCGATTATGAACAACAATAGGCATTGAAAAAATTATAGCACTTATAAATATACCTTTGAAAAATACACATTTTACCAGAAATCGACCGTACTTTTTGGTATTGTTGGGGCGAATTTCTTACTTCTGAGAGAAGGTTATTTTCAAAAATAAATTAATGCATTGAATGATTTTTTAAATTTTAAATTTTAACTGTTTATTTTGATAACATATGCGAAGAGTGTGCTCAAGGCCAATTAATCGCACTCTAAAGCTGTACAACCCGAGAATCGAGCTTTTGCCTATTTCGAACTTCGACTGCTATAAACAAGTCAGCGAACGACGGATCGTCATTTTGAGACAAATGACTACTGTGTCTCAGAAAGAGCCATATACCATGCTTGCGAACGAAACCCGAGCATCACTAGCGCCAGTATAGTTTGCAGGGATGGTCAGAGCAATCATCTGAATAGAGCGATTTAAAGAGAAAAATACAAATCATTAGAAAAATGCGAAGCGCAATTTCCTTCCAACGTAATTATATATGTTTTATACCCACTAAATTATTTAATTCGGTTATTATTTTGTATCTTCAGATGATGCTCTATCGATTTAGCGCAAATAATAATTAATTAAAATAAATTAAACCTGAGAAAATAAATAAATAAAATGGTGGTGTGATGGTGCGTGAGTTTTCCCAATGCAAAAAATGGTGGACGGCAGAAAGGACGCTCCGCGGTCCCTACTGATACCCTGTGATATAGCGGCAAGTAGTAAAGTTACAGTAGCGGACAAAAGTTTAGCCCCAAAATTCGAATTGCTATAACTTCTTTCAAAATTGAGCTAGAGACTTATGGTTTGGACCATTCGATATAAGAATGTCAGGAGAAGATAGCCATATGGTGCATGATCTGAAACACATCTATCGCGGGTTTCTGAATTTAATTTTCGGCATAACAATTTTCATGTATTTTTTGAAACTCAGCCGTAAATCGATATTACCTCACACGAACCTGTGATGGAAGTATTACCATTGATGTTTACAATCCACTATCTGGATTCCCCATTGTACATCAGAAAGAGCTAATATATCCACTTTTCGAGACCTCCGAAATATGTTCGGATGGCTATATCTTCGGTCGCAGTTGAGTGATAGGGCTCATATTTATTACGTACTATACACTAGTAATGTAGAAACATTTTGCCAACTTTGATAGTGGTCAGACGAAAAATTTCGTAAATCGAAAAATTTTGGACCCCAATTTTCAATGATGTGTAATCGACCTTTAACGCTTTAGAAAAAATCTGCTTTTTCCCAGCTTTAAGCAGAAACTATTAATGAATAAGTATGCAAAATTTCAAAGTGATTCGACACTTCCAGCACATTTTACAGCCCAATTGCCATCGAGGGTCAGATAGTCATGAGCCGTCAAGCACGGCACAGGGTCAAATTTAATTTTATCCAATTTGCGTAAAAAGCACTTATCAGCTTCGCTAGTCCTAGATAAGTACATTCCTCATTGAATTGGAGCTATTTTTAAAGAAACTCTTCCGTTAGGCTAGGTCGACTTTCGCTACGGGTCATTTCGGACGACTTTCGCCGTTCTGACCCTCGCTGGCTATTGGGCTGTAAAATGTGCTGGAAGTGTCGTCTCACTTTGAAATTTTGCATACTTATTCATTAATAGTTTCTGATTAAAGCAGCGAAAAAGCAGATTTTTTCGCTAGCGTTAAAGGTCGATTCCACATCATTAAAAATTGTGGTCCAAAATCTTTCGATTTTTGAAATTTTTTGTCTGATCACTATCAAACTTGGCGAAATGTTTCTGCATTATTAGTGTATGGTACCTACGATATATGAGCTCAATCACACAACTGGGATCGAAGATATAGCCATCCAAACACATTTCGGAGGTCTCGAAAAATGGATATATTAGATCTTTCTGATGTACAATTGGGAAGCCAGATAGTGGATTGTAAAGGTAATATCGATTTACGGCTGAGTTTCAAAAAATACATGAAATTTTTTAGCCCGAAAATTAAATTCAGAAACCCGCGATAAATGTGTTTCAGAACATGCACCATATGGCTATCTTCTCCTGACTTTTATCTATCGAATGGTCCAATACATAAGTCTCTAGCTCAATTTTGAAAGAAGTTCGAATTTTGGGGCTAAACTTTTGTCCGCTACTGTAGTTGCCAGCTACTTACTAGTAACACTGTTAACCTCTTGCCTCTCTATCTGTGATCGTAGGGTAATATTACGACAAGTAGTTTGCTAGAAAAGTAAGTTTCCAGCAGCTTTCGGGCAAATTTACTTTTTTTAGTCATGAAACGTTTAACTTGCCGGCAACTAACTTTTAAATTACTTAATTTGTAACGTTGAAATAAGTTTGCCGCAAACTGACTTTATATTTATTGTAAGAACAAAGTTGCTGGTAAGTTGCGAACTCAAAATAACTAGAAAGTAATATTGTAGTAAGAGGTTTACAATTTTACGAGTAAGTTGCTGGCAACTAACTTTACTACTTGCCGCAATATTACTCTACGATCACAGAGCTGTGATCGTACTTTGTTCTTACATAAAAATATAAAGTCAGTTTGCTGCAACATTGTTTCAATGTTACAAATTAAATCACAAAAATATAGCTGTCAGCAACTTTTATTTTTTTATGTCATAAAAAATAACGGGACTTCTCTAGTTTAGGGGGTAAGCCCATTCCTCCTACTCAGACCCCTGTGTCCCTACTCAGGTAATGGAGAACAGAAAGGGCTAGAGCTACGCAGCCTTTTGTGTATATCGCTGGCCTAAGCGGTAAGCAACGATCGGGTCACCCCGCTTCGCGGGGAGACCCTATAGTTGCTTACAGGGCTCCCCGCTTCGCGGGTCGCCGTTATAGGGAAGAAGGTATGCGTACTGTATAGACAATGTTCTCGCCATGTAAGCAAGTTGTTTACTAGAGCGCGTGAGTAGTTGTTTACAGGCGGGTAGGAAGGGAGAGACAGGGTGTCAGAGACGCAGAGGGAAAGTGGGCGGAGTTACCCCCTAAACTAGAGAAGTGCCAAAGTAACATTACGTGAAAGCTGCTGGCAACTTACTTTTCGGGTAAACTACCGCAATATTATCCAACGATCACAGAGTATACTGTAAATTATATAGAGATACTGCATGTATACAAAGAAAATATTGATTTCTCTTTAGCAAGTTTTTCTATGTTTGAATATGTTGTTGGAAAGGAAAGTATGTTGCCGTGAGATATCCGAATTGCACATGCGCTGTTCGAATTCCGAATGGGTTTGTAAGGTCCAGAAGTTAAAAAAAAATGATTTCCTGAGGAAAAAAATTCGAGTTAAGACAATTTTTTTAAAGATAATATTTTCCATCATCGATTGATTATGGTTATGAATGATTTGATCTGGCGAAGATGCATCTCTTTCAGTAGCGATGAATCTCGTCTACCTTCTCATCTCACTCTTCCAGCAATCGGTGAGTCTCCCCTCCCCCTGTCACCCCTCTCATACTTTCTCTTTCTATAGTCTAGATATTCCTGGAACAATGTCTACTAGATAATTACTCCTACTTTTCTCTTCATAGTTTGCCTTCGCATGACTGAGTTTCGTTCAGTTTGATTGTTGTTACCAAATATGCGGCGCTTTTACAAATTAATGAGTCGTTTATAGAATGCGGTGGTGAGTGGGGATGTTGATTGAGGTGCTCTGTCTGACTTCGATTCGTGGATGGAGATGGAGGCAATGAGAGTGGAGGGAATGCCACGTCGTCCCTTCCTCGCCCATCCCATCTATGCTTGTGGCCCCGGCGAGATCAGTCTGAGACAGGCATCTCTCGTTCGTTCTCTCTCCCTTCCCACTCAAGTCTTCCATTGAGGACCCGATGCCTGAATATCTGTACGACAGATTGAATGAGGAGTGCAATGACCCCGCCTCCGCCCTCACTGGTACGGATCATCTCTTTAAGGAACACGTTGCACTTGTGCCCAATAGCCACCCGACAATAGGGATGGAATAATATGACAAGGCTAATTAGATGGTGGTTATTAGTGATGCGAGAAAGCGTGTAAAACGAGGAGAGCGCGCGCCGATTTGGCATCACTAGTGGTTATCATAAATTTTCATTTGTCTACATACGATGCTCAATTAAATGATAGAGATTATACGGGACTTTAAAATGTCGAAATGATGTTTAAAATGGGTGTAATTAATAAAGACTGGGCTTAGGTCTTCCCCAGCCTGGTCGGTTCTACGCAGCGAATGTGAATGGAGTTTGGCAGAGAGTTCAATGCGTGCGAAGCAGTAAAATCGACCCGAACTCTTTCCTACTCTATCTAGTGAGTGTCTCTATTATTAATGAGTATTGTGAGTGCATTGCAGACGGATGTGGGCGCATTCCAATATGCTCGACCCTCGGCCATTCGAAGACTTAATGCCCTCTCTCCATTCAAGAAAATGCTTATTTTCAAGTGCAAGGTCAGTTGTGCCCTTTCTGGAGGGTGGGGGGGGGGAGTGGATGGATGTGCTCTCCTTCAGCTCTTCGGTGTCTCTCCCCTCGGAGGTGCAGAAGTGTGGAGTAGGGAAGCGCAGAGTGCAGTGAACGACTTCCTCGACAAGTGCGAGGTTCTCCCCATTTCATTGCCAGTGTGTACTCAGTGGGAGAATTCAGAGTTGGCCAGTGGAAGTGGTGCCCCGTAGTGAATGGAGTGGATGGAATCAATTGAATGCACCCTCTCTTCCCTTGGTTGAAGCATCCATTAGATCGAGGGAGGGGAGGGACCTGGCTGATTGGCTGCTGTACAATCGACTCGCCCATCCCAGTATCTAAGAAAGATTCCCCTCGTCCGTCCCCTATTGCAAATTGTTACTTTTCATGTTATACTGATTCGTAGCATAGTTCTTTCCTAGAATTAGTTAGTTTTTGTGTCTATAAATACCATACATAAATGGAGAAATTAAATTATGAATCACAGCGATATTCTCACTTGAAGATTGTAATCTAGATAGAGCTTCCCCCTTTGTGTATTGACATTGCATAATCCGTTATTAGTGCTATTCAGATCCAATTTGAATGCGTATCACAGACTCCAGTTGACGTCACTTGAGTCTACATCACTCTTTCCCAGTACTAACTGATTCGTATCCCGCTGTATCTACGTCTGCCTCTCTCTATTGCATAGCACCTCTCCATAATCTGTCGATTGTTGTATTACACGGTCTGGAACCTTGCTGTCCATTCTCGAAAGAGGATAAATAATTGGAATGGAGCTAGTGACTGGTGTTGTGAATGGTCCCAGTCCATCTCCCTATCTCTCTCTCTCCACTAGACAATGGCTGTTCATTCTCCTCTCAGTTCTTCTCCTTGGTTGGAGGGACAATGCGAGTCCCCAGAGGGGCAATCTGTCGAGCAGTAGTTGCTACTTCGGTAGTCTGGCTACTCATCGATGTCATGATTCTCTTCCGATATCTCGACTCTCCTTCTCCTTCTGAATCTCATGGATCACAAGGAGCACTCCGAGGAGAGAGACACACCAATGGAGGGAAACCCTATGAGACATTGAGCAATCTAGATGAAGAGACTAGAATGCAGCTAGAGAAACTCACCTCTGGCAAGTCTATTTAACTCCGTTTCATGTGATGCGATACTCCATAAATGTAGTTGATTGGTGTGATTGAGGTGACTCGTTCAGTGGGAAGAATTCCCTGGGAGAGATGGGAGCAGCAGCTGAGGTCCCCTCTCATATGAATGAGGAGAAGACGAGACGATTTCTCGAGAATCAATTCAATGTCGTCGCTAGTGAACTGATCTCTGTCAATCGATCACTTCCGGACTACCGTAATCCACAGTTAGTTCATAGGAAATGAATTCAATCATTTCACGCGCTTGTTTAGATGCAAGGCTAAGCAATTCTCTGATCTTCCGAAAGTGTCCATCATAATAGTATTCCACAACGAGGCATGGACTACTCTGCTGAGGACTCTCCATTCCATAGTGAATAGATCTCCCATCGACCTCCTCGAAGAGATCATTATGATCGACGACCTCTCTGATAGGTCCTTTCTACTTCTCATCGTATGCTTATCGTAATCATTCAGATCGTATTTAACGAAGCCATTGGATGCATACATCGAGAGATTCCCCGTAAGCACTTCCTTGCCTCTTGGTCCACTTCATTTCTCTGTAGATGCCAGTTCATCTGGTGCATCTACCCAATCGATCGGGTCTAATCCGTGCTCGTCTGACTGGATCGGGAATGGCAAAGGCACCTGTTATCCTCTTCTTGGATGCGCACGTTGAAGTGACTGAGGGATGGCTGGAACCTCTTCTCGATCGAGTCAAGGAGGACAGGAAAATAATAGTCGCCCCTATCATCGATGTGATCTCCGATGATAATTTCGAATATGTGACTGCGAGTGATACGACCTGGGGAGGATTCAACTGGCATCTCAATTTCCGATGGTGAGGACATCACTTGTATCGATTGGAGCGATATGATTGAGGTATACGGTGCCTGAGAGGGAGATGAGGAGACGAGGAGGAGATAAGAGTTCGCCCATTCAGTGAGTGTGGTAGGAGAGGGAAGGGGAGGGGAGGGGGGAGAGAGAGGAGAGCGGAGGGAGTGAGTGGGGATTGAAGGACTCCGACGATCGCGGGTGGTCTCTTCGCAATGGACAAGCAGTTCTTCTACGACCTTGGTTCGTACGACGAGGGAATGGAAGTATGGGGAGGGGAGAATCTGGAGATATCCTTCCGTGCTTGGATGTGAGTAATCTCTCTCTCTCTCTCTCGATAAGGAGGATGGAGGGGATTTGTAGGTGCGGAGGATCATTGGAGATCCATCCCTGCTCAAGAGTTGGTCATGTATTCCGAAAGCAAACCCCCTACACTTTCCCTGGAGGAACAGCCAAGGTAGGCAAGGGAAGAACACTGGGGGTTCACAATTCCTCATCCGAAACAACGGGGTGTAACTCAATAACTTGTGCTCACCATGGAGGCTCACCATCTTGATCAGCATCAAAAAATGCAACTTTTTTGTTTTTATTTTTAACTTTTGGTCTTTGCGGAATAAAAAAACATGAAATATCTATAAAAGTTGCGCTTGCCTATGCTGATCAACATGACACGACTCCCATGGTGAGATGGCAACTAGATATTTGAGGGAGTTGCTGAACTTCCTCCCAACAAAACGCCATTTCATCTACAGGTTATTCATCACAATGCAGCTCGAACTGCTGAGGTGTGGATGGACTCGTACAAGGAGTTCTTTTACAAGATGGTTCCCTGTGAGTCTCCCCCCCCTCTCCCCCCTCCCCCTCCCATTCTCTTCCTCTCTATTTTCTAATCCTCCCTTCCAGCTGCTCGTCGAGTCGATGCAGGAGACATGACTGCTCGCCACCATCTTCGAAAACAACTGGAGTGTAAATCGTTCAAGTGGTATCTGGAGACCGTTTATTCCGAGGTTCCTCCCCCCCCCCCCCTCTCCTCCCCTCCCCTTCATTCTCTCCCCGTCCCCCCTCTCCTCCCCTTCAGATGCGATGGATTGTTGTAGGCGCCATTACCTGCTCACTATAAGTCTCTTGGATTCGTGATGATGGAGAGTGAGAAGAAGTGCATGGACACGCATGGGAGGTCAGTCTCCGCCCTCCCCCTCCCCTCTGAGTGTGAGTATGCAGGAAGAAGGGCGAGATGGCGGGACTCACGGGGTGTCATGGACAGGGTGGGAATCAGGCATGGAGTTACACTGCTAAGGGAGAGATCAGGAGCGACGACCTCTGTCTTTCCGTTGCTTCGATTCTCGGACTATCAGGTACAGTAATCCCCCTCCCTTAGTATCTCTGCATCATCACAGGAGCAGTCCGGCTAGATAAGTGTGGAGTGGCTGGTCCAAGCCAGAAACACATCTTCGCGTACGATAAAGAGACAGGGCAGCTGATCCATTCCAAAGGAGGAAGGTCAGCATTTACTGTTGATGGAGAGAGATGAGATGAGACTGATTGGAGATGCATTTCTGCGAGTTCCGATCGATTGGAGATGCGATCGTGTGACACGGGGGACGATAGTCAACGATGGAGTCTCGAAGGGTACAGGGAAGAAGGATATCCATAAATGAAGAATAATGCAAGTTGCAGTCATAATATATGCAGAGATAGAGCTTAGGAGAAATAGGTTCATAATACCGAGAACTATGCCATGTATTTATTTATCTGAATTTATATTATTTTATAATGTAAATTATTATACATCCTGGATTGCTAACATATCTATTATTTGTGGTTTTTCTCAATTCTTTCACTCTGTGATAACGTGGTCTGGTTGTGATTCAGCTAAATCCACCCCTATTGCATCTATTATTACGACTGGTTCTCTTCTTCATCTTTATCAATTGTTCTGTACATCGCCTACGGACAAAGTATATGTTCAAAAACATAACAGATTATGCATAGCACATAACAAAGGAAATCTTCTTCGAATATTAGTCGGCTGAAAGGGGGATGGGAAGGGAATGTAACATATTGCAGTATGTGGGAACTGTACTTCGTAAAAACCGGAATTAAATCCTAGACGGGTATTAGCGAATGGTGATAAATGAAATTTGTGTGAAAAAGGAAATATGAGATCATTCGAATTCTTCTTTCACCGACTGGTCCTGCAATTGACTCATCCTCTATCCATAATCACCATTATTACCTCGGGGAAATATTTTTTTCCGCTCTTCGGAATAACCTCATCCGGTCTGCCTGTAGATTTCTGAAACAATCGAAATATAGATTCGTATAGTGAAAAATACTACAATGAAAATAAAGAGATTACGGAGGAAATAACCTTGATTATCTTGCAAGTATCGAGTACTCTGAAGGACGCCGGCCCCCCTTCCATAAGGAGACTCGTACATTCGAGTGTACATCCCTTCATAGTCAAGTCGTCTTCCAAATAGTTCATGAGCCTCTTGGTTGGAATGCCAACTTCAATTCCATACCTATACAAAAAAACATCATGTTTAAAATTAACAGTTCTATTTGAAAGAGAAAAAAAAGTAAATCTCTGGCACGAGGAAACGAAGAACTCACTTGCACTGAAGAACAAAGAAAGGCTCCTCATCCACCAATTCTCTTCTGCATCTTCCTGGCTCGGAAAGATCACACTCTACCGTCATCTTAATCAAGTATGGCAGCACCATGAATAACATTCTCTCCACATACCTGCACTATGTTACATTTAGAACGAATGTGAAAGAGAGGTCGGTCCCAGATCTTTACAACTCTCGTCACAAAGTGAGAGAAGTAAGAGCAGCTCTCTTCGCTTTTGTGTAATCTTGCTTCAATAATTGATCCGATTTTCAGCGATCCACGTAATTCCGGGAACCTGAGGCATCGTTTCTAAAATTTAACAACTTGAAATAAATACTTACTGTTGATCCACATCCATCATAGCTTTTTCAGTGAGATAAGCCTTAGTGACTCCACATCTATAAGATTTTGGATCCTTCTTACAAGATATATCAATTGCATGACTTACGATGAGTATGCTTGGATTGGCGATAGAAGGAATCTCGAAGGCGATATAATTCTGCTCACAATGAGAATTGTGATTTTATCGTTCTCCGACGATCTTAAATTGGCGAACGAGGAAGGATCGGATATCGAGAGGAGACGCTCCTCGATTGACCGATGACGGTTCTCAATGCAATTGCTCAATGTATGATTGGAAGGATACAAAAATACCTGGATTGAAATTATGCGGTCCTTTTCGGATGGCATTCTTACATCGGTCATCTTGATATAGATCAAGAGTCCATCACCTGTTCCTAGAACAGCATTTTACTTAAATTGTGAACCCGTACGCGTAAAAATCGAGCATGCCCTAATACAGCAAAAGAGTCGATTTTTCAAAACTCTGAAATTCGAGAATATCGAGGGTACTGATGGCGATGTGCACATTCATTTTGCACGTCGTACTCTCGTAGTTTACGAGTTAAAACGGGTTGGCTCTACCTCTCGCGCTGCCTCATATAAGAAGGACAATTAAATTCGGATTAACGTAATATATATCAATACCTATATATAAAGCGCAGTGTGTGTAATACGTATGACCGGATTGCGAAACGATTACGTAACGTGGAGAGAGAGAGATCGCGCGTCAACAAGTTTCGAAACGAGTGAATGCGAAACCTACTCCTCTAGCACGAGAGCCCCCGCCGAGGGCGGGGGCAGAACCGGGCTAGTTTTTATATATAATACGAGTTAGTTTCTGTGTAAGAGAAGGTGATGAGACATTTCGCACAAACGAAGTCGAATAATGCTTGTTCGAACTAGGACATTTCGAACAATTCATTTGGAATAATCAACTTGAAACAATCCACATCGAACTAGGACGTTTCGCACAATTTTCGAGAGCACACACGCCACTTTGGAGGAGAATTTCGCATTATTGAAATTATTTTTTCTGTAATATATTTATCAATTATGTAATAAACAAAGCTGAATAATCTAGTAATGACAAAAACAATCGCATTCAATTAAGTTTGAAGAGAAATTGTGCGAAACGTCCTAGTTCGAAATGTACTTGTTTGAGCCGGAATTATTCCAAACGAATTGTGCGAAACGTTCTAGTTCGAAACATTTTATTCGAAGTGTCATTATTCGATTTCGTTTGTTCGAAATGTCTTATCACATCAGAGAAAACACGCGATATGACCCCCTGAATTTCTAAAAAAAAGTATTGCCCAGGTCCCGCGTCTAAAACCAAGAGGGCTAGATAGCCGGCTATTAGTTGTTATTTCCGGAAAAAATAGTGTACTTTTTTAAAAAATCAAGCAGGCATGATTCGAATACTAAGCGAGTTTTGTTGGTACCGAAAACTGTGCTCATAAGGGTGGGCTAAAAGCGGAGTTTGTACGTCAGTTAGCAGAGCGTAGCGAGGATTGGCGAGCCAGCTACCTCTCATTCGTCTGTTACAACTCCCTCATAGGGATACGTGCTTTAGAGCCCGAAAGAAACCTTGAATTGACAACACTAATGACCACGTTTTTTATGAAGGGCTTGTCATTTCATAATCGCGCAGTGGGTCTGTGACGTCACATAGCTACTATAGCTATAGCGAACACCTCTTCTACCAGAATCAAATAACTTATCGTAAAAATGCTCTGTTTCGATGGATTCATAAACACAAGCACGCATCAACGGCACTAGTTGTAGTGTGATGTACAAATTATATATCGCAATACTGACTCGCACCGCCTTATATAATAAACTAGTCCGGCTGCCCCCGCCTTCGGCGGGGGCCCCGTCCTAGCGGAGTAGGTTTCGCAATCACTCGTTTCGCAACTTGTTGACGCGCGATCTCTCTCCCTCCATGTTTCGCAATAGTTTCGCAATTCGGACAGACGCACACACACTGCGCTTTATATATAGGTATAGATATTTATAGATAGCACCCAAAAAAGCACGTAAACTATTTGAAACATCTACTTATATCGTGTTCGCAACCATAGTAGGTAATGCAGCCCACAGAAACTGATGAAATGTTTCCGAACAATAGATTATTAACAATAGAGGAAATTTCTCGAAATGTAAAATTGACGTAAATAAACAACATGGATTTACGTAAACAAAAACATGAAGAATACACCGTATAGGTGTAAAATTAAGCTTCACACACAATGTGTGCTCACTTCGCGATTCTCCTCCTGCTTTCGCGATCTGCGACGGACACGTCTAAAACACTTTAGATCCTCCCCTCTATACCTTCGTTTTCTTAGAGAAGTTTCCCTTTAAACTTGTACATATATGTCCAACATTATATAGACCAAATTGAGAATTTCTTATCCTAGCATATTTTCTGAAGATTCGTGAATTGTTCGCAATTTTCACTTTTCCATTCTTGTTACATAAATATTGTTCCAGGTTCAATAGCCAGTGGATCTGCGCATGGTACTGAAAAATCAGCAATAAAGGATGGCAGGTCGATTGGCTCGTTCAGACAGTAAGTCAAATTTCCCTTACCATGTCGCGCGACGTCGATCTAGTTCGTAGGTAGTTCGTGATTTATTTTAGGCAGAGAATCAGTGTTCTCCAATGCATCATGCGTGAGTGGAGTGGGTGAATGGCAGATCGGCGATCGAGTTCGACTGGATAACAAGGTTACAATTTTATTTCTCACTCCCCCCCCCCCCCCCTCAACACCTTGCATACAGATCGGAACTCTTGCTTATGTTGGTCATACCAAGTTTGCACCGGGAGAATGGATTGGGCTCATTTTGGATACTCCTGATGGAAAGAACAACGGAACTGTTCAAGGCGTCACTTATTTCACGGTGGAGACATATCTTATCTTGTTTGCTTACTATAAGCGACTTCAGTGTAATGATAATCATGGACTATTCACCAAATCCAGTAAATTGGAGCGAATCGCTCACTCGCCAGCAGTTGGATCTCCAATGAGAGAATTCCATAATAAATACGCCGCTGAGTTTGGGTTAGTCATGTGTTTAATTATCGAAAAGTATATGGAATAGAGTAATTCAGATTCGATATCGGAGATCGAGTGATGGTATCAGGAGGGAAGATTGGCTATCTCCGCTATCTCGGCCCCGCTGATTTTGCCGAAGGAATCTGGTGTGGGGTGGAATTGGATCAGCCAATGGGGAAGAATGAGGGAACTGTCCAGGTTATATTCTCAACTATCCCCCCCCCCCCCCTGAGAATGAATGATGGCAGGGCAAGCGATACTTCGCATGCAAGCCTCTCTATGGACTCTTTGCACCTGCAAAGAAGACAGAGAAGGTGAGTGGGCGAGTCACTCTGCATTGAGTGATTCCCATTCCTCGCAGGCCCCCAAATCAGACACTCCGTCGAAGATTCGAGTGCATCACAACAAGACGTCGATGTTGCGTGCTCAGAAGGGCGGGGGCAGTCACGAGTCCCTCAATTCCATCGGCGCTTCCTCTGTCTCCTCCCGAGTGACCACTGGCACTGGGATTGGAACTGTGAAGAGATCTGTCGCAGTCAGTCATCCCTCCATTTACATACCCATGTATGAATCATTGCAGCGATCGATTAATGCTTCCACGAATGAGACTCTGGTGAAGGCTCTCCAAGAGACGATTCAGGAGAAAGATAGACATCTCGAGCAGATGATCCGTGTAAGAGAAAGAGAAAGAGAAGAGTGAGGGGAAGGATTGGCAATTGGAGGAGAGAGATCTGGAAAGGAACGAGATAGCCGAAGTGACTTCGAGATGCGAAGAGTTGGAAAGGAGATTGGCAGGAGGAGAAGGAGGAAGTGGAACAATCGAGGAAGAAAAGGTTATCAACCAAATGATCCATCCCATCTTCATCTTCTATTTCCAATGTTAGATAATCAATTGTTGATGTTCTGTTTCAGTTGCGTCGAATGGAAAAATTGGAAAGCGAGAGGAAGGGATTGAAGAGTACTTTGATCGAGAAGGAGAAGCTGATTGAGGACCTCCAGTTCAGATTGGAAGAGGAAGAGATTATGAGACAGGAGAAGGAATCGAAGACCAAAGAGTTAGAAGAACAAATAGCCAAGATGAATACTGTGGAAGTAAGAATATATTTTATACGAGAAATATGTATATTTATAAGGCTGTGAACACTTTCGACAGTGTGAGCATGGAGGAGAAAAATTCGGAACTCGCAGCAATACGAGAGGAAATGGAGAAGGTAAATGAAGGGATGGATAATGAGGTGGTGAGGGGAAGGGGAAGGGATGGCATTGAAACGATCGAAGGAGTTGTCAATTGTAGATGAGAGCATCCCGTGATAAATTAGAAGACGATAAAGATCGAAGTGAGAAGATGATCCATGATATGAGGACTACTTTGGAAGGTAAGGTTGTGACTCAATTACAGTATTTCAGTAACATTTTAAGAGACTGAATGTAGAATGAAGAAACTGGAAGTTGATTTCGAAAAAGTGGTGAATGATTTGGAAGAGGAGTCTATAAAGGTATTTTTACAAATATGTTTCTTATTGGAAATGTATGAATGCGGCGATGGCCTACGTATTAGAATATACTAATACGAATGACTTCTTTGGGAATTGACGATTTATAATGCAGAGTGTTTCGGCTACTACGATGATGAATGAAGAGAAGAAGAAGAATGGAGATCTACAGAGTGAGAGTAAATCAATGGAGAAAGAAATGGAGGAGTCTCGAAGAGAGATGGAAGTACTGAGGGATACGGTAGGACGAAGATGAGGATTGTGAGAATGAATGAGTTGAGATGGAATCGATGAAGACAGCGACGTGTGCAGCGTGTGTTGAATTGAAGAGTGGAAGGGAAGAGTTGGAGAGGAAGATGGAGAGTGTGAAGAAGGAGATGAATGGTCTGTCTCATACTCACTCTCACTCATTGAACATCCCAGATGTACGAGAAGCACTCATGAAGGAGAAGGAGGAATTGGAAAAGGAAAAGAAGGAAGAACGAGTCCAAGATGAGAAGAAAATGGCTGAGAAGGATAAAGAGGTACACCTATCCATTTATCATTTTAACTTATATTATATTTTTTTGAGATCGCATTGTTGATTCAATCATTGAACGAGGCAGAAAACGGGCGAAAGACTATCGAGGATATATTGAACGGAGAGAAGAAGGGAATGGAAGGGTTGAAAGGTTGGTTGAGGTACCAGGAGAAGAAAGGGGGAAGATGAGGTGTATTCAGTTGAACTGGAGACGGCACTCTCCTCTTCTTCCTCCCTCCAATCTCAACTCGATGAGAGTAGAGCGAGTGCTGAAAAGACACGGGAAGAATTGGAGAAGGTTGGTCATCAATGGTTGAAGGGCGGATCGGATTCACTAGTAACCATTCTTATCTGGGTATTTGGGTAAATGGTTGGATGGATTCTGTTGTTTGCAGTTGAGATGTGCACTCTCGGATAGAGTGATTGAAGTGGAGAAGGAGAAGATGAATGGAGAGAAATCAAAGATCGAACTTGAGAAGTTAGAGAAGGAAATGGAGAGGAAAGTGAAGGAGATGCAGTCTCTCTCTGGTTGGTTCACCTACCTCTTCTTTTAACATTCGTCAAACTTTGACTATGCGGAATAACCAATTGATTATTTTATTTGATTACTGTGAGAACAGAATGTGTAGTCCGTGGTGTGGTGGGCGAGAGCTATCACATTTTGTTGTATTACTCGCGGAACTTTTTTTCTCCCGCGTTCCGGGAGTAATACAACAAAATGTGATACCTCTCGCACACCACGAATATAATAATTCTCACCCCTTCAGAGAGAATTATTATATTCGTGGTGTGTTATTATATTGAATATAATAATTCTCACCCCTTCAATGATTTTCTCGGCATTTTATATTAATAATAAGAATGCGATGGGAATGATTTATGGACTGGCTTCCGCTTGACTCCATTTCTCCCTTTGGGAAACCTCGTGAGGAGTGTATACAATTGAGATGCCGTTGCTGATGAGTTGAAAGAGAAGGAGAAACACAGACTTGCGAAGGAAGAAATCACGATGACTGTCCATGAATTAGAGGAGAAGATTGGAAAACGAGAAGAGGAAACGAGACATTTGAGGGATTCCTTGCAAGAAAAGCAGGCGTTGGTGAATGAGACAGTATGGTTGAATTGTATTCATATTATAACAGCATTCAATTTGAGGAAGCTAAATTGGAGTCTGTGATGAAGGAAATGAGAGAGGATAAGGACGCCCATCTAAGGTATCTATCCGATTGAGTAATGGGCATTTAAACACATGTAGATTGCATGCCGATTCGGATGAAAGGAAAAGAAAGATAGAAGAATTTGTTATTGAAAAGAAGAAAATGGGGGAGTCACTGGGTGGAGTGACCGAGGAAAGGGACCATGCAATGAAGATGCTCAAAGAGGTTAGCCACTCTTTATTCATTCTCTTTTTGTATTCGTTGATTCGGGATCGAATGAATGAATGAAATGGCTGATTTGAGATGGAGTCTAAACTGTCGAATGTCGTCGAAGAGAAGGAAGAAGTGACGAAGAAGCTGCAGAATGAGATATTGAGGTCAAGGGGACAATCGTACATACGTATAATATATTGGGTACAGTGTCCGGACTAAGCTAAACACTGCTGAAGAGACGTTGAATGCGAAGGAGACTCTACTCAAATCGGCACAGGAATCATTGGCAGCCATGGAGTCATCGGTGAGGGAAAGAGAAGGAAGGACTCAGTGATATGTTGTAGTATGATAATGGCAGTATGGGAATTGATGCAATGAACAAAGATTACTCACTCACAAAGGAGGAATTGGCGAAGGAGAGAACGAAGAGTGATGAAGAGAAGAGAAGGAATGAGAAGTATGAGAGGAGGGATGATATCCTCATCGAGAAGAGGATTAAGGAAGTTGTTTGAGGCTCAGAGGAGATCTGGAGGATGCGAAGCATTTCATTGAAGAGATGAAGAATGAGAAGAAGAAGGGAGAGGAGAAGATGGAGAAGGAGAAAGAAGAACTGAAGAGTCAGATTGAGAAACTGGAAGGAGAATGGAGAATGAGTAAGAAGATGGGGGAGAAGGAGAAAGAAGAACGGGAGAAAGTAGAAGAAGAGAAGGAGAGAATCGAAGAAGAACTGAAGAGAGAAAGGGAGAAGATGATCGAGATGGAATTACAGGTGAGAATAATCAAAGAATGAGGTAGATCGATTGTTCTCTCTTCTAAGAATTCTATGATACGCATGATGTTTGCAATCACAGAAATAGTTTCCAAATTAAAGAGGCTTATTGCAGAGATCAGAAAGTGAGAAGAAAGTAAGGAAGATGGAGGAAGAGAAGGAAAGAATGAGTGAGGAGCTGAAGAGAGAAAGAAAAGAAGGAGGAAAGAAGGGAGTGGAATCGAGTGAATGGAGGACAAAATATGAAAAGGGAGTCAGTCAAAATCCAAGAGTCTTGAGTGGAAATATGAATAATACAGAAGGAAGAAATGGATAGATCTAATGAGATTGCGCGAGAAATGAAGAAGAATGAAGAAGAATTGAGAATTGCCTTAGAGAGGTGAGTGGAGAGCTAAAAATCGAAATAATTAATATACAAAAGAAAAAGAGATTCTATCCTTTTTAATCACTTCTCTTACAGACTAAGAATGGAAGTGAATGAGAAAGAAACGAAAGTCACTGACAGTCAAGGGAAGATTTCGGAATTGAATACGGTAGTAGAAGAAGTGAAGGGCAAGGTGAGGAGGGAGAGGAAATGAATAATGAGTGGAAAGAAGGGTTACAGATGGAGGAACTGAAGGAGACTGTGATGAGATTGGAAGGAGAAGTGAAGAAAGAGAGAGAGATGAAGGAAGAACGAGAAGAAGAGATGGAAAGATGGAAAATGGATAAGGAAGATAGAGAGGGGAATTCAAAGAGACTGCTCGAGGAGATGGAAGAACTGAGAAAGAGGGTGAGATAGATATGGAGATTGAAGGGATTCATGAGATACGTAAGAATGAAATGAATGGTTGGAAGTAGAGAGAGAGAGATGAGTATTACTATGCAGATGTCACAGAGTGGCGATGAGAGTGCACGAATGGGAGAGAAGATATCGAGTCTATTGGAAGAGAAGAAGAAGGGAGAGGAGATGGAAGAAGTGATGAAAAGAGAGAAAGAAGCACTCATGGAAGAGATGAAGAAGATGGAGATGCAGTTAGAACAACTCAAGATCTCTGTTAGATTATTGAAGAAGTGTGCATTCTTGAATGAACTAATTGAGATATCAACTTCAACTTCGAGTAGTGAAGAATTGGTTGAGAGACTGAAGTATGCAGTAGAAGAAAAGAAGAAAGTTGAGAAGGAGAGGGAAAGAGAAGAGAAGGAGAGGGAAGAGTTAGTATAATTGTTTAATTTGTTTGACAATGCTGTTTCCTTATAGAATGGAAGTGAAGATGGCGAAAGAATTGGAGGATAGAAGAGAAGAGGCGGAAAAGGTGAGGGAAGGAGTGGAAGGAGAGGACAGATATTCATTTGATTATTTAGGCACAATCTAGGACAAAGGAAATGGAAGAATCTCTGATGAAGAAGGAAGAAGAAGTGAAAGATGTGATAAGTTCAAATGAGAAGGAGAAGAAGGAATGGTGAGTGAAGAGGGTGGGATAAGTGAGAGGAAGGGGATATGGTAGGGAGGAGGAGATGAATCGAGTGAGGGAGCAATTGGCAAGGAAGGAAGAAGCAGTGAAGGAGAGGTACTCTCCCTCCTTCCCTCCCTCCCTCTAGACACTTCTCAGCTGTGAGAGACTCGTATCGATGGAATGTGAGATGAGTGCAGAGAAGAAGGAAAGGAACAAATTACAAGCTGAGATGAGATTGAATGTGGGAGATCTCCAGGAGAAGAGCGAAGAAGCATTCAGAAAAGATTCCCAGTCAGAATACACTCTTCATTTATCGGCTTGTACAACTTAGCCGTTAATGTTAAATTTAGAATCGAGAATCTGAAGTATGAGAAGAATCAATTGATGAGTGAATTAGAGAAGGAAAGAAAGGAGAGATTCGAAATGGAAGAGAAAATTAGAAAGATGGAAGTAGACACGAAGAAGAGAATGGTAAGGATATGGAGATGAGAGATTGAAGAGAGGGAAGGATAATAGGAGAAGGATGGCGGAGTGGAAGGATTAAGGGAAGCATTGGAAGAAGAAAGAAAGAAGTACGATGATCTACTCGCACAGAAAAGACAAACACAGTGAGTGAATGAAGAGAATGGGGAAGGCGGAGATAAGGAGAAGTTGAATTGAGTGAACTATTCGATGAATTGGAAAGGAATTGGAGAAGGAAGGAAGAGGATCTAGCTGAGAAGTTAGATACCATCACTGCTGAATTGGAGATCACCAAGAAGAAGACTGCGAATGAACAAATGAAGGAGCTGCAGAATGAGGTGAGAAGGGAGAATTGAGGGAATGCAGCCAGATGAAGGTATTTGATACTTGAGGTGGATCTTCTTCGATCGATTGTGGCAGAAAGAGTGAAGAAGGAGGAAAAGTATAAGAAGGAGATCGAAATACTCAAGAATATGCCTCTTGATGGGTACGGTAATACACGCCACTCATGAGAGAATCGAACTCTCACTAACTATTTTCGGGAATGGACCAAAAATCGTCAGAATGGTTCTTGTGAGTGTTTGCACTGAGGCATCCCAACATTTCCCCATAGTACAGAAGCGCGCAAAAGTGTTATGATACTTTTTAAATTCGTTATAACTTTTTACTCAGGAAAAATATCAATCTGAAATTTCGCATTCATGCAGAGGAGCTTACATTTAATAGGAAATAATCGATAGAGCTCGAAAAGTGAGTGGGAGTCACTCAATGAGAATTTTCGTTTACCTTACACGGGCACTAGGTTGGATGAGAACTATGGCGTTATGCCGCCCTTGATATATCAAATTATGTCATAGTTCTCATCCTACCTAGCGCCCCTTAGACGAGAATCGATAAAATCGCTTCCAAAGCAGAAATCCCGGGCGTAGATAACCTCAAAATGAAGTGTGAAAAAGTAGGCTTTGGCGGCAATGTCAAGCACGCCGCAGGGTGACCAAAATTGCCGAAAACAAAAATCTCCCTGACATGATTCTCTCGTGATAGTGTAATAATTTGTTTCCCATCATCGTGAATAATCTCTTACAATTGAGAACTCCCATCAGGAAAGAGAAGAAGGAAGTGGCCCCTCGGATGTTCTGTGATATCTGTGAATTGTTCGATACCCATGAGACAGAAGTAGGAGGAAGGGAGTACGATTGATCACATCACTTTTCTCTTCAGGACTGCCCCACTCAATGCCAAAGTTTTTCCGATAAACCTTCACCGAAAAAGACGAAGGTGATTCCTCCTTTGAGGGAATACTGTGATTCGTGCGAAGGTATCTCGTTCTGCGCCTTTCCCATTCACATTCCTCCCTCTCAGAATTCGGCCACGATACATCCCGTTGTCCTTCTCTCTTCGTCGCTGATGAAACACCAAAAAGGAAGAAGGACTACACCTTCTGAGACGAGTAGTACGCATTCACAATCACATTTGCTGTCTCATTGTCATACATGGACAGGGATTGCTGCTGATTTTCTTAAACCGGGAGGGTAGCAACTAGTTCAGTCACAAAACCGGCAGCGTATGCAGAAGCTGTTGCCCTAAAGTATGATGAGCACTATCCGAAAACCGGGAGGGTCTTGCTGCTAGCAGCAATGCTGCCCACGTTTACTCATTGTATAGTTTCTAGTTATGAATTCTTTCTCAGGAATTACGATTGCCAGTTAGTCAATATCTATCATGCTATGCCCGGTTGGACATTAGTTTTTAGCCTTAATTGTTCCACACAAATATCATATCCAGTACCATGCAAGAATGAGTTTATAGATCATTTACTTAAGGGTTGTATTGTAATAATTATGAGATTGTCTTGCTCACTCAAATAAAATTATTTCGTGTATTGCTGTTAACAGCCTGGACTTTCCGTGGTTCTCTATCCGTTATCTACTGACAAGATTGGCGATGAGTCGTTCTAGACTCTTTCAGATGGATAACTATGTGATCTCTGACACAGAAGAGGATGAAGATCCTCCCCTTCCTTTCCCTCCTTCCATCCTCGAATCAGCGAAAGTGTTCAATGTGAACAAGAACACGAAGGTGCACTCGATGGTGGAGAGTGCCAATGGTCTCCTCAAGGTTAGTTCCCCCCCCCCTCTTTGATGAGTCTCCTTCTCTCAATCAGGAGGGTCACATCTGTTTCTTCCGTGGGGAGGACGAAGCTTCCTCTAAAGTCATCACCATTGTAGAGATTATCAAGAGGAACTCTGAGGTATACTCTATCTGTCACTCCCATTCATTGACTCCTTTAAGTTGATTCTCTTCCAATGGAATGAGATGGGATTGGTGAAGAAGATTCAATACTGGAATAGCGTTGTGGAAGGACTGAGTCGATTGAAAGTGGTTGTTCAAAAACCCTCGATGTTTATCCTGCTCAGCACGCGACCATTCGAGATGGGAAGTGATAAGTGAGGAGGATGATTGATCATTCATCCACTTCTCATTGTAGCATTCAATGCACTCTGGAGGAAGGAGAGTCGAAGGATGAGAGAAGAGAAGAGAAGAAGCATCCTAGGAAAAGAACAGGAGATAGCAATTGGACGAGGAAGAAGGGAGAGGCCAGGGAAAATCAAGCGAGGGAGAGA
Source organism: Pristionchus mayeri (assembly GCA_036245805.1). Lineage (NCBI taxonomy): Eukaryota > Metazoa > Nematoda > Chromadorea > Rhabditida > Neodiplogasteridae > Pristionchus > Pristionchus mayeri. Next base: position 24,294,956 of record BTRK01000003.1, on the reverse strand, counting down.
AGAGAACTCGTGAAGCAGTTAGAAACCGCTTCAGTCACATGAACTCCTTATTACCTCGTTTTTTTGTTGTTTTTTTCGATATTTTTTCCATTTGCGGATAAAATTATACGAAAGCGACTAAGTAGTACGTACAATAGGATTCTCTATCATTCTAGTCTATCATCAATTCTCTTATGACTTCTGTCTACGCCACTGCATCCTACTTCGCTTTCCTTCATCTCTCTATTTTTTTGAAGAAGGTCTATTTTTCTTGGTATGTAATTCATTCGACGCAAAATGATGGGCCTGAAAGTGAAGTAAAGGTTACCCGAGGACAAAGGTATGCTCTAGATCATTCGAGTACGGTCTGATCCATTCTGTCTACATAGAGCAGTCAATCTGGTGCAAAGAAGCTGAAGAAGACGAAAGAAGGAGCATGAGTGGAGGATAAGAACGAGAATAAGATAATGAGGATGGGGTAGGTTGTGGATTAGGATTGATTGCACGATGAAGAGGGAAGCATTACTGAAGACATTAGAAATGCTGATTACTCCCACGGGCTCATTCCCTAGTTAGAGGTTATTATATCTCAAGAATCGATTATTTCATTAAGAACTAATGCGGATTCATTGTTGAAGAAGGAGGGAGATTTCATTCTCAGGAATAATTCAGACCAAACACAATTCAGATGTTGAGTAGCCAAACGAATAAGAATTGATCATCCATGGTTTATCCAGAGTTATCCATGGTCATTGTGTTATGCATCTCTGTTAAGACTGATATTGAGAAGGCGAAGCACTTCGTGATCAATACGACCAGATACCGTAATCTCCTTCTTCGGTGGAGCGTCTTGGTTCAGGAAACAAGCAAGACGTATTTCATCGATGCTGCATACAAGGGGGCTTGTGTGTCCAACCCCATCAACTTTTACAAGTGACTACCGTATCCTCCTATCGATTGGTTCGTTGTGTCCGAGCTACAAAGACTCCTCTCTCTGTTGCATCGAATGTCAAACTGAAGAAAGCGATTGGACGACCTACGTGGGGAATCAAGTACGATGTCATATTCTTCTACAAGAAACCCGTTGAAGGGGCGTCCGGAGAGGTATACTGCAATCACGAGTCTGGCCTAGATAAAGTGTTGCACTACTCTAGGTCTACCTCGCACAATGAGAAGGTTGTAGTGAGGGCAATCAACGGAGAAGTATACGGTGGTCATGAATCTGACCCGTCGAAACTAAAATTCCAGGCCACTCGAAAAGCACGCAACAATTTCCCGAAGGAAGCGAGAATGATGCGCCAGTATGACCATCGGAACGTGATCAAAGTGAATAGAGAATTTGACCCTTCGAAGTGACTAGGAAACGGAATTGTTCAGATGCTCGGTGTTGCGGTGCACGAGCATCCTCTTATGATTGTGATGGAATGCTGAGAAGGTGAGAGATCAAAGATCAATTGAGAGGAAGAAACGATTTTAGGAGAGCAATGTGCTCTTATCTGAAGAAAAACGGGAAGAAGATGCCTATAAAGAGAAGAATCGATTCGTAGATGAGGTGAGGGTACGGTACTCCTGCAGAGGGTACGGTACTCCTCGTCCTTTCAGGAGCCAAGATCGTACTCACAGACTATCGAATGAAGATGCCTGATGTCAGAATTCTTCCTTTTCCTCATCTCACTCTTCTTCTTCATTCAGGATACTCCAGCAGAGATGGCCAAGATCGCTGTCCAATGCTGGGATAAAGTACCCGAGAAACGCCCTTCCATCAGTGCTATCCTCCCGTCAGCTATCATTGTCATTGTCTCATCGAAGGTCAAAAAGTTTCAGCCCAGTGTCATGGTTCAAATTTCAGCGACCTGGAGAAATTAGGTGATCAGTGATGAAGATCGACTTAGAAGATCAATACTGCAGCACCTTCTTAATAAAGTAGAGATCGATCGATTTTTGTCCCCTTGGGGACAGGGCAATGCAAGGGAGAATAGTCAATTGTTTATGTGCCCTTTACATCGGGGGCAGAATGGAGCAAGAGAGGGAGAGATCTGTCCTGGATGTAAAGCTCCTTAGAATATTAAGGTATCTTCAAGAAGGAAATTCCAACATTGGACATGAACAAGATGAAAAGAGTAGGGGTGGATAGTTTGTGCAAACTGCGTACATGCACTTTTTGTTATACGAGTTCACAAGAGGATATTCAATGGCTGACAGTTGCATTGTGGTATGGAAGAGTGTAGAGGGAGGGGAGAGAGAGAGAGAGAGAGAGAGAGAGAGAGAGAGAGAGAGAGAGAGAGAGAGAGAGAGAGAGAGAGAGAGAGAGAGAGAGAGAGAGAGAGAAGGGAGAAGGCGAAGAATGATGAGCGCAAGTTCTGTGATATCTGTGAAGTGTTCGATACCCATGAGACAGAAGTAGGAGGAAGGGAGTACGATTGATCACATCACTTTTCTCTTCAGGACTGCCCCACTCAATGCCAAAGTTTTCCCGATAAACCATCACCGAAAAAGACGAAGGTGATTCCTCCTTTGAGGGAATACTGTGATTCGTGCGAAGGTATCTCATTCTACGCCTTTCCCATTCACATTCCTCCCTCTCAGAATTCGGCCACGATACATCCCGTTGTCCTTCACTCTTCGCCGCTGAGGAAACACCAAAAAGGAAGAAGGACTACACCTCCTACCTTTCCCATTGCAAACTCAATCAGGTTCTTGCTTTGTAGAGATCAAAGATCAATCTAGTAGATAAGCTAGCACCATTTATATGTGAGTCCAAAGATCATCACGACTTCCAAACTATACATGTATATTTGGCCAGAATTTGTATGCATTGATGAAATGTCAGTCGACCACCGATATCGCAATGTCCGTCATTTCCCATCTTTGAGAATTGGTTGGCAATGCTCCCGCATAAAGATAGTTATTTATCAAGCCGCTGGTTTGATATACAAACAGAGAAGAGATGGGCTTAAATAGTGATGGGAATGGATGGATGGAGGGATGGTTGTTCAGACAGCGTGTCCGTGACGAGCGAGTTCCTCCTTGAGTTGCTTGGAGAAGGGGCAGTCGACAGTCTCTTCGTCCCAGTTGTCTTCCCAGACGGACACTTCCTCGTCCTCTCCCTCGCCCTTCTCCGCCCACTCCTGCACGGGGAACTCCTCGAATTCCTCGTCGTCCACCATCGACGACACTTTCTCCGCCTTCTGAATAGACTTCTATTAGGTTGTCTCAAAAGTTTCTGACTATTTAATTTTTCAAGGTTGGTCTCGTCAGCATCGGATGTTTCAATTTTCCCTTTAGCATGAGATAGGGTCTTGGTAGTGTAATACTACCATACATTGCAATCTAAACTCTGAAGCGTAGTTTGGGAGAATTAAATATTTTTGCCGAAAGGCCGAAATATGCCTATTTCGGGCGCATTTTGTAGATGATTATTTCTCAAATAGCATTGGCCTATTGATTCTGCCCAGTCGTTGATGGATAATTCAAGATCTAATTGTTCAGATAACCTCGAAAAATACGGTAATCAACGTGTGCTTGGAACGGGAGGTTGGGAAAATTTCATATTTTAATGTATGAGATTGTACTTCCACTTTCCGATAAGTTCAACTCAAGAACGGATGGTTCAAATGGCACTACTGCAGAAGCCCAGATCGGGGTAACAATAGTGGTGTCAGGAGTAGACCCCAGCCAGGTAAGTCGTACCTTGAGACTGCCGAACCCTTAGACATGTTTGTATTGTCATACTGTTTAGCCTACACGCGGTGGGAAGCTGTGAACTGACGCTTTATAGAGCTAGGCATAATTCCAGCAGGGACTCAAAAATACCCTATAAATCGACATTCTTGAGCATTTATGCTTAAATTTTCCTTGGTATGTTTGAGGGTTCTGCAGTCTAAGGGTATCAGTCTAAGGTGACTTACCTGCTTGGGCTCTACTCCGGATACCATTCACCACTATTGTTACCCCGATCTGGGCTTCTGCAGTAGTGCCAAATATCTCCTAATTATTATCTTGTACTTAATAGGGAAGGTACTTCACAAACCACCACAAATCAGCTCTCTCGGATCTTCAGTACAAATATAGGATCTATTGATGCTACTTCGTGAATTACCACTTAGTGAAGTTTTTGGATTGAGCGCTCATTATAAACTTGGACAATTCTGCGTATCTATCGAATATCACCCGAGAATTACCCTTGGGACTTCTTCACGAAAGTGCATTAAATTTGCAACTCAGACGGTTCACAGAAGAATTGAACCTTTCAAAAAGTTAGTCAACGTGTACATCCCGTTGAGTTTTAAAATTTACCGCGAGATTCATACGAGGCCTGTGGGAGCGAGATACTGTGCGCTAGATAGATAACCCAAGCCCTTATAAATGGTCGAAGACTAGAAGTAAATCGGTCAACATCCAAGGACAGGAGAGCTGAAAACATGGAAAAGTGAAAATAGTCAGAAACTTTTGAAACAACCTGATACTTAACAACCAAACTACAAATATATCAGAAAAAATAAAAGATCAAAAATTACCTTAGACTCAACCTTCTTGTCGGCCATTTCGAAACACTGTAACTGAAAAAATGACATTAAACAAGCTCTACCGAGCCATGTATTAATTAGATATAGAAAGAGTTATAATAACTCTAATAGTACGAAATGCATCGAAAATGGCTTAAAAATTTATCAACGAAATAAGGAAACAATATATATTCAAGTGTGCAATGGCGGGAGATCCCTAATCATCTTCCTCCTTATTCTTCTTTTCCTTCATCAACTCTTGTGCACGAAGAGGAAGAACAATCGGGATGGCCGGACGAGACTCACCCTCCTCTCAAGAATAAGCCTTCACTTCCCATTGCCTTCCCCCCCTCTCTCGTTTCCTACATCCATCAACAAAAGAATGAATCTCACTGAGTTCCACGGTGAATTGTGCAGGTTCCTTTCTGTCCAGCCATCGAGGATAAACCTGAGGAGAAACCACATATTCCTACCCACATATTATCATAATTCTCACACATTCTAATAGTGGCTCCTTCTTCTTACCTTATCGTGCAGTCTCCACTTCCCGTCGATGACTGCGATGTGGTTCTCGAAGACAACGTACTCCAGAGTCGTTCTCGGCTCAGTCTCTGATCCAAGCACGAGATGGCCGAAACGATCGTACACAGCAAGAATCTGAGGAAGGGTATTCGCCACATTCATGACAAAGCAACGACAATATTTTGAATATTACATCTGTATATCGATAGAAAAGAATTGATGAGGATGAGTACCTGTTTCAGATGCATTCGTACAGTTATCTGGGCGATGTCGTTGCCAGACTTGTGTGGATGATCTTGGCATCGAACAGCAACCACCTATCCACCTTCTTTTATTACTAATGAAATAAAGCACGAAGCGTACCTCACTCGGCTCAACTCTCTCCACGAGTTTCCACACGATGTTTCCTTCAGCAACATCAGGCCACATCTTCTGGAATGTCCCAGTGTCTCCTCCCCTTCCCTCACTTCCACTCACAGAATGGGCGTTTTCAGTGATCAATCCTTCCAGTCTCTTCACATCTCTCGCCATCAGTGCACTATGCGCTTCCTCGTAGATCGAATCTGCGGTAGGACCGAAAGTCTGAAGAGCAAAAAGGTAACTTCATCCTCCCCGACTTGAATTTATTCTGCTTCATGAATGACTTACCTTTATATCGAAATTCTCGAAGCCCTCCTTTTTCTTAATTCTGGAAGTTCCATTTCTCCAGTTGTGATACTTATGTAGAGCCCATTGCTTCTTTTCCTCACCCTAAACTTGTTATTGTTGAGAGGCTAAAATACTCTTCCTTACCTACCTTATTATTTATGAGAGCTCCCACGCTGAGCCCATTTCCCCTCCAAGGAAGTTGATCCTCATTATTCACGTGCGGGTCAATTACACTGTCTGCAACATCGAACCAAGTCAAACCATGCCACTTCCTCACATCATATTTCCTCTAATGCAAGAAACTGTCGACTCACACAACGACTGCAGTGTTATTTGAGACTCTTGCCAATTGCGGGGTTGCACTTCACGATATGGGTTGATTCCCTATAACTATATAATCAGTAATTTCACCTGTCACACAGCTTACCCGCCTTTTTTAGCATTTCTGTTCTCAGCTTAAAAGGAGGCAGGACGTCCATATTTCTCTGTTCAACATCATCGGGAAGATCGAGCAGAACAGTCTTCCGTCCTCGCATCTTCAATACACCCGTACCAATATCTTCCAACAACATTTATATAAGGAGGACAACAGTTCAAATTTTGCAAGAATTGAACTTCGTTCCATAATTACGAGTAATATTTAGTAGCTCATTCGATTATTACAAAAAAAATTGATACCATTAACACGGATCTCCTGTAAAAATGCAGGAAAATTAGAACCTTTTGCGACAAAAAAAGATCTTGTATCACGGATTTTCCTGTAAATGTTAGGACTGACCAATATGAGGCCGAGGAGAACGCCTATACACTTCATTTTTCGAGATTTGCATTTTGAACGGAGTTATGACCTACCGCGTTGGAAGACTGTATTTCGGTCAGTTTTTGACCTACAGCGAGCGGATTTTTTCAAACGGTTCGTAATACAGAGATCTACAAACGCCTTGGGTTATGCGACGCACGGAAATGACGTCTTCCCTTAGTTTCATGCGAAAAACTTTTTTTTTCATCATAATATGCTAATTTTCGACCTTTTATGAGGCGAACTGTACGATTTTTATTATTGATTCGGATTCCCCATCCCAAAATTGACCTACCTAAATAGTTCGTTGGTCATAACTCGGCGAAGATCATACCGCAACTCAGCAGGGGCAACTTGGACATAGTGCATTTTTTGTCCAAATTCCATTTTCCTTCGTATCTCGGTTCAAACTTACGCAAATAAACTTTAAAAAAAGAAAACTGCAGCTCTCGATGAGACGGAGATAAATGACTCAATGGTGCGAGTCGTAAATAATCATGGTGTTTGAGATATTTGAGAAAAAATTACTTTATTTTAGCTATTTTGTGTGCTGAACGCGCTGAGGTGACTCAGTTCGACTTCGCCCTTGGCCTGTACAAGAGAATGCTTGAAGAAGTGCAGCAAGGAGATGGAATCGGCCCTCTCGCGGAATCGTTCGATGAGTTCCAAAAGGCAGCAGTGCATGCCAAACCAATGGGATGGGCACTTCGATCGACGAAGAAGGGAGGGAAGTATAATCCGAAGGCGAGGCAGTTAGTCGTTGATCTCTTCGAGGACTACTTCAATCATTCGAAGAAACTGAGAGCAGAGGAGGCTGAGAAGAGAATGAAGGAGAGAGCAGATATTCTCCCCGCTGAGAGAATGACCCACGAACAGATCAAGAACCTCATCAGAACTCTGCTTGCTGCGAAGAAGAAAGAGATGGAGAATAGTGGAACCAGAAGTCGGAGGAGAAGAGATCTTCTGGATGATATGCTGAAGGATTTCGAGGATGATGAGGTGGCAATCGAACAGGAAGTGGAAGTGCGCGAGGATGAGAGGGACATTTCCGCTGATGCCATCTACGATCTCATCCATAGCGATCTCTCGTATTTCTTCGATAATCTGAGCAATTTGGTTCATGGCGATTCTGAAGTGGGAAATATTGATGAGTAAATGCATGTGATAGTTTATGAATATAAATATAATCAAATAAAATCTTGTTAATAATATCATGTGCACGATAAAGCGCGTTCAGCACATAGCTGAAATAAAGTAGTTTTTCTCCAATATCTCAAACACCATGAATATTTACGACTCGCACCACTGAGTCATTTATCTCCGTCTTATCGAGAGCAGAGAACATATACCATAGACAAAATAATTGAAGTCGAATGCTACAAGAATTGGCATGACAAAAATAAAAGAAGGAAACTTTCCGAACAACCTAATAAATCATTTTTAAAGGTATTTAAAAAATTGTAATAATCGAACAAGCGACCAAATATTACAGTGTAAATATTGAATGAAGTTCAATTACTACAATTCAAAAAAAACTTGAAAAAACTCACAAACTAGTTTGTTGTTTCTCGAGTGGGTCCTTACCCCCCCCCCCCCCTTAATCTATTATGGGAAGCTGTGCTAGTTCTTCCCCTAAGAGCAAGACTAATTGTACATTTTTTCGAGTGAAAAAAAATATTGAATTATACAGATGCAGTACATTCATTAACTAACAGTCAAGATCCCTCAATGTTATAAGTGAAATAAGACCACTCACCTTTCTGAACATCCTCTCATTGTGATGGGTGTTTCTGTTAGCTTTCGCTTTATTGCTTCTCTCAATTCCTAGAAACCTTCTCAGATTTCTGCTCTCGAGATGGTGATGAACTCCTGCTGATTGTACTACGGTAGGGAAGGAAGTGAGTGGGAGAATGGATGAACCCAGTCGGCTTCCCACTCGACATCCCGACAACATCTGTAGAAACATCGCATTAGACTATTCCAATTGATAAGAGATATCCAAGTCGTTTTGGACGACATCAGACTCAGACACTTGACAAAATGGCATTTCGTGTGTATCTTCGAACACAACAATCATTAGTGCAATCAAACGAGATCTGGAGAAGACATTCGAAAAAAGGTCAGTCAGAATCACTAGCATCACTCCCATACGATGCCAATCCAGCTAAACCAGTAGAGACTATAGTTGTGGAGGAGGGGAGTGTAGGAGGAGGAGCATGGGAAGAGGATGCTTCATTAGAAAGAGAAGAAGATGCGGGCTCGTCCTCGTCTTTCGGCTCCACCTTCACCGCCACCTCAATTGGAATGAATTCATTCACTTTATTGTTCGCTGGTCGCAATGCTCTTCACCTTCGGCTTCTTCACTACAACAAGTTTCGACAGCATCTCCTTCTGATCATTCCCTCTTTTTTTCGCTGCTTCCATTTGGAATCTGGAAAAATATGAAAATATATTCTTTTCGTTCGCACCGTAAAACGAATAATATTCAGTATTGACAACTCTCCTGCGTTCCCATGCACTACCATTCTGGGTGGCCCGTGAGAGCCCAATTGACAACACTAATAATAAAGCAATCGTTACTTACTTTGGGATATTCTTTTTCATGTCGTTGAGTTCTTCGAACAAATCGACGGCTTCATCATTGTCATCTTCATCTTTTATCCTCTTAGCGTATTTCCCATCCTCGGTCTTCCCAAAGATTGATCGAACTTCATATTCATCGATTTCTTCTTGTCTGCAATATCTCTAACTTTCCTACCCTTTGTCCTTATCAGAAATTATATTCCAACGTTGCAATCCACCGTACCTCTTTAGTGCTTGTGCCATTGTCAATCTAACATCCGTTTTTTCTAAATAACTATCAATGGTTGTTGCGGCGCCTTCATGCCTTCGATTCAATTCTTGCATTTCTTCCAGCTTGCCTAAATTTTGAAAAATTAGCTAGACCGAAATGAACATAAATCTCACCCATTGCCTCCATCTCGGCCCTACTGATCTTCGTTCTCTTCTCAAGCTGCTTCATCGGATCCTTCGAATCTTCTTCTTCTTTCGCCTCTTTAAGCTTCTCCTTCAAATGAATCAGCAGTAATTAACCATGACAGGAGGAACTCACCTGATCCTTCCACAACTTGAAAGCCTCGAACAGCCGAGTTGCGCCATTCTCTGCTTGATAATCACAATTTTCAAGATCCGTTTTGAACGATATATCTGCGAGACAGTTTGGACACCTGAACGGTATTGGTGACAGAACAAAATACAAACAAAAGATCATACTTGAAATAGAAGCGCCAAATTCGCATTCCGAGGTAGAATTCGTCAGCTGGTTCTCGTTTCATATTGAACTTCTTCCCTTTGTATATGTACTCGTTACAGGTGTTGCATCTCATATTAAAAGGAGTCATAACTCGCTGCACCCATTGTCGGTTCTTTGGCTGCTTCGCTCGGGGAAGTTTAGTCGGATCGAAGTCAGGCGGGTAGTATTTCTGTAATCATCCATCTTTTGGCTAAAAATTAGGCACTAGTTGAAAAATACACACCTGAAACACTTTACGTTCTGTACCGGTCATGGCTAAACAGCGCAAGCAGTACCTCTTCCTGTCTGCAAAATTCAAAATTAACAATAAGGTTCGAAGAATCCACGATCAAACCAACCAACAGATCCCGCATAGCACCGAATAGAGAATCTCACGACAAGATATTGAATAAGGTGAGCAACGAAACCGAATAAGCGATGATCGTTCTCATGACTAGAGACAGCACTAGCTAATTTTCGGAAGCGTGATAAAAATGTTTCTTATTGTGTTTTCTATACTTTCGGATATGCATAATCGAGTAGGCAAAAAGAAACTAACAAAATATGTCGAATATAAAAAATACGGAGATTAATACAAAATGAGTAATGCTCTCGGAACTACAGTAATCAAATTTTTGAGTTGGAGCAAATCGTGGGTCGCATTGTAATATTATTGTAGTAGTGTTATTAAAATACTACAAATATTTTACTTATAAATCATTTCCAGTGATGCATGGGGGTACCATGCATCACTGGTGTAAGCGAATAGGCACGTCAAGTACCGTCAAGAAAGAGGTAGGTTACGAATATGTCGAAAATCGCAGGTTCGTCATGTTCAAGTGGCGATAACTTTTTTCCGATCATTTCCGACCTCCCAGTTTTTGAAAGAGTAATGCCCAAGGGTTCACTATTGGCCTGTAAAAGCGAATAGAGACGGCAACTGCCGGTACAAGAAGTAGGTCACCGCAAAGTCAAAAACCGCAGGTTCGTCATGTTAAAGTGAGGATATTTCTATTTCCGAGCATTTCTCAGCGCCAATGTTTGCGTTGAGAAATGCTCAATGGTAGCAAAATTGATGTATGCACGTGAATAGAGACGGCAAGTGCTTGAATTCTCGATAAGCTGCTTACAAATTATGGTAATTGGGGACGCACTCTAACCGCACAACGGGGTCTCTAAATATAATTACGAAAAAGCATCGAAAACCGCGCACGACACGACAATTTTTTTCTTGACACCCCGTTCAGAGAAATGGTCCCATTTCAGATCAAAATAACCACAGAAAGATTTACTAAGCATTGAAAGTATGCCAATTCTGTGTTTAGTGACTAGGCTGCATATTCCATATTCGCTAGAATAGAAGGCGCACTTGGTTAATTGATGGTTAGATGATGTTCCGGAAGGCAGAAAATGGCAACTAAACATTAATTAGTGATTAAATAATAATTTATGAGTAAATCAATATAATAAACCGAAAACCGTATAGCTAAAGTTGCCTGCCAATTTGAAAAGTACCAGTTTCAGGCAACATTTTTTTAAAAATACACCGTTCCTCAGGAAAAAAACATTGCACCGTGCTACAGTACTAAGTTCATTTTGGCGGACCATTTTTTCCAGGTGTGTTGGTGAAAATATTGCCGTGCACGATGACTTTGATCACTATTTTCTATAATCCGGTCGGGAATAGTGAAGTAATTTTTTAACATTTTGATTTTTTAAAATTTTTTAATAATATTTTATGAGAAATCAGCAGCATCGTTTCACATTTCCTTAAGCTTAATCTATTTTCTCTAATGTTCAGAATGTTTAGATTGTGACTATTTAAAATATAATTCTTTTATGTTTCTACACGGTTACTGTAATTATGGTTACGGTAATGCACTTTTGATTGATCATTATTGATCTCTAAAATTTACTATCAATTCTTCTTCATTATTTCTTTTCTCTATGACAGAATTTTTTCATTTCATTTCATATAGTTCTGAGGATCTGGAGTGGCTGGATCTCTATCGCGCGCTCTCTCAAAACATTCCCCAGTCTGTCGTGGTAAATACATTTTGATATTTTTTTGTTAGCTACGCGAGTACTTCTGGTTAGCAGTTGATCTTCCCGCCCATTTCGTGGCCTGTTTTCGCTTGAATAACTAATCGTCAAGGTTGCCCTATTTCTGATTTTTTTTCTATGATCTCTTTTGTTCCTTGTACAACTGTTGTCTTCTGTATAATGAACACTTCTAAAGATTCCTGTTAATTACACGAATTGGTCGACCACTATGTGCCTAACAAATTTGTCCAAGGACGAGAGTGCATTAATTGTGTCTTGGTTTCGGAACTATCGATCTTCTATTCAACTAGAAACTGTTCGACCGTGTAAAAAAGCGGACGCACAAGTAGTAATGATCGCGGAGGTGATCGGCTTATGGATGTCGAGAGTATTAGTACCTTCTACGTTCTCCTCTTTTCTTATAGAAGCTATCATAAATAGATAATTTCATTTTGATGATTTATCTTCTGAAAGGATGCAGAAATAGCAGATGATTCGGCAAGGGAATCACGATTGCTCTATCTCTTTCCTCTTCTTATTATTGGTTTAACGAGAGGCGGGCGATTTCTCATTCTTTTGTGCTACGGACACTAATTGATTGATTTGGCATGGAATAGGTGAGCGAATGCACAGTAAATGGATGTAGAGTGTGGTAACTTTGACTCTCTTCTCGTTTCTTTCTCTTTCTCTCCTCTTTCTCTCCTCTTTCTCTCCTCAACATATCATCCCGCCCCTCTCGCCCCCTCTCCACTCTCTCCTTTCTCTCATTCTCTCCTCCCCCTTCGAACCTGGACAGCTGTAATTGTGAAAACTAGCGGTTGAGTCACTACTCATGCGTGTTTCCATTGTAACTCGAGTCCGTCTCCTTCCCCTTGATATTGATTTGCTTAAGGGACTGTGGGTATGAACTGCGAGACGAAGCATGCCCTCCATTGTGCTGCACTCTTGATATGGATAGGTCTCTTCGCCTATCTGTGTGGTGCCTTCACTCCGGAGACAGCCCCCATACATCCCATTCAAACGTGAGTTCTCTTCTCTCTTTCCCTCCTGTTTTGTATCGAGTTAGAGACGAAAGAGAGTGACGAATGCTTGGCTAACTTGCTCAATACCAGTCAATAGTATCGATAGTCGATAGAGAAGGAGAGAGGGGGAGAGAGTGCATTTTCACACTACTTTTGGCTGGATGAACTTAGAAGGTCGAGGAGAGGGAATGGCATTCTTTCAGATACGGGTACATAGGCACAATCATTCTCTACTCACTCCGTATTCTATCACTTCTCGTTCTTCCTCAATGTCTCTGCAATTTACTCGGATTGACTTTGTTCAATGCATTCAGAGAGAAGGTAGTCTCTTCCTCCCTTCCTCCCTTCTTCATCTCTCCATTCTCAGGTTCATCTCAAGGCAGCTCCTCTTCTCGCTCCCTTCGTATGTTTCCGCGTGGTCACGAAGGGACTCTACCCTCGACTAGTCAAGGTGACCTACCTTCCTCTCTCTCTCTCTTTTCCCTCCTTAACATTGTCGGGTTTCATCCCTTCCTCTATCGTCGATAAGACGGAAACGGGAGATGCATCTCTACTATACTTCGTCATGAATCCCCTCCCTTCTCACTCCATTCTTCCCACTCTATATCCATTGTGGTTCACTGTTTCCTGGCAACTCTACCCTGAAACCATCCCATCAAAAGAATTGGTGATTAGGCCAATCGTTGTGGGAAGGCATGAGTGATGAGGGAGCGGAATGATTTATGAGTGAGGGTGGTCTCTTTCTCCCCCTCTCTCTATGCCCCTTATCAGTAGAGTGCATCTGGCTTCTCATTCTCCTCGTCCATCCATCTCCCCCTCGAGGTCTTCTATCTTGCATCCTTCCTCATTCTTCTTTTGTCTGAGAGGGCAGCCGTTCTTCTCTCTCCTCCCCCTCCTCCTCCTCCATTTCGGGAGTGATGCATGCTTATTTCTCTTTGCCCATTCCTTGTTCTGATGGATTGAAAGGAGAAAAGAGGAAAGGAAATGGGAGAAATGACCTCGAAAAGGAGAGGAATCGGGCATGGAAAGAGGAGGAAAGAGAAGATGAGAGAACACTCACACTTTAATTAAGTATAGAAGGATAGAAAGGAATGGGAAGGACTAGGAGAGGAGTGCGAAGTAGGAGAAAATGGAAGGATGAGAGGAATGGGAAAGGGAAGGAGACTCATCTAAGGAAAGAGGAAGGGGATTGCAGGAGAATCTCGTACTCAATATGGAAGCATGCAGAAAGGCCGGAATGGAAAACTTCATGTTTGAGGTAAGTGAGAGATGGGATTGAGGGAAGAAGCAGGGTGTGTTGAGGTGGTGACGGACAATCGACTCGATCTGACGACCATGTCACGAGTGAGGGAGATCGTCGTCCCCCCTTCCTACGAGTGAGCATCCTTGCCCCCCCCCCCCCTCTCACTCCATTCTCCCTCCACTCCTTCCCATCATAAGCTGTCTATTTGCCCCTTCATTTCTTCTGTAGATGGAGAGGTTAGACGGAGAACATAGGGAGAGAAGGGGACATCATAAGGTAAACGACAAGCAGTGGTTTCCCATTGTGGTCTTCCCTTGGTATCTTATCCCACCCTCCCTCCCTTCTCTCCTTCCGTCTCTGACTCACACTGAGTAGAAAGTAAACAAGGGTGGGAAGAGTAGTGAATGTAATGGATGGTCAACGAGGGATTGGACGAGAGACAGTCACCATTTGCATTCAGGACCAAGAGTGGCGCTCGATTCAAGGCCAGAGCACTCCAGTACTGTCTCGAGGAAGAAGTCAACCGATTGCAGGTACTGTATCCCTCCCTTGATCAATCGATATACTGCGTTTATTGTAGGATTCTGACTGGATCGTGCATCTCGATGAGGAGACATTACTCACTGCTAACTCGGTAGGAGATGTCTCCCTCTCTCCCTCTCTTTATCACCATTCAGTCTTTTTCTTTCTCTCCTTTCGTCTTTCCATTCTCCCATTCATTCGTTACTACTATGCAATACAGTAAACAAGAGTGTAGGGATTGTGAAAGGGAGACTGGCATGATTATGGACGGGCTGATTATAGCGTGTTCTCATTGTAGATCTGTGGTATTCTCAACTTCTGTGAGGATGGATCACACCAATTCGGACAGGGAGTGATCACTTATGCGAATGGAGAGATCGTCAACTGGCTCACTACTCTCTCCGACTCATTCAGGTATTTATGAGGGGGGGGGGGGCATACCTCCTATCATTGATGAGGGGGGAGGAGAGAGGGCATGTCGTCCTCCATTACCTCATGAATCACCACTAGGAATCTCGAATAGGAAACCACTAGGAACCACTAGGAATCACCACTAGTGTTTGTTGTTGTATTTCTAGATTTAGATGCGATGATTGTATGGAATGAAGGGTAATGGGGAAGAAAGAGAATGATTGAAGAGTGGCCGATGACATGGGGAAGCTGCGTCTGCAGCTGAAGATGTTTCACAAGCCACTCTTCGGATGGAAGGGCTCATTCGTGGTCACTCAGGTAGAGAGGGGGGGGGGGAGGGGAGGGGAGGGGAGGGGAGGATGAGAGATGTGTTTAGGTGGGGGCAGAGAGGAAAGTCTCCTTCGATCATGGACCAGAGGGAAGCATCGCCGAGGATTGCTACTTCTCCATGGTCGCTATGAAACACGGATACTCTTTCGACTTCATCGAAGGTATGCTCTCATCTCCCTCCCTCCCGCATTTCCTTCCTTTCCAAATAGTTTTCTTTAAACGATAATCAAGCAGTGATTATGTAAGATATGCGTTCTTATTCTTTTTTTTAAGTTCAAGGGTGAATTTGACTAAGAAGACTTGTATGGGTATAAGTGGGGAGGGAAGAGTATCTCTCGTGTGTATGTCATCTCTCTGTATGGATCGATCTCTCTGTTGCCTTGAATCTCCCTCTCTCTATTTCTGTCCCTCGGTTGCTAGGGGTGGGGAGGGAGGGACTCTCCTTATCTGTTCCGTTGGTTCAACGCGAGGACGAAAGATCTCTCACGTCGTCTAAATGGATCTCTTAGAATACGGGGAATAAGCAGTGGAGAAGATGAAGAAATGAATCACTGCTGACTAATTCGCTCCCTTCTAGATACAAAGTTGGAGATGTATGGAATGGAAGAGAGAGAGAAGGGAGGAGGCTGAATCTACACGGAATATACTCTATTGGATTGGAAGTGTGCATCCACTCTTCCCTCCTCTTGATTCTCTTAACCGTCTTCATCTCCTTCTCTCTTTCCTCCCTTGGAACGATGCAATAAAGAGAGTGAGGGAAGGAAGTGGTAGTGAATGGAGAGAGACCATTGACATGGATGAGGGAGTGATGGGAGAAGGGCGAGATGTCTAAATACTTGAGTGCTCTTGTCAATGAGTGTCTTCATTCCACTAATGAATATGAGGATGATTGAGGTGAGATGCTCGAGAAGAGTCCCTTCACCATGTGGGATTTCCTGCAGCAGAGGAAGAGATGGCTGCAGGGATTGCTACTCACCGTCCACTCTCCCAAGATCGATGCAGCTCACAAGGTACCCCCCCCCCCGCTCCCCCCCCCCCTGAATGGTGTATTGAGATGCTACTGGCCCTGTCAGTGTACGCATGGACTACAATGCCGGTGACCTCCCTCCAACTCTTCCTCTGTCCTCTCTTCCCTCTCCCCAAGTGAGTGAGTCACCCATAGTCTATGAAGAAAAAGAGTCGAGTAATCTTTGGTCTTTTGAATATTCCCTCGTTGTCTCTCGTCTTAAAATTTTCTTTTTATATCGTTATGTAGATGCACTCTCTACTCTTCTCTTATTGAGACGGGTTGAGTGGGGGAGTCGATCGGAGGGGGGGGGGGGTTCTTTTCTGATCGGAGTGCCAGATGTTGTTGAAAGCATCCCAAACTTTGAGGTATTAGGAGAAGCAGATGAAATGAAGGTGGCTATGCAAGGGACTAGTCAGATGAGAATGAGTGTATACGGTAGTGAGGGGAAGGGATGAGTTGTTTCCTTTGAGATTCCTGCCCTTCGACGCCACCATCGCATTCATCGGGGCCATCAACCTGTACATGTACCTATTCGGAGTCATCAAGAGTTTCTCCCATCGATACAGGTGAGAAGAGAAGGAGGGGATGGAGTAGATGCACAAGCAGTCGTCGAAAGGGTAGGTCGCAAAAATTATTAAAAGTGGGCACATTTCTAAGATTTTAATATGAAATCGTTGAAAATGGTTACGTTTTTACAATTTTATTAGAAAATTACTAAAACATGGGCACGTTTCTACTTTTTCACGGGTCCGAACGCCAAAAAATGGGCACATTATGCCATTTTGGACCTACTTTTCGACCACTGTGCAGAAGGAAGGGAATGACACCATACTCGCCATACTCGTTGATTGGAGGGTCGTTGTCATGGTGAAGAGAGTGTTTCACTCTTTCATTGGTCTATCTACAGTCGTTGCTAGGGGGGAGGGGGTCGTTTACTCGGAGATACCAGAAACGGGGAGAAGGGTTAAATTAACTCGATTCTGTGGATCCCTTGTGTCTTTGGTGGAAATAGAGCGTAGGATGAAATGGAGGAAGGGGGGAGGGAAATATGATAGAGGGAAGGTAATGAAGAGCATTGAAGGAAGAACGTGTGGAGACTGTTGTTGTACACGGTAGGAGCCATTATCGCTATCCCTTTCAACATCGTCATTGAGGTGAGAAGGAGAAGAGGGGAGGAGAGGTGACTGACGAGCCTATCCTCAAATGACATGCTTATTTTGTCCACCGATGTCAGTAAATTCTTTTCATTTCAGAATGTGGCAGTGTTGGTCGGATTGTGGGGAGATAAGAAGACCTTCTTCATAGTGCAGAAGGAACGGGAGCCGATGATTGTGTAGACAGAAGTGGTGTGAACCATCCTCCCTCTATCCCTACCCTTCTACCGTACCCTCCTTCCTATATCCCTACCCTTTTACCGTAACCTCCCTATCCATTCCAATGGTATGATTCCACAGACTGGATCACTTGCACGGGTTGAATTCTCTTTCCCTACTAGGCGTCGACCTTTCTCATGTCTCAATCCTGCCTGTCACCCTCTTTGCTCACTTACTTCCAATGTGATCTACCGAGAAGTCTTCCCAATCTCCGAATACTAACTATCGGAATAAGATGAATGAATATGTCTCTTTTATCTTGGTTATCTTTATTGCTCTAGAGTAGATATAGTTGCCACACTTTGCTCAGGTTTCTTCTTCTCATTTACTCGTTTGTTATCTCTCATGACGATCTCTCGTGATACGGTTCAAATACTTCATCATCCCTTGTTTCTTTATTGCTAACGGTGATTTTTTAAGTACTTTCTGCATTACCAAATTGTGATAAATTGCATCTCAGCTTGTAATTATTCATCTCTCACTATCCCATATGAATATGATTTTAGTACTATGTTGTTTCACTTGGGTGAAGATAGAATTCGGATTAGTCATTTTGACAACAACTCAATGTGAGCGCAGCTTGTAAAACTATTAATTCAACTAAGCGTTCAATGCACTAGACCGGATGAGAAATATTGCGTCATGCCGCCTTTGATATATCAAAAGCGGAATGATGCAATAGTTCTCATCCGACTTAGCGCCCGGTTATCAATATTGACGTTGCAATGTCAAGACGAATGAGGTCGAATCACCCTAACATTTATTTTCTCTGAAATTACGAAATTTGATGTTTCTCGATTATAATAATAATAATTTATCTACACCCGAGGCGCGACGAAACAGTAAAGCACTTGAGTGATCAAATATCAAGGAAATGGCAATTGATTCTCAGTGACTATTCGGGGTGAGAGTATGGGGATTAATGGGTGGTTCATAGGGGCGGAGGCGATGTCAATGAACTATACCAATAAATTATTATTTTGTTACCAATGGATAGCTCACGATGTCGAGTTTTCTCAAATATAATTAGTTTTTCATAAAAATAAATCACAAAGCAACAAAATGCGATGTAAGGTAAGAAAGATGTGCGAACTTTTTCAGAACGCTAGTCCAGCTGGAGCGCATCATGGGTCATCCTTTAATTAAGATTGAGAACTGATCTCTTATATAAGATTTTTTGATTTATGGATTTGATTGATTTATGAGATCAACGCGAAATATCAGCACTAAATAATCAACAAAAAGCTCAAAACACTGGTTAAACGACCTGATTTGGATCAATAAAGTTTGAACTCTCGCTCTTACAGTGATAGCTCCATGTGGAACACCTGGTCACATACGTGATTTCAAGGTTTAAAATTATAATTAAGGTAATTGGGCGGCTTCAAAAATTCTATTTCGTTCAGTATAACATGATCAGGACGCATAAAAATTATCCTGAAAAGGAAAAATCCAAATACGCAGTTTCGTGGTTGTAGGAACTCCAAGTGCTGATTCGCCTCGGTTGACCGTTGGAAAATAGCGATTTTCGGAGCCCATAAAAACTACTTTGGGCGTGTTTATTTTCCATAATTTTGACATATTCTTGTTCTCTGAGACTTAATTTATCTCTGTTTATAATAGAAATAGCTAATATGCATTTTCGATGTGCTCGAGTTTGTGAAGGATTCCATTGACTGCTTTTGAAGCATTTGCTTTATTCTTTTGTCTCAACCAATTCTTTATACTTCTCTTCATATGTTTATCTCAAAATAATTGTAAATAATGTCGCATTTCAATAGAAAATCAACTAAAACGATTGCCATTCAAAAGTACTGTAGCGAGTTCGCAGGTAGGAGCCCGAAAAAGCGTACTCGAAAATTCGCGCCTCCGTCCCTAGTGGTTCAGTTATCGGCGCTTGAATACTCGTATGTTTGAAGCGGTTCGAATTTCTTCAGGAAGTATAGGTATACTACCGTAATAGATACTCTCCGGCTCTCGGTTTAAAAACAATTGTATACGGTCCCTTGCCCGTCGACATTCGGAAAATCGGACCGCCTAACTCCGCCCACTTAAGTGGCCACTTGACCCTTTTCTCCAATTCTCTATTTAGCTGTGAATTTCAAACTGAAATTTGGCAAAAGACGCAGAGGAGAGGTATAAATGCTGTAAAATTTGAAGCTTAAATGACCTGCAATTTCCTGATTTCCTGAGGCAGGTTCAATTTAGGCACGTTTGAACGATTTAGGTTCGAGAAAAATTAGGCGGATTAGGTTTTCTAATGTCGCCGTGATTGTATACAATGAATAACCGTGCAATAATTTTTCTACACATGAGTTTTTTGACATAATGAAAAATTCCAAAGCATTTATTTCTTTAAAGAAAACTATACACCCGATGAAGTTGAATTGATATATTGTAATAGTTACCTTAACGCAATCATTACATGTACACGATTCTAGTCAGTGTATCACATAACACATCTCATGACCTTCGGAAATAAATATTAAAAAGGGCTGACGAAATAAATGAAATGAGCTACATAAAAGCAAAGCACAACGTAAATATTTTGAGGCCCACATATTCTAGAAATTCGAAGTCAATAATATGCATAAAACAAAAGACGATTGGGAGATGCATTTCCAGTCTATTATACTTCTATTGCGCACACCCTTATATTCTATGAGTGGGCAAACAGTAAGGGTATTTCACAGAATCGCATTGCAAGTTGACATTTAAAATAGTTACTGGTTCAGATTCGACGGAAGTCCTCGATCTTTCAACGATCTTGTATCTGAAAATAACGGATATCCAATACATGTTAAAAAGGATGAATATGGTCTTCTCATACCTGGTATTGGATAGTCCACCCATCGTATCTCGCCTCCTCTTCTCTGCTATCTCTCTCTCTGTTCTCTCGCTTCTTCTCGTCTGGTCTCTTCTCCTATTGGGCCCATGAATGTGACGGAACGTCGTATTTCGATCTGTGGCCAATCCCTCTGGTCTTATCAACTTCAATTTACCGTCTCTGCAAATACATTTTACGTGTACTTTACGAGAATGTGATACAAACCTTATTCTCAGAAAGAACTCATCATCCTCGAGTCCCCAACCCCAGTACTTGTTGGACATTCCATGAATCTTCTTGTAATCATGAGTAGTCAACATTAAGATTCCACCAACGAATTTCTCATAGTTATATCTGACAGAATTTTTTTCCACTACAAAGAAAGGGGAACACTTACTTGGGATGATATTTTGGGGCAGCAATATGCCGAACCACTCCCTCTCCGGGGAAAGTATATTCGAGGTCAGGATTCAAAGGTAGAAGATCCACATCGTGCATCACAAGATAATCGCATCCAATTCGATCAGCTTCGAACCAACCGACCTGATAGTAATACATAAGAGAACAACACACAATTTGAATTCTTACGTTTATCAAGGAAGCTCGATTAAAGCGAAAAGAATCAGTCTGATTCAAGATTATAAATTCGTTGTCTACATTCTGCGCACGAATGAACCTCTTGAGATGAGGGACAAATTCTGCCAATTCCGCCTCTCTATCGCGAAACGGAACTAGCACACATAGACGATGTTTGAATGAAGTCGTTGACTTTTCCCACCCCGTCCTGAATCAATACATGAATATAATATATATACATATGTATTGTTAAAATGTAACGTACCATTCGATTTCTCGGTTCCAATCGTAAAGTTCATAGGTTAAGTAAAGAACAACGAAAAGACTCAATCCCGGCAAGACAAGACATGTCCGGAAGCACCTGCGTGGTCTGAGCATCGCTCATTTCAATACATCTGAAGCATACATTCATTAAAAATTACTCAAAATGAAGAAACTTGAGAAAAAATGCCGGACGTTATCATGCGGCTTACAGTACCCTATTCCAAGCTAGTGTATCAGAAGGGCACACTTCTTCTTTCTTCTTACTTTATATTTATTTTAATTGAATAAAATATATTTAATTATCATAATACAATCATTTTAATAATATTCATCGCACATTGTTGAGCCTATTGAGTACCTAGGTTCTTGTGAGCTTCTTCACTCAAACAACACCTCAAGTGGAATCGTCACAGTGAAACTGATCTATTCATCAGAGAAAGAGTCGACGTAGATCATTTTCAGAATGACAGCATCCTGAATAAAAAATGCAGCAAGTATCAATGACTGCTCTCGACAATGACTGGATGGAGATGCAACACTGAGTGGTCTCCCTCCCCCACTCCCCCCCTTCTCTCTCTTCCCCTTCGATGGGATGTGTGATGCTGAGGTACAGTAAAGGAGGTTCCCTGTAGTAAGCCTCCCTGACATCTTGGATTAGTCTACGCATGTGTGGACGGTAAGAATGCGGGATACAGAGAAAGGCAGTTTGAACAGAACTAGTTTATGCCAAGTTAACAACCACATTGAACAAAAACATTAACATTCAACTACAGCTACTCCTACATCTCCATGCCCACAATGCCGTTTCTACAACCTTCGCACATGGATCCCTTAGCACAACATGCGTCGTGAGTCCAGATATCGCAATGACTACACTGCGACCAGTGGTCCTGTCCATCGTCCTCTTCCATCTCCATTCCCTCACAACTCTCCTCCCTCTCTTATCTCTCTCTCTTCTTCTGGGGGCAACTTGTTGAAGACAGACGTTGCAGATCTGCAGTTGATCTGGAGCGAGAGTGGCCAGTGGCTGGGAGGAGGATTCTTCGATGGGACGACGACCTCTGTGAAGAGCTAGGTCCTCCCTCGTTCGGAATCTTCCATCACACGTATCCCCGGGGCACAGAACGGTGTTGCAGTCTGTCTGCTGATTCTGCAGACAAAACGTAACGGGGGGGGGGGGGGGTGACAACTGGTAAAACGACAACTGGTAAACTCATCGCCGTTCACTTGCAATTTGGCGCAGCGACTTGGGAGTTGTTTCATTGTAATCAGTATGCGATCCCATACATTTGCATGTATTAGTCTTGTTGCCAGGCGATTATGAGTTTCAACGTATAGGGGGTCATGGAAATGCACATTCCATGAACCCGGGGTCGTTGATTTGGAGTAAAACTCATGATCGCCTTTTAGCAAGACTTACATATGTAAATGTAGGGGAGCACATACTGATTACAATGAAACAAATCCCAAGTCTCTGCGCCAAATTGCAAGTGAACGGCGACGAGTTTACCAGTTGTCGTTTTACCAGTTGTCACCCCCCCCCCCCCAACGTAACTCAGTCTAATCTTCTCTTTTCTCTAATCTAACTATCTCTATTTCACACACTCTCTCGTCGGTTGGAGATAGTCTCCGTCCTCTCCTCTCACCTCCTCTTCACTGTTATTTCTCTCCCCATAGAATACTATTGAATCAGTAACTGAGAAAGAAGATAAAATACTCGAATAGTTAGTAGGATACCTAAATAGGAAATACATAAATATGATACCTCTTTCCCGTGATTCTTCTTCTCGTGTTGATTGAGCATCCTCGTGCTCGTGAATCTCTGATCGCAATTCGGGCATCCGTTCGGGTAGTCCTTCTGTCGTTCCTGAACCAGAATATCCTTTACATCACTTTATAGAAACCTCCTGACCATAGTTGCCCACGCCACCGGCGACCCCCATGACCCCCTATTCATGGATGAGCGCTGCCTCACTTTTTAAGTGAGGCGGCGCTCATAGACGCATAGAGGGTCATGGTCGAAAATAGTGGTGGGGTTGATGTTCGATCGACCTTAGGTACCATGACCAACATAATCTACTGTAACTCCATTGTCATTTGTCGGCTACCGTAACCCGATCTACAGTAATCCAGATACTGTAAGCACACGACATGGTAGCAAACAAGTCGGTACTCGGCCGCACAGGCTTACGAAAGGATGACCTTCGGCATGAATACCGTAATCCACCTACAGTAACCTGGATACCGTAATCCTGACTCACTATCATGAACTGAATTTTTTATAAAATGGGCGCAAAAATTCGGTTCTGTATTGTTTCAAGTACAACTCTTCGAGAAATATTTATTTATGTTTTTTCAAACATAAATCATAGCCGAGTGGTTAACGCACTAGACTTAATAACCGAAGGATGCGGGTTCGACTCCTGTCAGCGGCAAACACCTTTGCCAAGCTTTGTGGAGTTCGGAAAAGTAAAGTAGGACTACCGTAACCTTGCTACAGTATCCCGGTCCAGTATTCCGAAATTCTACTTTTATCAAGTTATCTATCTGACCCAGGGCATTATTGTTGATCCACCGAACCGGGATACTGCAACAAGGTTACGGTAATCCTACTTCACTTTTCCGAACTCCCCAAAGCTTGGCAAACCTGTTTGCCGCCGACCGGAGTCGAACCCGCAACCTTCGGTTATCAAGTCTAGTGCGTTAACCACTCGAATTCTTGCACTCATTTTAGAAAAAAGTCAGTTCATGATAGTGAGTCTGGATTACGGTATTCAGGTTACTTTAGGTGGATTACGGTATTCATGCCGAAGGTCATCCTTTCGTAAGCCTGTGCGGCCGCGTACCGACTTGTTTGCTACCATGTCGTGTGCTTACAGTATCTGGATTACTGTAGATCGGGTTACGGTAGCCGACAAATGACAATGGAGTTACAGTAGATTATGTTGGTCATGGTACCTAAGGTCGATCGAACATCAACCCCACCACTATTTTCGACCATGACCCCCTATGCGTCTATGAGCGCTGCCTCACTTAAAAAGTGAGGCAGCGCTCATCCATGAATAGCGGGTCATGGGGGTCGCCGGCGGCGTGGGCAACTATGCTCCTGACCATTCCTACCCCTTTCTGAAACCACTTGACACTTCCATAGATTTGCACACTGTAGATAGATTCCTCTATAGGTGGTACACTTCCCCGGGGGGGGGGGGGGTGACAACTGGTGAAACGACAACTGGTAAACTCGTCGCCGTTCACTTGCAATTTGGCGCAGCGACTTGGGAGTTGTTTCATTGTAATCAGTATGCGATCCCATACAGTTGCATGTATGTCTTGTTACCAGGCGATCATGAGTTTCAAAGTATAGGGGGTCATGGAAATGCACTTTCCATGAACCCGGGGTCGTTGATTTGGAGTAAAAATCATGATCTCCTTTTAGCAAGACTTACATATGCAAATGTATGGGAGCGCATACTGGTTACAATGAAACAACTCCCAAGTCGCTGCGCCAAATTGCAAGTGAACGGCGACAAGTTTACCAGTTGTCGTTTTACCAGTTGTCACCCCCCCCCCACTCCCACTTCCCCAACCCTTTCATTTCCTATCTCTCCCCTACCATCTTATTGGTTATGTGTTGAGTGGGGAAATAAGAGGAGGTGGAGTGCCCAGCTAAATTGAAGAACTGCCCGAAGAATTATCTACATACAATGAAGAGAGGGAGGGGTGGGAGGGGGGGGGGGGGAGGGGAGGGAGACAGTAACGTACCTTGGTAGCAACAGCTTTCTCCTAGTCTCGTGCCTTCCTGACCAGGTCGATTTGCTCCTTGGTCCATCCGTGCTGCGTCTCGAGATGCGAGTAAATGTTGGCGAACTTCTTCGGTGCGTAGCCGCATCCATCGACGGGGCAGTTGGACATAGTGACGATAAGTGAATGGGCCTGGACCGGACCACCCTTATAAAGGGATCGACGGCTCACGCCCTAACGCTATTTCAAGACCCCACGAGGATTGTCTTTTGTCAGTCTTGTCACCCCATCTGATAATAACTTTAGAGACGTCTACGAGCGTTATCTGATGGCTGAGGACTTCAGTTTTTTTGCAGGACGAAGGAACACAACCTGTGCAATGATGTGTATTTGATTTAGAACACAATTACATTTCTATTAATTTCAGCAGATCGATAATCTAATGAATTCGTTCTTAACGATTCGAGATGTGCACTCTGGAGAGACTGAATAAGGAAAAAGAGTAGCATCTGGATATGGATTATCTGCAATAGTCAAAAGCATAAACGAGTCGCAGACATCACCGCTGTAGAAGCAGGGTAGAACATGTCATCTTCGGTAGATCAAAGACTAGAAATAATATTTATGTAATGAATCTGCGCAGTCACACTGCAGTGGGTGATCCCGCAGTGATCATTCCTTACAGTCTGAGGATTGTTCTATCATTGTGTTATCGAGATCCACTTATATCACAACTTCCTACACTTTTGATCGATGAATTTATGATGAGATCTGACCTACCACTCTTCAAGATCCCACCCGAACAGATACCATTCATTCTTCAAGCCACACTTTCCCTTGCTTCCTTCCCTCGATAACTTGCCCAACAGTGAATAGTAAGCCGTGTATACAGTTATTTATCAATCCACATTCAGAAATGCATCCAATATTTTCTTTAAAAGTATCAGAAAAGCAGTGGAAGGAGTAGGGGAAGAGAGAGAAGGGGGGGAGTGGGGGAGGGAGACCACTCAGTGTTGCATCTCCATCCAGTCATTGTCGAGAGCAGTCATTGATACTTGCTGCATTTTTTATTCAGGATGGTGTCATTCTGAAAACGATCTACGTCGACTCTTTTTCTGATGAATAGATCAGTTTCACTGTGACGATTCCACTTGAGGTGTTGTTTGAGTGAAGAAGCTCACAAGAACCTAGGTACTCAATAGGCTCAACAATGTGCGATGAATATTATTAAAATGATTGTATTATGATAATTAAATATATTTTATTCAATTAAAATATAGGGACCACCATCTGTAAATTAAAAAGCTTAAAACCGGGAAAAGGTTGTGCAAAGATCGATGTTTCCCCGATCCCGCGAATTCAAATCTCCACACAAAAGTCATTTTATATTTATATATCTAGGGACTGCAACGCTGTTAACGAACGAGCAAAACAATTCACAAAATTGTACACAACTGAAAGCTATGCCTGCCCCATTCCGACTTTTCACTTTAGTTTTGTAAAAAATATTTTAATTAATTAGAAAAACATAAATGAATGATAAGCAAAAGGCCGACGCTTTCAGTCCAAGTGGAGCGCATCGCAAGTCACGTTTTTTAAATAAAATTATCGCAAACTGAAATTCGGTTGCGTTGTAAAACTTCATGATTGAGGTTCAATAATTTTTTTTCTTATGTTAACGGTACTCCGACAGCAATGAAACATCGTATAATAATAGAAAGAATAGTTTAATATTGATAGAACTTCAGAATCAGGAAGATTACGATACCGAGAACTTTAAAAATCATTTAAAAAGAGGACGACTTCCGTATATTTCTGGTTTTTTACCATAAATTGGGAAATGCTGCTCTAAAACAAATATCAAAAAATCTCAAATATACGGAAGTCGTCCTCTTTGCAAACACCGAAAATGTATTTTCACAACGGTAAAACGCTCAATTTTGACAGCCTCATTCTCTTTTATTTGATATTTATATTTATTTTTATTGTGAAAACAATTTTTTGTGATTGATAATCTACCAAAAACTGAGGAAATGAAGCTTCAACACATAATTCTGAAAACACGTATATTTTCGATCACATCGTGCTTCTCCGGTTCTGCAACATATCTCTTTTTGCTTTGCTTGTTGTTCTTTCAAGATGTGTTCATATTCATTCCAATCAATAAAATTGTCGAAAAATCGCATTAAATATTTTTTAAAAATGTTTTAAAATAATGAAAGAATTTGGCTTGAAAAGTACGGTAGTTTGAAAGAAAAGCGTCGGAAGGAGGCAACCAATATTCCGTACTCAAAAATTCGGGCTGCCGTCCCTATATATATCTAGGGACGGCAGCCCGAATTTTTGAGTACGGAATATTGGTTGCCTCCTTCCGACGCTTTTGCTTTCAAACTACCGTACTTTTCAAGCCAAATTCTTTCAATAATTTAAAACATTTTTAAAAAATACTTAATGTGATTTTTAAACTATTTTATTGATTGGAATGAATACGAACACATAATGAAAGAACACCACACATGAGAAGACAGGACATGTTGCAGAACTGGAGAAGCACGATGTAATCGAAAATATACGTGTTTCCAGAATTAAGTGTTGAAGCTTCATTTTCTCAGTTTTGGTAGATTATCAATCACAAAAAATTGTTTTCACAATAAAAATAAATAAAAATATCAGATATTACAGAATGAGGCCGTCAAAGTTGAGCATTTTACCGTTGTGAAAATGCCTTTTTTTCGTTTTCTTGAAGGGCGACATTAGTATGTTCGAGATTTTGTGATATTTGGTCCATCATCCCATCACGCATGCTCTGCTAAAAAACCAGAAATATACTAATGTCGCCCTGTGTGGAAATGAATTTTAAAGTTCCCGCTATCGTAACCGACTGATTCTGAAATTCTACAAATATTAAACTATTCTTTACATTATTAATCGATGTTTCATTGTAGTCGGATTACCGTTAAGACGAGAAAAAAATTATTGAACCTGATTCATGAAGTTTTACAACGCAACCGGAATTTCAGTTTGCGATAATTTTAGTAAAAACGTGACTTGCGATGCGCTCCACTTGGACTGAAAGCGTCGGCCTTTTGCTTATCATTCGTTAATGTTTTTCTAATTAATTAAACATTTATTTACAAAACTAAAGTGAAAAGTCGGAATGGGGTAGGCATAGGTTTCAGTTGTGTACCATTCTGTGAATTGTTTTGCTCATTCGTAAACACCGTTGCCATCCCTATATATATCGATTTTTAATTGGTGCAGCTCTCCAATTTTCAGTGAATGTGTAGAACTCGCCTCAAGGACATGAATTGAAGGCTTTTTTATTCATATTTCTTATTTTTTTGATATGTCTGGTGGTACAAACAAACTCGGAGAGTGTAATCAGGTTCTATATATCGTGATAAATTATCTAACTCAAACTGGAGAAACAAGTTTGGCATGGCTACAGTATTCCTCTAGTATTAGTGCTTGATTGCGATTGTCGCAATCGTAGAAATACATCTAAATGTATCAACTACTGAATAAGAGTATGTGTTTTAAAAATTTCGATTAAGGAAAAAGAAATAAAAATCGTTTGAAATTTTGAACAATTGACTCATTGAACTGATATGACCCAGCGAACCACTGGAGAGCTTGCACTACACCACGATGGGCGGAGCTTAGAGAAATAGGCTCATACTCATTGGAATTGAAATATATTATAATTCTAGTGACGCTATTCTCTTTCCGCACCATCGATAACCCCGTCCCATATAATAACAGAATTTTAGAAAAATTTTGAAATTTTGAGTGGAGGACCCTAATTAAAATAAATTAGGGACCACCATCTGCAAATTTAAAAGCTTAAAACCGGGAAAAGGTTGTGCAAAGAGCGCTGTTTCCGGTCGCCCGCGAATTCAAATCTCCACAGAAAACGTGTTTTACAATTATTTATCTATTTCTGGAAGGTGCGCCTCTCCAGTTTTCACCGACCGAGAAGTTCTGCTCTCAAGGCTGCTAATAACAAAAAAATAATAATAAATCACTTCAACGGTCCCCTTTAAACTGAGGTTTATAATTACACTATTCAGATTTTAATTGTCTAGTTAACGTTTCAAGAGGTGCGCCTTTTCAATTCCCTCATGTAAATGTTCGGTATACTCGAATGGTTCATCGAAGGCAAAAAAATTAAACTTTCACTTCAGCGGTCCTCATCAAACCTTATGTTGAAGTTTATGACAACTGCATGAATCGAAAGCTTTATTACTACACATTTCCTATTTTCACATATTTCTCGTGGTAAAAGTAGTAATGGAAGGATTACTCAGGTTATACATGGCCTGATTAATGATCTACTTCATACTGGAGAACACATTTTGATATGGCTACAGTATACCATTCTGAATCATTCTTGATAGCGATCGTCGCAAACATAAAAACGAATTTTAACTGATCAATTATTGACTAGGCATAAATGCTTTATAAGCTGCAATAAATAAAAAATACATAAATATACTATTAAATTCTGCAAATATGACTCGCTGAACAGAGATGACCCAGCGAACCGCTGGAGAGCTTGCACTACACCACGATGGGCGGAGCTTAGAGAAGTAGGCTTATACTCATTAAAAATGAAATATAATATAATTCTAGTGACGCTATTCCTTTTCTGCACCATCGATAACCCCATCGCATATAATTACAGAATTTTAGAAAAATTTTGAAATTTTGAGTGGAGGACCCTAAAAATAAATATAAAGTAAGAAGAAAGAAGAAGTGTGCCCTTCTGATACACTAGCTTGGAAACTGTAAGCCGCATGATAACGTCCGGCATTTTTTCTCAAGTAATGAAAAACGCAGATCTGTTCATAAAAAGCAATAAAATCTCCAGTTCTCCTCAGTTCTCCATCACAAAGGGTAGGCTTTTCTCCGGCACTGGACCTGGAGCGCGTTCCTTGCGAATGCCGGATCGGAGAACAGTTACCACTGCCCGGACATTCCGCCAAGATTTCCGATTCAGGCCTTGGTACTAATAGGACCTAGAGTGCTTCGGGTCTTTATTTGAAATTTAACAGCGGTACCCTCTATCTCAGAGAGTCTGGACGAAGTGGTGTAGTGGTCTATGGCGCACCCTCCCATTCCAAGCCACCCGGGCTCGATTCCCGGCCGTGACACCGTCTCCGCCTCACCAAGGCGCCCACCCATTGGGGAAGGGGAATTGGTAGTCGTGACTAGATCACGCAGGTAAATAGGTCTGGCGAAAGGTGGGCACTCCGGACTGAATCCGCCCAAATTGACACTGGCCTAGCAGTGTTCTCCCGCGAGCCCAGTCTCGAAGACGGGATGTACCTTTACCTTTACCTTTTACCTTTTACCCTCTATCTCGCGCAAACTGGAGCGCGAGGTGCGGGTACAGTGAAAAATTATGAAAATCCATATTTTCTCAGCCGAACAAGGTGGACTCAAAATTCCTTCAGCATTATGTTAGTGTAGCCCACAGCGCTCTGGGACACTATTGAAATCGAATTTACGTGGATTCTGAAAATTATATTTTTATCTCATTTTTTCACATTTTTCGAGTTTGTTCTATTTACCGTGCTTTCATTTGGGACGCTAATTTCATGTGCCACTTTGTAATACAATCACGCCAACATACATGCAAGCTATAACATTGGAAATCCGAACAACCTTAAGGCGTGAAAAATCGTTCAGAATCTCGCAAAGTCGTCATCGACAAACGTGTTTTACAAAATTTAAGCTCTCTTGTGCCAAGTAGGCACACAAATTAATCGGCATATGACATTTCATCAAAGTATTTGTACGTCTACGATGAAAAAAATAAAGTTTCAAAAAGTCTGGAAAATCGATTTTTCAAACCTCTAAATTTTCAATATTTGAACACACTTATATCCGCATTTACAAAAGGCTGCGGTGAACTACCCGATAATTATTGCAGGATGTACTATCATGAGTATGATGTTATAAAACAACTGCTTCATTTCACGATTAAGTGAAAAATTTCATGCCGTGAAAATGCAAAATCGATGAGTTCTTTCAAGACACGGACGGGACTGATGAACAAAAAAGACGCGCTCCCAAAAGATCGGCAGGTGGTAGTGTAAAAATGTCACATCTCACTAAAATGCAGTCGCCGAGAGCCAGAAATACGGTAGTCTTGGGCAAATTCAACATGTTGCCGCAATTTTGAGCACTTTATGGAAATCTGATACTACTCATGGGTAGGAACTAGAAATTCTATATGAATTTGTGAACTTTTGCAATAAAAATAATAATTTTATCTTAAATATTCACGGAAAACATGTCCGCATCTTTTTCGCAGTTTTTTCTCTGTTCCGACCATGCTGAAATCGTTACCTACTATGCGCTAAACGAGCCCTCTTCATATTTCTCGCGCCGCTCGCCACTTTCATGTGTGCATTTCAACGTTGTTTTGCTCATGTTAATTGATTAATTCGCTTGCGTTTTTATCTGTGCATTCCAGGGAATTAACAAGGATGACAATCAACGAAAGAAGAAAGAATCTATCGTCGGTTTTTCGAAATTGGAGTGGAGCAGATTCTCATCATCAAAAGACGGTGAGTGTCACGTTCGCTATCGTTAATTCAACTGGGTAATTGAGACTGCAATTGCATCCCGAGCAGACGTTCTTCCTCCTCGTGAACGAGAAGGCAATCGCCGCCAAGTTAATGGCTTTCTCCGCTTCACAATCAAAGCAAGGCGATAGTTTCCTCTATCTCGTGTATACTTCCCAGCCAGCTTAACTTTCTAGTCATTTCCGTGTTTTGTACCTTTGTAAATACGTATGTACTTTCCCACTTACTACTAATCGAGCCACCCATTCGATTCTTCAATACCTCTCATTACAGTCTTTACAATTCTGTACCTGTTATTGTTCACCGTAATCATGCCCTGCATAAATGTACAAATGCATTGATGATGGTATACAAATTCATTCAATTCATTCACGAAAACGTTCTAAAACAATGCACAGGAACTTCGAAACCGTGGCTAGCCACGCCACTCAAGCTTTGCCCAAAACTACCGTAACCAATTTTGGTGCGTCGCGGCTGCGCGTCGCGACTCTAGCGCGTTTTCAAACACGTGCGTCGTCCGACCCGTCCGTGAAGAACTCCATTCGATTCTGAGTAGATAATCGATGAAATCTGCGAGGCATCAACTGTATTCGAATTCGCGAAGTTTTATTGTCACATTAGTGTAAAACAAGATCTGTGAAAACTAGATCTGAGCACATATTATTTTTTCTATTTTTTCAGCTATCGGATCATGGCCATTTTTCAAAATTTTAGAAGTAATTGAAATTAAGTTTTCACAGACATATTTACACTAATGTGACGATTAAACTTCGAATACAGTTGGTGCCTCGCAGATTTCATCGATTATCTACTCAGAATCAAATGGCGTTCTTGAAAGAACTCATCGATTTTGCATTTTCACGGCATGAAATTTTTCACTTAAAGTTACTCAACACCCTTGAAAATGCCTTTCTATATTATTTAATAATGTAATAGAATGGGCTCTAATTAATTAAACTGGAATAATGAAAATAATAGAAAATCAATATTTGCAACAATGTAGAGCCGCAAAGTTTCAGTCTGAGTTGCCTGATCACGCCCGCTCTCTCTCTTTTACACACTCCCTCGCTCGTTTTGTCGTGATCAGGGTACTCCCGCCAATTCAAATTATTTTCATGGGTGTTGGGAAACTTTAATCGTGAAATGAGGCAGTTGTTTTATAACATCATACTCGTGATAGTACATACTGCAATAATTATCAGGTAGTTCAACGCAGCCTTGTGTAAATGCGGAGATAAGAGTTGGTTGTCGAGTGGAAGGCAAGAGCGAGAGAGAGAGAGGTTGAACTGGTTTATCTCCAGATGAGAGTGAGGAATGAGGGGGAGCCGGCCTTTATATGCAGGTGACGGCGAGTCGGGCCAATAGGGAAAATAGGCGAGAGATCGCCGTCTCTTCTTCTCCTCAATTCCAATTATCCTCGTAATCAATCTTGTTGTTCTCGAATAGCACGTCGCCAGGCAAATCCAATAATATTGACCTTTTAGTCGACGTATAACTGTAACTCTCTCACGTAGATCAATGCTCTCTCACTTCTCTACCCAACTCCTCCCCCTAGTGATCAACTTCTAGTGTCACTAGATAATTATACTGTGATCTTCCAAAGGGTGTGGTAGAGGTGAGAAGCCACTCAAACAGTTTATTAACTGTCACAGGAAGTTCGGCAATGCCTACATCTTCCTAAGTCACAACAAGATTCTGTGGGGGTCTTTCTGCCTTGAATCTTTATTATGACTAGGTAAATGGAAACTAGATTATGCTCTGACTCTTTGGTAATTTAGCCATAGAATCTGTTCCAGTAGAGCTTAAAATTATATACTAGAGGGTGTCCTCCCCAAGCTCTAATGGCTGGAATATTATGAAAACTCTCTATTAGTTGTTGTAAAAATCTAAAATGGGTATCCAAGACAGTCATTCGAAGTTCAGGGAGGTGGAGCTATGCTCTATTGGACGTAGGATTATCAATCCCACTCAATACACCTTTAACCTCAACCGCCGTTGTGATTCCGTTGCGGTAGACTGGTCCTAGATCCATTTCAAACGTTTGGATTGACTCTCTTCCACAGATGGAGGGTGATGATTTGTTCAGGACAAACAATCGTGTAGGGATTCTTTTTGATCCCCACGTGACCTCAGCCTGCAGCACACCGCGGAATCTGAGTAGCTGGCCACCATAGGCCTGTGCAACCCGGTGTGTTTCCTGTAGGTTGGGTCTGCCCAAACCTTCCCATGTTTGGGAGCCTATGACCGAAATCCCCGAGCCTGTATCCAGCTCAAATTTGATTGGAGTTTTATCGATCATTGTCTCGATGAGACATTTGGGCGGAGCTTTATCTGACATCAGATCAACAGCATATGTCTGAATGAAACCTAACATCGCATCATTGAATCTCTACCCAACTATAAGTGTGTTCAAATATGGAAAATTTAGAGGTTTGAAAAATCGATTTTCCAGACTTTTTGAAACTTTGGTTATTTCATCGTAGACGTACATATTCTTTGATGAAATGTCATATGCCGATTAATTTGTGTGCCTACTTGGCACAAGAGAGCTTAAATTTTGTAAAATACGTTTGTCGATGACGACTTTGCGAGATTCTGAACGATTTTTCACGTCTTAAAGTTACCCAACACCCTTAAAAATGGCCTATGTTATTATTCCTGAAACTGATAGACATCAAAGAGACCAGTAGAAACGCAATACTAATAAAATCAGAAAATCAATAATTAGTCACAGAATCGACCTCAAAAGATGTGCGGTGCAACCCTGATCAAGACCGATTTTCCCGCGAGATTTGAAACATGAATATTTTGTGTGCGGTAATTAGCGTTCACAAGCCCGGTTCTATGCCAAATTCATCCTCGCTTCTCGCCCGGTTGTAGAAATATATATTTCAACAGCAAAAACTTCAATATTAAGCCCAGATAATCGATTAAACAATATTTAAACAAACCGCGCATTTTAAATTATGGTACTTATGTTCATGTAATTCGCGGTAAGGTATTGTTCGGGCGCCAATTTAAAAATTTTGCACGGTTGTTGGGTAACTTTAAGGTTGTTCGGATTTCCAATGTTATAGCTTGCATGTATGTTGGCGTGATTCACAGTATTATGCTCAATGCAATAGAAGAGCGCACTCTATGCAGTCATGGTGTGGGCACGCCACACCATAGCATTTCCCGGCTTTACATTTCAAGTCTATTTCTCAACGAATATTGAAATACTATTAGAATCAGATTGCATAAAATAAAGTCTGCATAGCCGGTTATCTTATTCCCAAAATAACATTCACTTTTAAAGTTACCCAACAAGGACGAAACCCTGATCTCACCCTGATCCCGTCGCGTGTACGAGAGAGTATGCAAAAGTGAGAGAGCGCTGATCATTTTCGGCTTTCCCTTGAGGCTATTATTGATTTTTTGCATTTTTGTATATTCGTTCTATACTAATTCAACCATCGGCTATTCGATGGAGGACAAAAAATAATGGGTCAATTTCGTCCTTGTTGGGTAACTTTAATAATACAAATTAATAAAGTTAGTTTAAGTTTACAGTACTTTTGCTTTGTTCGGAGGCAAAATCCGTGTAAGACCACAACCAGACATTTTTCGTAGTTCGCGCGTAGTAATTCCGGGCCGTTTTGCTTTTGCTGGTTTTCTGTTGAAGTCATAATACTGTGGATTGTATAACAAAGTGGCACATGAAATTAGCGTCCCAAATGAAAGCAGGGTAGAACAAACTCGAAAAATGAGATAAAAATACAATTTTCAGAATCGACGTAAATTCGATTTCAATAGTGTCCCAGAGCGCTGTGGGCTACACTAACATAATGCTGAAGGAATTTTGAGTCCACCTTGTTCGGCTGAGAAAATATGGATTTTCATCATTTTTCACTGTACCCGCACCTCGCGCTCCAGTTTGCGCGAGATAGAGGGTACCGCTGTTAAATTTCAAATAAAGACCCGAAGCACTCTAGGTCCTATTAGTACCAAGGCGCCTTGATGATGAGAATCTGCTCCACTCCAATTTCGAAAAACCGACGATAGATTCTTTCTTCTTTCGTTGATTGTCATCCTTGTTAATTCCCTGGAATGCACAGATAAAAACGCAAGCGAATTAATCAATTAACATGAGCAAAACAACGTTGAAATGCACACATGAAAGTGGCGAGCGGCGCGAGAAATATGAAGAGGGCTCGTTTAGCGCATAGTAGGTAACGATTTCAGCATGGTCGGAACAGAGAAAAAACTGCGAAAAAGATGCGGACATGTTTTCCGTGAATATTTAAGATAAAATTATTATTTTTATTGCAAAAGTTCACAAATTCATATAGAATTTCTAGTTCCTACCCATGAGTAGTATCAGATTTCCATAAAGTGCTCAAAATTGCGGCAACATGTTGAATTTGCCCAAGACTACCGTATTTCTGGCTCTCGGCGACTGCATTTTAGTGAGATGTGACATTTTTACACTACCACCTGCCGATCTTTTGGGAGCGCGTCTTTTTTGTTCATCAGTCCCGTCCGTGAGGCCTGAATCGGAAATCTTGGCGGAATGTCCGGGGGCATGGGTCAAATGGTGACTCTTCTCAGATCCGGCCTCTTAAGCATGATTATATAAAAACGCGCGAATTTTAAACCAGTTAACTTGAGAAATCGTGAAACAAATCGTGATTTCAGGCTGAAAAATAATGGTTTGAATGTTGACGCAGCTTCCCCATGTCAATATCCAATACGAAAATTTAAATTCCCGCTACCTTTACAGTACGCCGCCAAAAATTTAAAATCCCGCTACACGCGACGCGACTGACGCATGAAATCTTCGGTTTTCGGTCAATCGAAGAGGAGATTCTCGTCCAGTGCTCTTCCATGTGGCTTTGAAGTAATGCAGACATAGTTTTATTGAATTCCTTGATCTCTTCCTTTTATTTAGGGCGCGATATTGTGCATAGTTTCCGGTCGTATGCCACTTCTATGCTCTCTCTAAGGGGATCGGTCTCTCGTCTCGCGTATCGACTTTTCGTCTTTCACATCTTTATATGTATACGCTCATTTCTCAACCACGCTTTCATTTTAGGGCTGATTTTTTGTTTAGGGTACATTAACAGATTGTTTCGCGAATTCGCGAGACACCTCTGGCTGGTCGACATCTTCGTCGTTCAGGATGACGGACACTTTCGCTGATCAACTACGCGAGGCCGAGCAGGCTCTCTATGCTCCCTTCTTCGGCACTCTTGGAGTCACCGCCGCCATGGCATTCACTGCGGCAGGCTCAGCTTACGGAACGGCCAAGTCTGGAACAGGAATCGCTTCCATGGCCGTCGCCCGCCCAGACCTTGTAATGAAAGCCATCATTCCTGTCGTCATGGCCGGTATTGTCGCCATTTATGGACTCGTTGTGGCAGTCATCATCTCTGGCAAGATCCAGCCTGGAGGTACCGCAGCCTACACCATCAACAACGGTTTCTCTCAATTCGCCGGAGGACTTGTGTGCGGACTCTGCGGTCTAGGAGCAGGCTACGCTATCGGCATCGCCGGAGATGCGGGTGTTCGTGCATTGAGTCAACAACCTAGAATGTTCGTAGGAATGATCCTCATTCTCATTTTCGCTGAAGTCCTCGGTCTTTACGGAATGATTGTTGCCTTGATCATGGGTGCTGTATAGATTTATCTCCTTATCTTATCTTTATATCGATCAATCCTCGGCCCGTCTTGAATTTTGTCGATAATCTTGTACGTACCTGCAAGAGAGCGAATAGGTTATACATAGTTAGCAGCGTTCTGTTGTGCTGGCATAGGGTTCCGCATCATTCCGCGGTTGTCCTGTTCTAAACATTCCTTACTGTAATCTAATAAATGACTCATCGCGATATTTGAGTGTGGTGTCTTTCTCCGTCTTAGAACGGGCGCATATGTGCGTTATCTTTGTGTCGTTTCACTGACACTCCCTAATCGGCTCTGGATTCAGATGTCGTACGATTTGGAAGCCGCCGAGAAGGCAGCATATGCCCCGTTCTTCGGATACATGGGAGCCGCCTCTGCGCAGATCTTCACCGTGTTGGGAGCTGCGTACGGAACCGCCAAGTCCGCCGTTGGTATCTGCTCGATGGGAGTGATGAGGCCCGAGCTTATCATGAAATCTGTGATTCCCGTAATTATGGCTGGTATCATCGGTATCTACGGCCTCGTCGTGGCCATGGTTCTCAAGGGAAAGGTCAAGGCTACTAGCGAAGACTACAATCTCAACAAGGGATTCTCTCATCTGGCTGCCGGCCTCACCTGCGGCCTCTGCGGTCTTGGAGCGGGATATGCCATTGGCATCGTCGGAGATGCCGGAGTCCGTGGAACCGCCCAGCAGCCTCGACTTTTCGTCGGAATGATCCTCATTCTTATCTTCTCTGAGGTAAGACACAATTGTTGGTTGATATATAAAGTACACAAGCATAATAATTCTAAATTAAGTTGATGAATTACTTATTTCAAGGTACTCGGTCTCTACGGTATGATCGTCGCTCTCATCCTCGGAACCTCTTAAATCTCTGAAGTGCCCTATACTCTTTCCTGGAAGAGAACATGGGTACGCGATTACGCGTAGCAAGATCATTCCCATTTCCCCGACACTTCGCTTCCTTTTATATCCTGTGACTATTCCAATTTTCGAATCGTTTGTATTAATCTGCTTCCCACTACAAACTCTCTCCCCTGTCTTCGTCATTTTCGCATCGTTAGTGTCCCCATGTATGTTCTGTACACCCACAGAAGAGGTTTTAGTTGTTTCTTACCATATTTAATCGTTCTATCTCTGAACATCAAGCTGTCTTTGGTGTGACTTCTATGTTAGGAACTTTAGAAGTCGCCATAGTGCGCACAGAGTCTGAAAATATCCAGAGACTTACTTTCTAAATACATTCTCTTTCGCTTCGAATAAATTCCTAGTGTACGTTGCCTTGGTGTTTCACATTACAAAGATGTGTGAATCTCGCTGGGATATACCTCTCGAATAGAAGAAAGGTGGAGGGGGGGATTGCCTCTGTTGCAGAGAAATCGATTGAAGGGGATGGAGTGGGTAATGCAGACGGGGAATGTGCCAGTGGCCATGCCAGGAAAGCCTGGTGAGTGGATGGCGATTCTGAAGGTGGCTTTACTGTTGTATCGCTGTAGGATGTCTCTCGGGAGGAGGCGGGGGAATTGTCCCTCCTGCGTTATTGGATGAACGGAGACTGCCTCCTTTCTATTTGGAGGCAATCGCTCTCTGTGGAGCCACCACTCCGTCTGCACTGCCCCACACTGCACTCGGTTAGATACGTTTATATTATTTTCCCTGCAAGGTCTCAATATAAATAGAAAAACTTAATATCATATATTTTGTGAATGGAAGTGAGAGTGGATGTGTTGAGTGTACAAACTGATGGTGACCTCTTCTCTGCCTCGATCGGTGCTCTCCTATATCTGGAGTGCCGTGAATCGTTCTCTGCCTGGTCAACTCACCAGACCCGAGTTCTTCTCCGCCCTCGCTCTCATCGCACTCGCCCAAGTAATGCCGCGTTAATTCTCACGGAAATGGTTTCAAATTTGAATTCCCGCCATCGCGTATCTCCGTTCTCCCTGGAGTTAGAGACTTGAAATGCGACTTTTAGTGTTAAAAGGGGCAAAGAATCTTATAAACCAAATTGCAAGTCTCTATCTCCACGGAGAACGGAGATACGCGATGGCGGGAATTCAAATCTGAAGCCATTTCCGTGAGAACTAACACGGCATAAGAGAGAGACTCGAATCTGGAGGGGGAGGGGGAAGTGATGATGTGATTGCAGAGAGGGGAGTCACTAGCAGCGCTGTGCTCGATGGGTGCCCTCCCCCTTCCCACCCTCGAATGCATCCCGTCCACTGGAATGAGTGAGAACGGAGGAGGAGAAGGGACAAGGATGAGCACAACTCCACTCACTCCTTCTACTCCATCCATACCCACTACATCCTTCTCCAACATTAATCAAGGTTATTTAGACTGAGATGATCCACGTGGAAATTGGAGGGCGATAGCGAAATAGAAAATATTTAGATTGTTGCAATTCATGTTTTCCATCCAGATGGTTTCGTTCCGACTACCCTTCTTGCGAGAGGTGAAAGTGGAAATGAGAAGAAAGATGCACTCGCCATCTCGAGAAACGAAAGGAGTGAAGTGTGGGAGAGAATGATGGATGCAGGTGAAGAGATCGTCCAAGCACTTCTCAAGCTGTTCGACCAAAGGACGAACGACGTGGTTAGAGAGGTCAGTCGTGTATTGTTTTTATGGCGATATACAAATAGTTTAAAACGTATAATTTGTGTCGATATATTTATTGCTATAAAGAATAGGTAAGTACCCTGAGAAGTGGTGTAGAAGGGATAGGTAGAAACATGGAAGATGACCTGAATGCTAGATGAAAGGGAGAGAGAACGAATGGAACGATAATGTCATAGGATAGAATATGAATGAACGAAGGATAATGTCGATTGGACATGTTCCTCTATGGCTCCGATGGGTGGACATATTGGATGAGAGTTGTTTGTAGGTGTGCAGGACGGAGAAGGGAAGTGGAGTGGTATCCATGGTGGGATTGGTGTTGAATGTGATGGAGAGAGTGAGTGAAGCAGACGGAAGAAGGGAGATGAAGAAGAGAGTGGAGAAGTGGCATAAGAAGTGGAGAGGAATCGAGCAGTATTCCATTCGAGAGAAGAGGGAACAACGAAGGGAGGAGGAGGTTCAAGGGAATCAAAGGTTCGCTTCTGCAATATTTATTTTTTTCCCTTAATTATTTTGACTATATCACGGGTCTCCTGTAAAAACGTAGGAACACTGGACACTAGAAATATTTTATGCCATTGATGCTTACTAAACTTGGTTTATGGACATCATTGGAGGTTTGAATAAGGCCTATCCACTTGGTTTGGTCAAATTTGCACATTATCGATTTTTGTGATCTACCACTAGAAATTGACGTTTCTCATTCAATTTTTCATCGTACAGCGAACTTTTTTTAAATAATTTTGCTCGAAATCGAGAGATCTGCAACTTCCTCAGCGTGAGAAAGCGGCCTAATCACGTCTTCATAGCGAAAAGTGCGAACAACTGGATTTTGTGATGAGAATATCGATTTTTTGGCTTCGTATGCCAAAAACACAATCGTTTTTATTAATGATATGGAATCTCCATTCAAAATTAGGGGTAGTCTATGTTGACCATTTTTCATATTTCTGTCATCTCACTATTGATTTACTATGGAGTAGAGTTGGCAATACGAGGGGAGGTTACGAGCTCGTAACGCCTCCCCCTCCTCGGATTGCGAAATAAGAGTAGGGGGAGGATAACGAGCTCGTGACCTCGCCTCGTATT
Organism: Pristionchus mayeri; assembly: GCA_036245805.1. NCBI lineage: Eukaryota > Metazoa > Nematoda > Chromadorea > Rhabditida > Neodiplogasteridae > Pristionchus > Pristionchus mayeri. The sequence goes on along the minus strand of BTRK01000003.1, from coordinate 24,253,890 downwards.
GCCAACCCTACTATGGAGGATTATGCTGGGTTCATAGTCGAAAAAGCTGAGGGGTCACTCTCTTCATTTCCCGAACTCGACCGGTCGACCGGTGAGAGAGTTCGGGAAATGAAGAGAGTGACCCCTCAGCTTTTTCGACTATGAATGGGCCATTACAGACGTTTCTGAAAATGGTTATTTTTTTGAAAGATTTCGTTTTTTGGTCCTACAGTACCGGACAAAAGTTTGGCAGCAAATTTCAAACCGTCGTAACTTTCTTCAACGATTAGATATTGATTCATTCTTGGGACTGCCCGGTAGGTAAACCATACGAGAATATATCACTATGGCGTACGTGGAAATACATTCGAAGCACTAAAATCAGTGTGCAATCTTCGATTGTAAGGTCGGAAAAAGTTATTGTAGGGTCTACCGATTTTTTCTGGCTTACCTCACTTCATGTGGAGGAAGTACAACCACTGTTGTGTAGAATCCACCATCAATCTTGTTGAACGTATTTTGGAATCCCTGGGAAAAGTATTTTGAAAACACCCCGAAATTTTGGTAAAGAAATTTTGGTTGAGCCACGGGCCTCAAATTTGGAAATATTCAGTAGTGATGAACAAACATTATGCCAAATATGAGGCAGATAGGACACTCCATTCGAAAAAATCGAAAAATTTTGGACCTAAATTTTGACCTATAGTTGGATTTCATAATGCGTGTAGCTAAAAATCTGGGTGCTTGCCAAGTTGTGGAGAAACTATTATTGATTATGTGTGCAAAGTTGCGAAGTCAGAACTTTCCATTGACGGATTTTACATTTCGTTAAATGAAGAGTGTCAGAGGACTCGGAATGATCAAATGCGGGGAGATTTGGGCGAGAATATCTTCTCTCGGTAGAATTTGCAGTCCAATCACTCTGGTTAAAGCATAATTGTGAATAGCTCGGCAAATCAATATTTTTGGCAAAATTTTGTGCAAATCTGAGAAGATTCATTTTTGAATCACATAACATTTCACTCTCTCCAGGCCTCTAATTCTCTTCATTTAACGAAATGTAAAATACGTCAATGGAAAGTTCTGACTTCACAACTTTGCACACATAATAATAGTTTCTCCACAACTTGGCCAGCACTGAGATATTTAGCTACACGCATTTTGAAATCCGACTATAGGTCAAAATTTAGGTCCAAAATTTTTCGATTTTTCGAATGGAGTGTCCGAGTGGAGTGTTTTCAAAGTACTTTTCCCAGAGATTGCAAAATACGTTCAACAAGATTGATGGTGGATTCTACACAACAGTGGTTGTACTTCCTCCACATGAAGTGAGGTAAGCCAGAAAAAATCGGTAGACCCTACAATAACTTTTTCCGACCTTACAATCGAAGATTGCACGCTGATTTTAGCGCTTCGAATGCAATTCCACGTACGCCATAGTGATATATTCTCGTATGGTTTACCTACCGGTCAGTCCCAAGGATGAATCAATATCTCATCGTTGAAGAAAGTTTTGTCCGGTACTGTATTTCGGTTCAACGTGGTCCAATCGAGCACTCAAAAACAGCAATCGATAGCTCTCAAAAAGGCTACAACTTTCTCTTAGTGATTCCAATCGCTACAATTCTTCGTTTTCACGTTATAAGTAAACTGTCTTAAACGGATAAAATTTCGATATTTCAGCAGCACATATCGCATGAGAAGCGTTTCCACACTAGTTTTGCATCTTAACAATGTTTCCGGACATTTATGATCATATTTCAAGCTACATCAGTGGGGAGAAACCCGATAAACCCCCGTACGACGATTGAACTGGGAATATCATACATTTTGGAATAAATGAGAGGCATGGAGAAGAATATTACATGAATTTGAGCGGCAAGGACATGAAACATGATCATAAATGTCCGGAAACATTGTTACAATGCAAAACTAATGTGGAAACGCTTCTCATGCGATATGTGTTGCTGAAATATCTCAATTTTACCCGTTTAAGACAGTTTTCTTAAAATAACTTGAAAACGAAGAATTGTAGCGATTGGAACCACTTACAGGAAGTTGTAGAGCTTTTTTAGAGCTATCGATTGCTGTTTTTGAGTGCTCGATTGGAAAACGTTGAACCGAGATACGACCAAGAAACAAAATATTTCAAAAAATAACTAAAAGTTCTACAACGTCCTCTAAGTGATTTCAATCGCTACAATTCTTCGTTTTCAAGTTATTTTAAGAAAACTGTCTTAAACGGGTAAAATTGAGATATTTCACATCTCCTTGACCCCAACTCATTTTTGAGCTCTATCTATACATTCCATTTTATGTAAATGCCGATTTTAAAAGTGGTGCATTGTAGTTTTTTTTTTTCAGAAAATGTAGGTGCAGAAGCAACTCAAATTTTCACTAGATGCAGCAGTGAGAGCGTTCCAATGATTGGAGTCCGCACACAAGTCCTCCGGCGAATAGAGAGAAACCGTTGTTGATGGTGTAGGCTGCGGTACCTCCAGGCTGGATCTTGCCAGAGATGATGACTGCCACAACGAGTCCATAAATGGCGACAATACCGGCCATGACGACAGGAATGATGGCTTTCATTACAAGGTCTGGGCGGGCGACGGCCATGGAAGCGATTCCTGTTCCAGACTTGGCCGTTCCGTAAGCTGAGCCTGCCGCAGTGAATGCCATGGCGGCGGTGACTCCAAGAGTGCCGAAGAAGGGAGCATAGAGAGCCTGCTCGGCCTCGCGTAGTTGATCAGCGAAAGTGTCCGTCATCCTGAACGACGAAGATGTCGACCAGCCAGAGGTGTCTCGCGAATTCGCGAAACAATCTGTTAATGTACCCTAAACAAAAAATCAGCCCTAAAATGAAAGCGTGGTTGAGAAATGAGCGCATACATATAAAGATGTGAAAGACGAAAAGTCGATACGCGAGACGAGAGACCGATCCCCTTAGAGAGAGCATAGAAGTGGCATACGACCGGAAACTATGCACAATATCGCGCCCTAAATAAAAGGAAGAGATCAAGGAATTCAATAAAACTATGTCTGCATTACTTCAAAGCCACATGGAAGAGCACTGGACGAGAATCTCCTCTTCGATTGACCGAAAACCGAAGATTTCATGCGTCAGTCGCGTCGCGTGTAGCATTTTTGAGCTCTCGATCTATACATTCCATTTTATGTAAATTCCGATTTTAAAAGTGGTGCATTGTAGTTTTTTTTCTTCAAAAAATGTAGGTGCAGAAGCAACTCAAATATTCACACTAGATTCAGCTCAGTGAGAGCGTTCCAATGAGTGGTTTGCGAAAAAATGCGAACACTTGGGTGAGAGTTTCGCAGAGCGTGTCAGACCAGACAATCTGGCGGCGGAGAAAGATTTTCACACTCTCGATTGCCCTATATCGAACTGAATTAATTGAGTAAATATATTCGGTGAAGCATATTCCAAATTGAGAGTTCCAGGGAAAAATATAGCAAAAAATTAATTTGTCTTGTGAAACTCATTTTGAAACATATATTTCGAAACGCAATGCATGATGATTTTCAAATGAGAACTAGTCTGAGCACAATATCGGCAGACCCCACTTGTTCTACAATTGCAACCGACAGATTTTTGATATTGCTTTTAATATTCGAGTAAGCATGAAAAATGTACTTTTTGTTGTACGTTTATAGTCATTATTCGAATACTAAAAACAATTTCAAAAATCTGTCGGTTGTAATTGTAGAGCTGGTCATGAGGATTCAGAAAATACCCCACAAGTGTGGTCTGCCGATATGGTGCTCAGACTAGTTCTTATTTGAAGCAGAAAATATATAAATAATACTAATTGTGGTATCACGGAGCCAGGAAGCGAGATAAAAATTCCAAAATTTAACATTTGGTGCATGCCTTATTGTTCGAAACACTCGCTTAACCGCATTATTAAAATTTAATTTCTTAATTAAATTATGGTGTATGTTTCAACCACTTCCTCCATCACTTCACCGCTCAGCGACGTTGAATGGAATGGAATGGTCCGCCGCGAGAACAAAGGAATTCGTCTGATCTGACACGCTGTGTTTCGCCCGTTTTACTTAGTGTGGATCGTTTGACTTTCTTTTCAACAGAAGATTCAATTTCACACAGCACTTTTCGAGCACTTCTCGCTGAGCTCCATTTAGTGTGAAAATTTGATCTGCTTCTGCACCTACATTTTTTTGGAGAAAAATAAAACTAACATGCATCACTGTTAAAATCGAAATTCAGACAAAATGGGATATGTAGATTTATAGAGCTCATAAATGAGTTGGAGTCACCCAGATGTCAATTTCGCTCTATCTTTCACCGTATCCTAGAAATCACCTCCCCAAGTGAGAGATGATGTCAGTATCCAACCCTACGTAGGGAGCTCCAAAAAGAAGCGTGCGCAATAAGATTTGGGACGGATTCACTCAGGCATGCATCAGGGTGGCCAAAACCGTCCATTTTTTTCACCATTTTCAATCTCAAATCCATTCTCTGATGAGAGGCATGATATAATGGATTAGGACAGACCTGATAAGTGAATTTAAGAGAACAATAGTGTAATAGGTGATTGTGTTGGTGAAGAGGACTGAGTATTTAGGTGCGATCTGTGCAATGCTCCCTGTGCCCCCTCTGCCTCGATCTCCTACGGTGGTCGATCCTACCACGGAGAATGTGCTAACTTGTGGGTCAATCACATCGATCCTGTCCTCCCCATTCATATCCAACACTTGTAAGCGCCCTAGATGCCGTTTCTTGCTATGTCGAAACGTATCGAGTCAATTGTCTTTAAACTCCATGTATATATACATGTTTGTTACCCCGTTTATATTAATTGATACAGAGTGTTCATAGTTACTTACGATTAATAGAGGATTGTCTCAAAAGCAGCCACTAATGCATGCGCGTGAATATGTACATAGCATCTCTCTTTACTTCCCACTAGTCAGAGTGCAATTCAATCCGATCCAAACCAATCTCGTATTCTACCTATTGGCCATTCGATTAATAGTGACATCATATCAATCTAGTCAATTGATACACTCCCTTTAACCACCTGATTACGTGTAATAGCTAAACCGTTGGTTGTGCTTCGTTCTTTGATAAATATCGGATACACTCTTTATCAATTGAAATCACATGAAATATTTAAAGCATTGTATCAACATAATTATATATATATATATATATTTATGCTATTTCGTTCGAAATAACGTTCACAGAATTGAAATAGAATAGGCAATTAATGACGGTTAAAATGACGAGTGGTTATTGGGATAATAGGGTCGGGGGGATCTACTCAGATGAACTGGTTTGATTCTCGGTATTTACTAAAAGCCTTGCCGCTCTTGGAAAGAAGCTATTGTGTCTGTAGTTGTGGTTCGATCCAGGATTATTGAAGTTCATGCCGTTTCGAGTGTAGTAGATTTTGAAATAATGTGGTTTTCGGTTGGAAATACTATATTTGCCTCGGATGAGATTTGTGGCTACTCTCTTATCAATCGCTATTCTACGCTTCTCTAGGGACTCAATGCCCAGTTTCTTGTTGCGAGCGAGAGCAGTGGGCATGTTTTCCCAGGTATGATTAAAACAGCGCATAAATAAACGTCTTGTGAAGTAGTTCTGTACTTTTTCGAGTTCTTTTTTATCTTTATTTTGGTACGGATTGAAGACGGAGGAAGCGCTTTCTAAAATCGGTCTAATATACATTGAGTACGTTTTGAGAAGTACTTCTATATTTTTGGTTCGTAAGGCTCTGAGGATAGTGTGACATGCAGTTTTGCCTTTAGTGGATACGGTAGAACAATGGTCAGAGAATGAGAGGTTTTTCTGGATAACAAAGCCGAGGTCTTTCACTTTTTCTTTTTGTTCCAGAGTTGTGGTTCCAATAGCATATGTTCGCTTTGTATTTGCTCTGCCTAGGTGCAGTGAGTTACACTTATGCGCAGCAAGGGGGAGTTGCCACTCTTCGGACCAGTTTACGATAGTGTCAATCGCAGCTTGTAGTGGGGCAGGCGAATTTCCCTTTCTAAAGGATCGATATATTTTTATGTCATCGGCATACATTCTCGCAACGACTCCGTGGTTTTGAACTAGGGAAGGGATTTCTGAGGTGTAAATAAGAAATAACAGAGGGCCTAAGACTGAGCCTTGTGGAACGCCGCTAGTTACAGGCATTGAGGTAGAAAGCGCATCTTTTACTCTCACTTGGAATGATCTATGAGTGAGATATCCTGTTATCCAGTTGACTGTATTATCGGAGAGACCTATGGTGGTGAGCTTGAGTTTTAGCTTGGGGTGGGAGACTCTATCAAAGGCTTTTGCAAAATCAAAATAGATGACGTCAACTGGTTTCCCTTCACTAATAGATGCTGTCCAGTGTTCGAGGACTTCGAGCATTTGAAGTTCACGCGATCGTTTCTTACGGAATCCGTATTGCTCATCGGGGAAAATATCTAATTGTTCACAATGGGTGATAATGGATTTGCACAAAATGCGTTCAAAAACTCGACAAAAGAAGGATGTAATTGAGATGGGCCTGTAGTTTAGGGGATTGGAAAAGGGGGGTGATTTCTTAACTGGTGTTACTATGGAATGTCGCCAATGGGAGGGGACCTTTCCAGATTGATAGGAGTTCCTAAAAATGATTTCAAGTGCTTCGGAAATGGGTACGGCAATTCGTTTTATGAAGGTGAGGTCAATGTTCTCGGGGGTTTTACAGGAGGAGCGTTTCCATTTCTCAATAAGGGCACAGATTTCATGCCTAAGAAACTGGGGTTCTTCGTAATTACCAAGTTGAGGGAGGTCTTGACTATTTGGCTGTTTTCCATCATCGATGGTGAACACGCTAACAAAAGTTTCGGCAAGTAAATTTGCTTTGCTTAAGTCATCCATTACTAAGGTGCCATCAGCTCTCGTCAGACCTTCTACTCCCTTGGATTTATTAGAACAACGTTTCATAAAACGGAAGAACTTGTTCTTATCATCGCTTTCGATCACTTTTTTCTCGATGGTTTTGTGATACCGTTGTAACTCTTTGCGAAACTTTTTGTTTAGGTTCTCGAATTCATGTTGATCATTCGGATCGTTGCTATTAATTGATTTCTGCCATGCTTGAAAACGCTTTCCTAAGAGTCGCTCAATATGGGGGGGAAGTTTTCCATGTGAAAGGCTCACTTTGGTCCATGGAACATGGATGTCTATTGATTTTTGAATGACGCTTATCAAGAGGTCGTACATGAGATCCACATGTGATATTTTCGAAAATGCGCTTGTCCAATCGATGTTTGCTAACTGAGAGTTAATGAGGTCATAATCTGCATTTCTGTAGTCGCGCCTCAGAGTAAAAGCGGGTGCCGAATGACTCATTGCAAACTTGAATTCGACCGTCGAATGGTCAGACATTTCGAAAGGGGGGCATACTTCAGTTTGGGTGACGAGGCTGGGATGGTTACATAATACTAAATCAAGGATGTTTTCCTTTCTGGTAGGTTCTTTGACAAATTGGGCAAGTTTTGCTGAGTTACAGAGGTCAATGAATGATTGGGAGGGAGGGGTAACTGCTTTTGGCTGGGGAGAGGGGAAGATTGACCAGTTGATATCGGGTAGATTAAAGTCGCCAGTAACTATTGTTGGTTGGGGGCATGAGCAAAGGTCAAGAATTGACTTGGCAAGAGAGGCAGTTTGTATCGTATTTGCTTTGGGATTACGGTAGGCGCAGACAATCCTAATTAGGTCACCATTTATATCAACATCGACTGCTAATAATTCGTCGGATTCAGGTACGGTTTCATCAGCAATCTGTGCTGCGCTTATGGAAGAATGTAGTATGATCGCTACGCCACCGCCTCTAGAGTTTCTATCTCTTCTGAACACATTGTAGTACTGATCATGGTCACCTAGGAGAAGCGAGGTAGGGAATGTTGGAGAGAGCCAAGTCTCAGTGAGGCAAATCATAGTATACTTTTTAGAAAGGGTTTGTGAAAGATACTGTAGTTTGTTTTGGACCGAGCGGCAGTTGGCAAGAATGGCGGAGAATGAAAGTGAGTTTCTGTCTGCGTGATTATTTTTGGGCCGGTGAATCAATACCAGTTTCCCTGGGCTCCGAAGTTTGGAGGAGTGCCATAGTGTGAAACATGGGAAAGGAACGGATTGGGGGTGGGGTACTGATGAAGGAAGGGAACGTTGGGAATGTGTCTATAGAAGAATGGACGGGGAGGGGCTCCATATCCACTCGAGGCGTTGGGGGGAAGGAAAGGGGAGCTGTTCCGATGGTGGGTCTGATTCAGGAGAGGGCGGGGACGGGAATTCAGGTGATCAGGTCTGTGATTCGAGGCGGAAGTGAACACAGAATCACGTCTGCTTCTCGTTCTGTTCCTAGGTGGGGCTCCGTTCGACTGAGGACGCGACTGCTGGCTGCGGGGTGGTTCGGTAGGTCTGACAGAGGGAGTGGGATCAGGTCCATTTCTACCACAGCCAGGACCGGGAATCTTGCGGCGAGAGTCCTCCCTGTCAGCGTAGGAAGGACGGATGTACACTTCCTTGAAGAACGAATCGCGAGAGACACGATTGGCATTCTTTACGAAGAGAGAGGCGTGCTTTCTGGTGGGGAGAACCACCTTAGTCAATCGGATGTGAGGGGAATCAACCTCAGCAGGCGGCATCCGATAGACGGTGATTGGGAGGCATGGGATTCCAGTCAGAGCAGTGAGAGAGACTACTTGATCGAAATCCCTCCTTACTTGTGCTGCCGGGCTGAGAGAGCGATCCACGGGTAGGCGAGCGATGACCACACTCCTTTCGAGGTCAGAGGGAGTCTCCGGGGAAGGGGTCGGGGAGGAAGTGGGGCTGACATTGGGATTGGTAGTGAGGGGAGGGGCAGCAGAGGTCGAGGGGGAGTTCATGTCAACATCGTCTACAGTGGCTACGCTCGAGTCAAGGGGAGGAGGGATACGCGTCTCCAACTCACGTATCCTCTCCTCGAGTCTGCGTGAGTACTGCTGCTCCTGCTCGATCTTGTTGCTGAGACTGAGGCAGAACTGGAGGACTCCCTCGAGTGATCCAGTCACCGTGTACTTCCTTTTCTTCGCAAGGGGAGATGCCGTCGGAGAGAGAGACATGCGTTGTTGGTACCGAATTCAGAAATTATGCACAGTCGGTACGCAGTGCCAGCGTGATCGAAGGGAGGGAAGGGAAGGGCAGGGGCGAGAGAGCACGCGAAATCGAGAGGGCGGAGGAGAGAGGCAAGAGACACCTCTGAGGCAAGAGACACCTCTCTCTTTACTTCCCACTAGTCAGAGTGCAATTCAATCCGATCCAAACCAATCTCGTATTCTACCTATTGGCCATTCGATTAATAGTGACATCATATCAATCTAGTCAATCGATACACTCCCTTTAACCACCTGATTACGTGTAATAGCTAAACCGTTGGTTGTGCTTCGTTCTTTGATAAATATCGGATACACTCTTTATCAATTGAAATCACATGAAATATTTAAAGCATTGTATCAACATAATTCGGTTTTTTAAAAACTATCCTATTATCCTATTATTAAAATATCGTACTATTATTGTCTAGATTTCGGAATAGCGAGGGAGCGAGTTATTCTAGTCTCTGAGTGGCTGTAATTGAGTATCACTTGTTAATTTCTTCTCCCTCCCTTCCTATTTCTTCATCCTCTATCATCTCCTTCACAGCGATCGAATCATTCTGAATAGCCACAACGGCAGATATTCCATTTCCCTCAATAGTCAATGGGTAGCTCTTCCTCTCGAGTATGGATACCTCTACACGAGTGAGATGGTTCTCGATTGCACGATGGATTCTTCTATCCTCACTGGGTAATTCCTTGATCTCTTCCTTGATTCCACTCACTCTTCGTTCTTCACTTTTCCTCATTCTTCCCATTGTCATCTCAATAGAAGAAGTCCGTCTATTCATATTCCTCTACTCACTCTTTTGGGGTCGAGTTCGAATCTATCCGTGACGAGATCGGGTTCGCTCGATATATCATCCATTTCGATTGGATCCACTACCAATTGATGCTTCCTTCCACTCTTCGGGGGCACTCAATTACATCGCCATTACATTATTCATAATTTTTGAAAAAGATCGGCATTGTTGGTCACATCCAAAAATGAGTAGAAGGGGCATAATTCGGTTTAATGTCCTCCGATGGGAAAGGAGACTATAAAGGAGCAATAAAGTGACTGACTGGATCTGGAAAGTGGACGAGAAGACAAGAGAGGAGCATCGTAGACTCGAAGAGACTTGGGAATGTGACTGAGATGGAGGAATTGACGAGGAGTCCCGCTCCCGAAGGCAACCTTCCCCCCATTCGTCCCCTCCTCTCAAAGAGAAGAATGAATAGAATGAAGAAGTGAGAGAAGCAATCCATCCATTGTGTCTTTCCACCACTCAATCGAGGGCTTAAATCCAAAAGGAGAGGATAAGATGAAAAAGCACTCATTCAATATCGTTTATCCCTATATCAATCTGCTTCGAATGGAGGCATACGGTAGGCCAGTTATGAAAATGCGTGTATTGCAACCTGGATGGGCTGTGGAATGGGCCATTTTGACGAATTGAGAGAGAGGGGGATCATCTCTTCTATCCGTTGATTCCACCTTCGCATTGTAAACTCGCATCTTGCATGGAACCTGGGAAGAGGAGATGGAAGGGTGAGGAGGAAGAGGAGAAGGGGAGAAGGGGGAGGAGGATGAGGAGGAAGAGGAGGAGAGAGGGGGGGGAGGAAGAGGAGGATGAGTGACTTACCTTGTTCATGTAGCTGAGATCTCGAGGAGTAGATGATCCAAAGGCAAAAGAAGCTTTCGTACGAGCACGATGACGACCATTCCAAGACATTGAGAGAAGAAGATGTGGAGAGGAAGAAGAGATGGAAGGGGAGGAGTCGAGAAGAGAGAGGAAGAGAGAGAGAAAGAGAGAGAGGTAGGTCAGAAGTAGAGTTGATTCAAGTAGTACTCATCCACCATTGGAATGAACAATGCCTTCCTCTTGCTCCTCCAAACATAATCGATTGGTTACCGTAGACTACTGTAGACCTTCTACAGTCAACAACTCACACATAGTAAGGATTCATTATTGATTCCTCAGAAGAGGAATGCCGTAGTCCGAGAATGTGACCAATCTCATGAAGAACAACCTGAATCGTAGACTGGGGTGGGAGGGGGGGAGGGGGGGGGCAGACTTGTCTCAGATCCAATCCTTCTTCCCCTAGAGACCAGAGTTCATCAGCGTCGAGATGCATCTTGCCTGCAGAGAGAAGAGGGAGTCATCAAAGGGGGATCACTCTAAAGAAGAGAAAGAAGAGGGGGGGGGGGGGAGAACTCCTTTCTTCCCATTGTTAGGATGAGCAAGATTCTTGTAAGATGACCAAAGAAAGAGCAATGGACCAGCTTAGTGCCCACGTTTATGATGTACACATTTGTGATTCCCGAAACAATTCGCTCTAGAAGACCCATAACTATCCTTGGATACCTTTGGGTGGCTTTGGTGGTTTGCCTTGACTGGAATGTGCCAATGTTCCTCCTCTGGAAGATTGGTTAGTGGGGGAGAAGGGGGGGGGGGGAGGAGAAGGGAGGTGAAGGGGGAGGGGGAAGGGGGGGGGGTGATGAACCTCCCATCGAAGGCATCCTTGTCTCCGTGATTTCCTTGTGCAAAGAGGACATCGATATCAACTCCTCTCGGTCTCTGGATGGAAGAAGAGAAGGGAGGAAAGACTTGAGTGAAAGTGATTCTCCCATTCAGCGAATCTTCCCACATTGTGAACGACTCATCCACAATTCGACTTCAATGATTTAGTAATATTCTAGAAGAGAATCTACCGAATTGTGGAGAGAGAAGAAGATGGAATGAGTTTAAATGGATCTCGTAGACACCATCTCACATCCATTGTACTCCCAATTCGTCGAGAGACTGATAGTTGTGATCTGAGAGGGAGATGGAGAGAGAGAGGGGGGAGGGGACTGACTGGAGTAGAAAGAATAGGACGAGAAGGGAGTAGTCCATCGAATGAATATCCTCGCCCGTTTCAATCCCATCACTCTGCTTATCTTAGCCTGTTCTCCCTTTCATACAAAGGAAAGAGAGAGGATGGAAGATACAAACGGAGACTCCGCAAGATCTCGTTCGAAGAGAGGAGAGGGGTTAAGGGTCAACTGAGGGATGGCACCTCCTCCTTCTACTAGACACTACCACTTCCACTTTCACAATCATCCTTTCTACGGAATCCCCATGCGTACAAGAATCAAAGCAATGTTTATGTAGACAATTTGAATGGTGGAGGAAGAGAGACTATTTCCTCATCCACTGATCCCATTCGTACGGGTCCGTCACCTTCAGTCCATCAGTTGCTCCCTCAAGTTAATCAATCAGAGTACGGTAGGAGTACGCTACTGACATTGAGCATCTTCTGTAGTTTGTGATAGTCGACGGGAGCCCACGGGACGAGATTGACAACTGCCCGAGCCACGTTGACCATGTGAACACCCTAAAGATCAATTTGGTACGATATGAGCACTTTAGTCACCATGGACTCAGCTACTTGGGAGAAGCCTTGCTTAGCCTGAAGAGAGATGATAATAGAGGGATGAGGGGGGAGGAAGCTTACGACACTCTTCTTGTACTGCTTCATCTGTTCAGAATTCGAAACTTGTTTCCACGGGAGGACACTGTGCGATAATTCGATGGCAGAGTAAACGAGAGACACCTGGGAGAGATCAAAGATCATTCACGCTACCATATTCCCACCAGATCATCAGCCGGGCATTGCTCTTCCTTCTCGTGCACTCTCACTGACACATATCGGAAGGTACCTCTGAATCCAGCCTGCAAGACGCTCCATTCCTCCTACAGAATCCCCCTGGTCACCTTTTCCCTTCTGGGTCGAAGTGTCCCATCCTCCTTCACGAATTTCCTCACTAATCCGAAGTCCAACAGGTAGAGAATGTGTCTGGTCTGATCTTTCCCTGTCTTCCCTCTTTTCTAATTATCAATACCTCAGGTCGTATACCGAAGCACATATTGGGAGGTTTGACGTCTCTGTGGACGTACCCCAGATTGTGCAGATCGTAGAGAGCCCCAATCGCCTTGAGAGAGAGGGAGAGAGGGAGGGAGAGAGGGAGAGATCTCTTTCCCACCTGTTGTACTATCCTGGCTACAGTTGGATAGCCGAGCCTCTGGCATGGTGCTAACTTGCGAATATCGGAGAGATTAATGGAGAGGACCTGGAATGATTGGAGAGAGGAGGGGGGGGGGAGTTCACTTCGAGGGCGATGAAGTTGAGATTGCCCTCAGATCCACTAGCTGCCATCTTCGGACAATGGGGTCGACCTTGCATTCGCAGAAGAATCTGAGTATTCCTCCCTTCCTCCCTCCCCCTCTCCCCTTCCACCTTCTGCTCGAGAATGGTTCTCTTCGCCAGTTTTCCTCTTCGCATCTTTCCTTCAATCTTGAGTGCTACATAATCTCCTTGCTTCGTATCCAATGCATAATATATCTCTCCATACCCTCCACGTCCGATTATACCCTTAAATACGATAAATCGATACTCGCTTCACAGTACAGTATACTTTGATTGTGTATTTGCGAAAGGATGCTCCAATCGGGATCAATGATTTACCAGATTTTGCATTAACAGAGATTCGAGGGAGGAGGATGTCCTCTCTGACTCAATCGATTATAGCTGGAGTACGAAATCTAGACTAACTTCGGTTTATCCTCAGCTCCAGGTTCGACCATTCGCCGTGAGAAAAAGAGAAGAAAATGAGAAAAAAATTTTTTATGACCAACGTATTTACAAGATATGTAAAACAAACTGCACTTCAATATAGTACAATTGCAGCCGTATCACAGGGAATACCGTAAATGACAGACGTACGACTCATTTTGCTCATTTATTTCAAATGAATGGTTCGGGGAGGTACGGTAGGAGGAAGTTTGTCCATTCTCTCCTTGAGACCATGGAATTTCGAGAATTCGACCTGAATATGATGATTGGATATGATAAATGATTAGCCCCGTACCTCTGAGAGTAGAGATGCCAGTATTCTCTGGTCTTCGTTACTCAATTTTTCTGCTTCAACGATTAGAGGAAATGGGAGATACCTTGAAGTAAAGTTCTTCTAAACTAGTTTCTTTTGGAATAATCTGATGAATAAGGTTAAGGTACCTTCCGAGGTATACAAGTTGGCAGGAGAGAGAGAGAATGGAAGAGATGAATCGAATCAGGGAGGAATCAGAGGGGAAGACACGACGGGGATGAAGTCGAGAGAGAAGGGAACCGGAAGAGAAGAGAAGAGGATCAAGGGGGGAAGGGAGAGGGGCACATGCCTGTATAAGAGACTCCATGCAATTGACACGAGTTGAGATCGAGAATCTTCTTGCAATTAACAGGGAGGGACCGGGGCGAAACTTCCAATCCAAACACTCCTATGCAACTGGAATGCTCCTTACATTTAGCATAGTAAGCGATCTAACTTACTTATCAGGCTTTTTGTTCCAGACTGCAATTTTGTTGTTGAGATGAGCCTTTGGACGAACGAACTCCAGCTACAGCAAGTTACTAATTGAGGAAGGCTTACAGTATACCTACCTTCGTGACGAGATCAGTCACCGAATTCTTCCTTTGATGAGAACCCGTGACAGCCAAATCGTCGCCCACCACGACAGGATAGAGTAACTGGGAGGGAAGGAGGATGGGAGAAGAAGGAGAGGAGGAGGAGGGAGGAGGAAGGTAGGAGAGGAGGAGGGGAGGGAGGAGGAAGAGGAAGGAGGATGAGTACCTGGTCGAGATGGGCAGTGCACGTCTTGAGAGTCTCTTCCTCTCCTCTACAACACTCGTCTCTTCTCAGTTTCTCCTTCACTGGAGTATTGCACTTGGGAAGACGAAGAACAGCAGAGTCTACGTCAACTTCCTTTGACAGATCAATCGATATTGGACTCACTGGCGGAATACAGTACTCCATGCTCGGATTCCTCCGTCTTCATTGATTTCAACAAGAGAGCGAGTCCCGATTGGAAGTTGTCGTACTCCTGGAATGAAGAGGTACATCGCATACTCTGGATGACTGACACAGGGAGCGAGAGATGGGAATGCCATCGATTGGTTGTCTCTCCCTTCGAAGATCCACTGGGGCAGAACGGCATCTTCGTGCTCTCGGCATAACTATTGATTGATGTCAATGGATACGGTACTCACTGAGACAGTCGCCCTCCAACTGTCGAGATATTGACTCCCTCATCATTTCCAAACGAGATCTTAGCTTTCGTGCCTGCGAATAGATAGGAGACTAAGATGGATGAGCTAATAACCTGATCAGCGAGAGTCTGGATCTTCTTCATAGCAGGTTCTTCCAACTGATCAAATTTATATAATGCGTAATACTCATGAACGAAATCTGTAGAGACAAATAAAGGATTGAATAAGCAATTGTGGTTGTAATCAGTTATAACTCGGAAAAATCAAAGAAAAAATAATTTGCTATTTTTTCTCAAATGTTTATGAGAAAAAAACGCTGAAAAGGGCACCTGATCCTCTTCTATTTCTCCGAATTCCAAAAAATCAGGCATTTTACTTATGAATTATGTCATTTTGGAACTACTTTAGACGACTTGTTGTTAACTTACTTGAATTGAGATGGTCGCTGAGTGATACAAGTCTCGCCAATAGACGGAGGAATAGTCGACGATTGCAATCGAGAAGAGGGCGGACTAATCTACGCACTCGAGATGTTAGTTGAGTAACAACTGAGCGAGATGGCTTCTCTCCATTCAGATACGCGATACACAGAGGACGCTAATCGTGATATACTCATTGAATAAATGAAATAACAAACCTGGAAGGCTCTAGCTTGGACATCATAGACAGTGTAGTAGTAAGCAACAGCGTGCAAATCGGTCTCTTGGTTATATAGCACAGATATGCTCCCACTCGATGTCTCACTGAATCGAAAGAAAGGAGATTAAAGATAAATAAATGAGATGCACCTGCTCATTAGCCAGAGGGAGATCGAATCCACGTCAATCGATAATTTCTTCTGCTCCTCGAGTCCATGGATGATAAGCGGGCGAGGACCTTCCACCTTCACTAGGAATCCTTTAGAAATATCAAGGAGAAAATGAATCACCTGACAGAATTCTATCACGATAAGTACAGGTTTAATTTCATTTCCCAGTCTATTCCACGGATCAGGTAGGTTCCTTCCCCAGATGAGGAGATCTTCACCAGCGACCACACTCATCCAATCTAAAATCGTGAAAATAAAACACAGCAATAATGAATTAAGCGATAGAATACGAAAACATCGCGGTAGACATATCACATGGGGAAATAAAAATTTGCAAGTTCAAACGCTAAAAGGTTGACTAAAACACTTACAGTACTACAGTAACGAAGATAATATTGATTTTTTTTAGCAATAATTATTAAAAAAGACTATTTTTATAAATAGATTACTTAGATATTATAATGTTTCAAATACAAGCAGTATTTTTTAAAAACAGTATTGATCTCATATTTTCATCTCTGAGACAGATAATGTTTTGATGCACTCGACGGTGTTGTTGATACTCCTCTGTTTACACCGCATGCATTCTTTATCGAGCCACTATGGTTTCTCACGTTTGATCACTCACGTGATTATCTTTTTGTGCATGAGAGTGCTTCATTCGATCTCTCGCACGAGGATCGCGAGAGATACTGAACTATATTATATATCTGCAAGTGAGAAGGGGAATGGGAGGGGGCTCCTCATTGCTCTCAGTACTCTGGCCACAACAGTCGTGCAGTGTCAACTGGAATAATAATGGATCGATGGGATGGAAATGGAGAGAAAGAGGGGGAGGGCTACCGTCATATGTACAATACGTTGTCGATCAGTCGATAAGTGAATATGCCATGGAGGAGAGATTAGACTTGGTGAATACAAGTGGTTAAAGGGGGGGGGGGAGATCTAAGGAAGAGAGGAAGAGGGAGGGAGATCTATGCGAGATACTTCACAGCGACGAAAGTGAGGAAGATAACGAGGGCGATGACTACCACGTATCCGATGAAATTGAAGTTCTGCTGATGAATGGCAGTGACGGGACGAGGAGGAGGATAGATATCCACTCAACACAACTATGAGATCACAAGGAAAGGGGGCGGAGCTTACTTTGAGTCTCCTTCTCGGAAACATGACCACACGCAGAACAAGTCCTTCTGTGGACGTACACTGACTTCTTGTCTGAAAGAGTACCATGAGGGAGGGGGTGGGGAGGGGGGGGGGATCACTGACGGATTCGTTCTTTCTTGGGGGGTACGTCACCCGCCTTCTCGATATCCTCTGATTCGACCTTGTTGTAGTCACTCATCTCAAAGGATGGAATAGATACGAAGGGAGGGAATAATACAAGGGAGGGAAAGGAAGAGAGGGGATAATTCGAGCGAGGAAAGGGGACAGTGACACTTCTAGTGAGTAGTGAGTAGAGTAGAGACAGGATAGGGGATGGAGGGGAGAGGTAAAGGGGAAAGGGAGGAGGAGGTGAGGGAAGAAGGGAGGGAGGAGAGAGGCAAAGGGGAAAGGGAGGGTGGAGGTGAGGGGAGAAGAGAGAGAGGGGAGGTGAGATGGTGGGGAGAGATAGAACGTGCCTTGTTTACGTGCCTGACCACATGATAGAAGACCTGCAGAAATGGGGAAGAGAAGTGATCGAGGAGTGGAAGAAGAGTAGAAGAGTGAAGAACGAATGTGGGGAAAGTGGAAGAGATAGAGAGGGGAAGGAGGGAAGAGGGTAATGAGAACAGTAATACATGGTAGATAGTTGAGGAAAAGATACGAAAAAAGAGATGAATTGAATAGAGAGGAGACAGGGGAAGTGCAATGATATAGAAGATTCCCATTCAATGGCAGATTTGATTGAATGGAGTCAGGAAGTGAGAGAAGACGAGGCTGTCTAATAGACAGTGTCTCTCCCTCAGTTCGTTTACATTTATCGACCTCATTCATTTTGTTTTGATACACGTGAAAGGAAAAAAGTGAAGGAAGTTTAGCCTCGCTTGATTATTTGATCAGTTGGATCCGGCATTCGCTTGACTCGCCCACTCCATTCACATTGATTATCCCATTCCTCCGATTATCTATGTTCTCTCTCTAATCGATATTCTCAGGGTACAACATGGATGGAGCACGACCTCTTCCATCTTACACTTCCATCGATTTGGAATTCGAGTTGGCAGATATCTTCGCTACCAATCTCAACCCCCATATCAAGTATGCCACTTCATAGAGACAGAGAGACAGGGTGAAGTCAAGCGAAAGGAACAATCATGATCACATGTTAAAAGTTTGAGAGATGTTAACTTTAGGCATATCAAAGCACCGTAGTGCGTATGATATCACGTGAAGATTGAATGGTGATAAAATCAAAGGAAGCAGATATAAGGGAGAGATGCGGTTATTGGAACTGCAATAAATAGGCGAATTGAAGGGATGCAGACATGAGTGGTTTCTACTCCACTCGAATGGGAAAGAATACTCGAGGAGTGAACCCGCCCCTTCCCATCTACCCACTACCCGGTATGTATCCACTCATCGAGATCATGTGCCATCACGAGAAAGAGACTTCCCTTGTCTTTAAGAGGAGGATGTTGGGAGGAAGGAAGATCCCGTCCGTCTCTCATCTCACACTCGAATCATCCTACTCGCTCTTCTCTTCTTCACCCTCCCCCTTCTCATTCTCTTCTTCTTCCTCCTTCTCTCCTCTCAGTCACATCGTGAAACATACTGAACATCAATTGAATCCATTGAATGAAGCCACTCATGTTCCATTCCATACTATTTCAACAGAGACTATTATATATAACTATCTAAATCATTCATACTGTTGTGGTCGAAAATATGGAAATGTAACACATGTATCACGAGTCAGTGGATGAAAAATTACCACCCCGGGAACATTTCAAAAAAATTGTTCCTGATTTCACCCATATTATAGTATTAGAATATCCTAGACACAGTTTTCGAAAAATATGGGTCATAGGTCCCAGAGCCGGCTTTTATGAATTTTCCGGTTTTACCCCCCGCTAGTCTGTATTTCAGCTCACAGACGAGCTAGAGAGATGGCATTGGGCTCAAATGTTCGGAAATTATTTCCAGAAACTTTTCTGTTGAAAGTAAGTTTGAAAACCAGGAAAGAAAAAAGTTATGTACGAAATATCATTTTTTTATGCAGACCAAAAATTGTTTTCTCTATCTAGAGGTGGCCTTGTCATGGATTTTCTTTCCAAAAATAGTAAGTAGAAGTCAATAGGTACACAACAAAAATACTTTCAAAAAAAAACTCAACCATGCCTTCAATGTAGATATTTCTGGTCAAACATGAAAAAATTGAAAATTTTGAAAATTCAATTTTTCCTAATCTCCGCCAATTCTTTCTCCTAGACTTGAATTAATGTAAAAACTTCGTTTACAGTATGAAAAAACCTGCATAGATTGTTTTTGGACATTTACAAGTGAGAACTGCGAAAATATTATACTCGAGGGAATGCCTTTTCCACGGTGTTCCATACTCGTTTTCATTGATTGATGAGGGTAGGCAAATTCATTCAGCCCCGGGACTGGATGACCAGAAACCAGTTAAAGAACTACATCAACATTCTCAGAGCAGAGATGCCGAAGCTGAGAGTACACAGAAGAGCAGCTGAGTCAGAAGAAGATGAGGAAGACGATGATTTCCCTATGGAGGTGGAAGTGGAACCCCCCCTTTTCGCAGCTCTCACTTGTAAATGTCCAAAACCAATCTATGCATGTTTTTCATAATGTAAACGAAGTTTTAACATTAATTCAAGTCTAGGAGAAAGAATTGGCGGAGATTAGGAAAAATTGAATTTTCAAAATTTTCAATTTTTTCATGTTTGACCAGAAATATCTACATTGAAGGCATGGTTGAGTTTTTCGAAAGTATTTTTGCTGTGTACCTATTGACTTCTACTTATTATTTTTGAAAAGAAAATACATGACAAGGCCACCTCTAGATAGAGAAAACAATTTTTGTCTGCATAAAAAAATGATATTTCGTACATAACTTTTTTTCTTTCCGGGTTTTCAAACATACTTTCAACAGAAAAGCTTCTGAAAATAATTTTCCGAACATTTTGAGCCCAATGCCATCTCTCTAGCTCGTCTGTGAGCTGAAATACAGCGTAGCCGGGGGTAAAACCGGAAATTCATTCCGTAAATTTCAACTTTTCGCCGCTCATTTGGGGCGGTGAGTGAGAAATTACAACGAATTCAAGGGGAGTTCATTGTCATTTCTCATTATCTGCGCCAAATGCGCGGCGAAAAGTTGAAAATAAAGTCACAAAATCGAGTGTAACTAAAAAAGCGCCAACTTATAATGCCATACATAGTATATGAAAAATGATCCCATGATCGATGCGCATCTTACTGTACCGCTGTCGCCTTTAGGTCCGACCTTATATTCGAAATCCATAATTTTATTTAAATGGTGTCTCATGTAAAAATTCGAATTTAGCTTTAAAATGTTTTTCTTAGTCTTATATGAACGCTTTCCAAATTTCATGAATTTTTCATAAATCCGTTTTCGAGTTATGAACACAGCGTGATATGCAGCCTGCATGCAGCCTGGCCCAACCGGTCGAGTTGGGTCAAAATAAACTTGCTCATCATGATCAGCATCATCGAGAACCCCTTACCACAAGTTTTTGAAAAATCGATGTGCCAGGTCCTTCATGTCGTTGCTCGATTATTACACAACCGGCGTCATATAACAATCTAATTTATCAAGAGATGATTCAAC
>BTRK01000003.1:24064654-24232592 GCA_036245805.1 Pristionchus mayeri | reverse complement strand
GTCGCCTCTTCCTCTTCTCATCTATTCATTTGTTCTCCCTCTCCTCCATTTCTTCTTCCCCTTCACGAATACTATGAGAGGATGGGGGAATGTGCTTAATTGTCTTATGATTTCCGCCTTGATGAAAGTATCTTCCTCGTCCTCTTCTCTTCAGTCCTCCCTCTTCCCTTTTCCTTCCCTCCTCTTCTTACTATACTCCTCTCCTTCATCGATCTACAGTAGTGAGTATTCGTCCCCCGTATTGTGCATTCTGTTGGGTCCTCTCCCCTTCCTTCTCCCCCCCCCCCTTTCTATTCTACCATTCCTTCCATTTCTTTGTCACTTCTCACTATTCATTCATTCATTCATTCATTCAATCATTATTTGTCTTTCGAATACTGTCTCATACTTCACCTCTCTTCCCTCTCTTCCCTCCCTCTCTCCTTCTTTCTCTCTCTCTCTCTCCTTCCACCCCTCGTTCACTTCATCTCCTCCTTCCTATTGTAGACCTCGTCGTTGCTTTCCCTCCTTCTCCTTCTTTCTACTCTCGTATATTGAACAGCATCATTGAAATAGACAGTCTTTTCCCCCCTTCCACCACCTCTCATCCTCTTCCTCCCTTCACCTCTCATCCTCCTCCACCCTCTTCCTCCCTCTATTCTCCTATCTTCTGTCTCTAAAATTATTCTTCTTCTATTCGCTTCGTCTCCCTCCTTCTTCTTCTTCTTCTTCAAGTTAGTTAACGGGGGAAATTGAGAATATGAGTGTAGTCTAACTCTTAATCTCATCCCAATGCTCAACTTGTTCCACCCGACTCTTCCCTCTCGTGCTTCCATCGCCCGTCCTCCTCTCTATTCCTTTCTTCCTCCCACTCTTGTCTTCCGTACAACGTTGTCGTCTACTTCATCCTCGACGAGTCAATAGACGGAGTCTCCCCTCCCTCCTCCTATCCTTCCTCCCTCCCCTCCCCCCTCCCCTCCCCTCCCCCTCCCCTCCTCCCCTCCCCTCCCCCCTCCCCCCTCTCCCTCCCCTCCCCTCCCCCCTCCCCACTCCCCTCCTCCCCCTCCCCCCCCCCCCTCCCCCCCCTTCTCCTCCCGTCCCTTCCCTTCTCTATACTAAATACCCTTCCCTCAGTCCTCTTTCATCTTTTCATTCCTCTCTCATTTGCATAATCAACATAGGTTTTTCAATCTTCCTCACTCTCTTCTATTGCGAATGCTATAGTCTTTCCTTTTCCATCCTAATATCTTTCTCCACTCGTGATCATTACTTATCCTCGCTTTTCGTTGTCTTCGCTCTCTCCTCTTTCTCTCTCCATTCAACTCACACCAATTATACAGAGAGAGGGATGGGATGGATAGTTGAGTGACTCACTCAATTCAAGTCTTTTCTACTTCTCACCTATACTCAAATAACTCCTCTCCTATCTCTCTCAATCTCTCTCCATTTCGAGAGTTGGGTAGAATAGAGGAGGGTAGACCGTGATCTGACTCTTCTTTCTTCTTCTTTCTTGCTACATTTATTCACAAGGTGTTCACATACCGTATCTCTCTCTCTCTCTTGATTACATTGATCTTCTCAGGATCATCGTTCATCCTCGTCCTCGGTGCTCTCTCCCTCTTCCTCTTCGTCCAAGGAAGGAGAGGGAAGGTCCGCCAATCTACTCATTTATGCACAGGGTATTCCGTCATTATTACAATGCTTCACACTAAATCAGCCTGTATAATCTGCGGGAAATGTTGGGGCACTTTTAAAACGGGAAAATATATTTTCTCTACCCCGCATGCTTTTTCTCTCTAAACATGTCGTGAAAAACGGTGAGAGAGAGAGAGAGAGAGAGAGAGAGAGAGAGAGAGAGTGAGAGAGAGAGAGAGAGAGAGAGAGAGAGAGAGAGAGTGAGAGAGAGAGAGAGAGAGAGAGAGAGAGAGAGAGAGAGAGAGGGTAGAGAAAACATGTCTCGTTTACCTTCTTTTCCCTCTCTCAAAAGCACGATTTTTTTTGTAAAAAAATTGTGACTTATAAAGCGTTGAATGGATATCGAGGCATCGACGGATATGAATTCTTGAAGATACAAGGCAAAATCGACGGCTCTCTCGGTTCCCCGCTCTCTTCGAAGAGATCAAGTCAAGACGTGGGAGTCACTGCTTCTTCCAGTGGAGGAAAGAGTGAAGTGAATGGTGAGAGAGGGGAAGGGGAGGGGAGGGGAGGGGGAGGTGAGAGGGGAGGGGGGAGGTGAGAGGGGGGGAGGGGAGGGGGGGGGGGAGGAGGTGAGAGGGGATCGTCATTGCAGGGGAGGAGAGAGTGTCTACAGGAGGAACTCCCCGCACTGTGCGACGATGGAAGAAGGGGAAGGAGAAGGAGAGCAAGAACAAGCACGTCAGTCCTTTCCCCCTCCCCCCCCCCCCTCCCCTAGTGAGAATGTGTTGAGGTTTGGATGGGGGAGCCTGGTCCCTCCAATCTGCCTCCCGGTGCATTCGCCCTGGGAGTCAACACTGGCACAGTGCCCGACCAGAGGAGATGCCGATGTGAGTCCTCCCTCCTCTCTTTCTCTCGGGGGAGTACAATGGAGAAAGCGGAAAAAACCTGGGTCGAATTTTTCAATAAGAGTAGAAAGGAAAACATTGAAATTTTTAAATCCCTCAATTTTTGATTTCCTTTCTTTCTCGGTTTCCGTGGAGCTATCGACTTAAAAGTTCGTTTTTTTAGTGTCCTAAGGGGTTGAAAAAACACAAATCAAAGTATTTTTATTTTTTTTATTTTTTTAGCTTTACGGGGAGCGAACCACTAAAAATTGTGGGAATTCAATTTTGAAATTTCTTCTCCGAAAGTGTGCACCCGAGGAGAAAGTTTTCCTCGAAAATGAGCTCAGGATGATGTTGGCTGGTTGTAGATGGTTCCTCTGTTGGTTCGTGCATGCACTGAAGCAGTGGAAAGGAATGGAATGGACTCAGTCGGCATCTATCGCATTCCTGGGAATACTGCTGCTCGTGAATGCACTCAAGGAATGGACCAATTGTGGAGGCATCGAAGTGGTCAGTGGGAGTACTCGGGGGGGGAGAGAACACTCTTCCTTCCAGTGCAACATCAGTGATCCCCGATGGAAGGACGTCAATGTTGTCTCCTCCTTCCTCAAACTCTTCCTTCGAAGTCTGCCCGAACCCCTCCTCACCGATAAACTATACCCATTCTTCATCGATGCTAATAGGATAAATAGCCATTCACAGAGACTACACAAGATTAGGAATCTGGTTAGTTAACATTTGAATGGCCTGTATGTAGCAGTGTAGGGCTATATTCATTCCCTTGCACCTCTCTCCGTCATTCTCTCATTCCAGCTACGCAAACTGCCCCCGTGAGCACTATGAGTGCCTCAAATTCTTGGTGATGCATCTACACGAAGTGGCACAACACTCGGAGTCCAATAGGGTATGCGAGGATAGAGGGGAATGGTGGGGGGGGGGGGGGGGGGAGGAGGGGTGTAGTAGTATCTTGTGCCGTACTGGTAGTGATTGAGAGTGTCTCTCCTCTCAGATGGAAGTTCGTAACGTGTCTCTGATGTTCGGTCCCTCTATCGTTCGTCCCTCGGATGATTCGATGGCTACGATGGTTACTCACATGAGTGACCAGTGCAGGATTGTAGAGACATTCCTCCAATATGTGAGTCATACACTCATTTATTACTCTCTTTCTCCTACTTCACGCATTATTTTCGAAATCAACCACTAAAGAGAATACTCGAGTTTGGAAGGAGGCTTTCCATGAATGGAAAGACTCTTCGATTTGTGATGGGCATTAGTTGTACACTGATTGACACTGCAGCGAGAGTGGATGTTCAATGATGAAGGGACGAGTGAAGATGTCGTCCCTCTGGAGACTCCCAGCGACAGAGAGAACAGAGAAGCACCCAAGAGTCAGTGAGGGAGGGGGGGGGGGGGGGAGGGGAAGAGGAAGCAGAGAGGGATTGCAGCGAGCGGAATGGATAGTGCCCCTCCCGGAGTGAGCACTGCCTCCTTCAATGACATGCACTCGATGATCATCAGAGCGAATGAGAGACAAGCAGAGGAGATGATGAAGGAGAACGACAAGGGGAAGGTGGGCGAGAGGGGGGGAAGGGGAGGGGGGATAGGAGAGAGGGGTTTGTAATGAGAGTTCTCGTGCAGATCAAGAACATCCTCAACGTGCGTCGATCGTCGAAACGAGACAAGAGTAAGAGGGCGAAAGGAGTGAGTGATCCCATCCCATCCACTTCCCAATCTTCCGCCCCTTCCTCCTCTTCCTCCCAATCGAAGAAGAATCTGAAGTCGAGTAGGACGGAGACGAGTGTAGACAGCGCATTCTCGGGCAACTACCAGGTGAGGAGAGGGAGGGATGATCTTTGATCTTTGGAAGAGGAAGAGAACAACATTGAAGGGAGGGATGATCTTTGATCTTCGGTGGGAGAGGAGGAGAGAAAGAAGGGAGGGATAATCTTTGACCTTTGGAAGGAGAGGAGAAGTGAGGGAAGGGGGATGATCTTTGATCTTGGCAGGAACGAGACATCGATGCGGAGATCGCCTCTCGATCAAAATGTTCATCGGAAGAGAGCACGAGGATGGGATCGGCAGATAGGAAGGAGGAGATAGATGGTCAGTGAGGAATCTTCCCCCCAAGGAGAGGGCATATCACTACTGTATATCACAGGTCTTCTGAGAGATTGCATGAAATTGAGACCCCCCTTTGACAAACTGTTCAAATTGCTTCAATCGGAACCCCAGTTTGGTGGTTGATGTACCTGAGGCCTAGTAACTTTCAGTAAAGTTTTTGGAGCCGTGAATTGAAAATTGCCTAAAACCCGGCTCTCACCATTTTTAAAATTCGAAAATTCATATCTCCCTTCAAAGTTGAGTAAATGAGTCGCTAAAAAGACTAAAATGATCCACTCGTCGAGTAGAATAACCTTGTTGTTAAAGAGAAATTGAAAGGAACACAAGTTAATGGCGAAAATTCAAAAAGTTTGGATTTTGTGATGAGAAAAATCGAGAAAAATTCAGTTCCTGAAAAAAAATATCATTACTACCTAAGAGATTATTTAAGATTCGAATTCTACGACCTTTTTCACCCCGGGGAAAATTACTTCCAAAAAAATCGCGATCGTAATATCGCGCTTTTTTTCGCCGAGAACATGTCCGATCTCGTGTTTTTACTCAAGATTGAAAATTTCACTTTCTAATTTTTGTGTCGAAATCACTCAGATATATCTTTTCTTTCAATTGTCGATGCTTGCCAACCTTTATATGCCAATTCCCGTCGAAGAAAACGGAGATTTCAATATTTTCAAAAATCATGTTTTTCACAAAATTTCTCAAATTTTATGCAGGAAAATATGATTTTTGAAAATATTGAAATCTCCGTTTTTTTCGACGGGAATTGGCATATATAGGTTGGTAAGCAATGATAATTGAAAGAAATGATATATCTGAATGATTTCGACGCAAAAATTGGAAAGTGAAATTTTCGATCTTGAGTAAAAACACGAGATCGGACATGCTCTCGGCGAAAAAAAGCGCGATATTACGATCGCGATTTTTCTTTAAGTAATTTTCCTCGGGGTAAAAAAGGTCGTAGATTTCGAATCTGAAATAATCTCTCAGGTAGTAATGATATTTTTTTTTCAGGAACTGAATTTTTCTCAATTTTTCTCATCACAAAATCCAAACTTTTTGAATTTTCGCCATTAACTTGTGTTCCGTTCAATTTCTCTTTAACAACAAAGTTATTCTACTCGACGACGCAATCAAAATGTACTTTGTCAAAACGGCATTATTCTTACATGGATTTGTTCCAGCTCGCCAAACTTTCTGAGGTTGGAGTCATGCCCGAGGCCTACCCAGAAAAAAATTGAGGTTGCTGTGCGACCGCACATTTGATGCAGCCTTGCTGCAAAATCGAGGTCGAAAATTAAGATCTCGGCTCCTAGTCAAGCTAGTGACTGGTTCAAGGCATCAAAATGATCGCCATCATGGGTCCAGATGATCCTGAGAATATGAAAACAATATATCGAAATTTATCCTCAGGGCACGAAAAAATCACTTTTTTTGCACGACCATTATTTGGGCATTCATAACTACATGGGAAATGTAGGTAAAAATCTGGTTTTTGCGTAGGAATGTTCAAAATGTATTGAGGAACGAATTTCCCACTTTTTAGAGCAATTGGATATCTTTCCTGCCCGCGGCGTGCGTTTTTCAGAGGTATACTAGGGTCAGGAAACACCCTGTTTACGCACTCTCGTCGGCTAGACTCTCTCGCTCATAGTGGTAAACAGTGTGTTTCCCGACCCTAGTATACCTCCGATAAACGCACGCCGCGGGCAGGAAAGATATCCAATTGCTCTAAAAAGTGGAGAATTCTTTCTTTAATACATTTCGCACATTCCTACGCAAAAACCATATTTTTACTTACATTTCCCATGTAGTTATGAATGCCCATAAAATGGTCATGCAAAAAAGTGATTTTTTCGTGCCCTGAGGGCAAATTTCGATATATTATTTTCATATTCTCAGGATCATCAGGACCCATGATGGCGATCATTTTGATGCCTTGAACCAGTCACTAGCTTGACTAGGAGCCGAGATCTTAATTTTCGACCTCGATTTTGCAGCAAGGCTGCAGCAAATGTGCGGTAGCACAGTAACCTCAATTTTTTTCTGGGTAGGCCTCGGGCATGACTCCAACCTCAGAAAGTTTGGCGAGCTGGAACAAATCCATGTAAGAATAATGCCGTTTTGAAAAAGTACATTTTGATTGCGTCATCACTACGCAACGACTGTGCGATTGCGTCATACCCCAATATCAAAAAGAAAAATCTCTGATGAATTTGGTGCATAACGTCCTAGTAGCAGAATTGAAGTTTTCCTGATTAAAAAGTTCAAACACATTCCAAAAGTGTCCCATGA
The DNA here is from genome assembly GCA_036245805.1 of Pristionchus mayeri. Classification (NCBI taxonomy): domain Eukaryota; kingdom Metazoa; phylum Nematoda; class Chromadorea; order Rhabditida; family Neodiplogasteridae; genus Pristionchus; species Pristionchus mayeri. The sequence goes on along the minus strand of BTRK01000003.1, from coordinate 24,225,678 downwards.
CTTATGCTCGCGACTGTATATATATATATATATTGATGGAATTTATTGCATAATTAATAAGTCATGGGAGATAGTGTTGCTAACAATTAAGTAGGTAAATGTCCTCATTCCGAGTGGTCTCTGTCTATCTGACCGTCGAGAAAATGTGTGAAAAGAAGAGATACAAAACCTAATTTCCAATACTAGATGATAGCAATTCTTGTTAATTAGCGTTCATAATTTGTATAACTTTTATTACGATTGATTTTACTAAGGGGCACTATCAATTCAAATTTCTATTCATTATCCACCAAACACGTGGGATATGTACACTTCTTATAACAATATAGAGTTAGTAAGCATACACGGAATGACTCTAATCTCTGACTATAAGTTTGTCTATCGAATGCAACTATAGGTCTCAATCTCAATTCTGAAGAAAGTTATGAAGACGACAAATTTGTTGAGATACTTTTGCACATTACTGTTTTTTTCATATGAAAATATTAAATGAGCGAAAATTAAACTCTTTAGTTAACATCGTGATCTTCAAATAAAGCGTTATAGCTTTCATGGAGATTGGACCACTTTGAACAGTTTGTCAAACTTCACCTGCGATGTTTCAGAAGACGCGTGATAGCATAATTCCATATGATGGATACGCGACCTTTGTCTAATTGCAAGGTAAAGGAAAAAAGTTCTTTTATTTTTTCATAAAATTTATTTTCCTTTTTCTGCGTCTTAAAAATTCCTAAGCTAGTTTTTTATGAAATACTTTTGAATTTATTATCAAAAATCCCAACTGTCATGAGAAAGCATTCGGCCACACCTTTTTGTTCGTAGAGCATTTTAATCATTTTTTTCAAATTAAATTATGTTATTGTACAGGGTGTCGCAAAATTACTGACTCTTTTAACGCATAGCCTTATAACTTGGGCGCGATAGTTGGTATCGCGATAGTTGGTAGCGTATTCTTACGAGGGAGTAGTGTGTGCACAATATTACACAGTTGAAACGCCGAGAAAAGAGCCATATCTGGTTCCGAGATTTCACAACCACAGAACATTAGTGATTAGTTTTCTTTTCCAATTTATGTAAAGCTACCAATCAATTTGTATTATTTTTAGGATAAATGTGTGAAGTGCTAATAGGAAGAGACATTATCAGCTGTTATCTCGTTTCCGGCTCATGATAATGTCGTTTCAATTATTTGTGCATGTGACAGAGCTTTGAATTGGATTTAAAATTCTGCAACAGAAATTAGACCATTGATACCGAGGCTAAACAATCATCTGCCATCATGCATTTAAAAATTTGGATTAGAGATCGATTGCTAAAGGTTGAACGGAATACGATTATCTCAATCATTAGATCCAGATATCAGGGCCGCAGTTTCAATTTCTTCTGGGTCAAAAATCATCGCTTCAAAAGATGTATAACAGGAAGCTAAATTTAGTGTTCATTCTATTTCATTGTAGGTAATGTCCATTTCGTATAGGTTGTTTAATCAAGATCCGGCTACTGAATCTCGATTTTTTTTTAAAATAGTTCTTAAATATTTCGAAATTCTCGATTCTTTTTTTCGAATTTCTCGATTCGTCATTCTGAAAGTATCGATTTAAAAAAATCTGAAATCCTTCGATTTGGCTAATATTCTTCCTTTGCAAAATTTAACACCAGTTAGACCCATTTCAATTGGATAATTGTGTAGTACTTGAGTATATATCTTCAACCATTTAAAAATGGAATATGTCTCACGTATTAATGAAATATGGCACACCATAATACCTAAAATTTCAATATATCGGTGAAAATTAAATTTTCAGTGTTTGTAAAAGAAGACTTGATTATCCATGCTTAAGAATCTGGCACCAACATTAACAAAATAATTACGTAATTCCATAAATGTGTTGCAAATGTTTTATAATTGTGAGCTGAGTCTCGCATAGCTTCGATTCAGTAGTCAACCAAACTTGAAAAAAAGAGGCGCTTATTTATTATTATATATTCGAGTATATTAGAGTTTTTTTTGAATAATTTCATTGCTTTAGGGCTGATTTACATGATGCAGAAACATGAGTTCTTAGATGTTCATTTCGTACGGTCTGGATAGGAAGATTGGAGTTTCAGTAATTTTGCCTGTAGAGAGAGTCTTTCATTGCAGATGAATGTGAAGAAGTGATGTCAGTGAAGGAGGAATTCTCCCAACTGAGCATGTACTCCAGTCAGGGCCATCCCCCTCCACCCAACAACGACGATAGGAGGAAACACCAAGAGGTGCACTACCCCCCTCCCCCCCTCCCTCCCTTCCATCTCCGTCTCCCTTGCAGACTCTCTCCTCTGCCCGTCGCATCTTCATCGCAGGGAGTGAGGCAGCAGCCTTGGATTCCCTCTCTTCCTCACACTCACAAACGTCGGCAACGATGGATGCACTCACCAGCCACACGCAGCACTTGCACCAGGCTGCGTCGCCCGCGCTAGAGGTACTGTATGAGAAGAGAGGGGAAGGGATAGGAAGGAGATCCATTTTGTTTCAGGTTTACTCTGCGGAGACTCGCGAGAAAATACGAAGAATGCAGTTACTAGGGACGAATGCGTGGAGGAACGTCGAGAAGGTGGAAGAAGGGAGGGAGGGGAGGAGAGTATGTGGTCTGTTGCAGCCGTGCTCCCCATCTCGAGAAGATGCTATCTCCTTCACTTCTGACTACTCGACGACGTCGTCATTGGCACCTTCTCAGTCAATTGGAGTAGTCGTGGCCTCTTTCGATGGACTGGGTCCATCCTCCAGTGATTACGCCAGTTCTGATCCATCTCCATGTGGACGGAGGATGAGGGAAGAGAAGGAAGAGGTGAGAAGGAGAGAAGGGTGTCCCCTTGTGAGGGGGTGGGAAGAGAGGGAGAGAGGGGGCTGATTGATGAGAGGTGTAGAAGAGAGAAGAGAAAGAGTGAGTGACACGAGAATAGACGAGGAGTGAATGAATGCATTGAGAATGGACGATTGAGTCGACCTGATAATCTACGGATAGGGGAGAGGAGTGAAGAGGAGAAGAAGGAACGAGGGATTAGACAGGGCAGGAGACACACTCTATCGGGCAGTGAGGATGAACAGGTACGGAGGGAGGGAGGGGGGAGTGAACACTCCCAGGAGGGAACATTCATTGCAGATTCCTCCAGTATCCACATGGGAGCTCACTCGTGGTAGATCATATCCTTCAATCGACAATCGATTAGTTTCTCCTCCTTCTCTTCCTTGCCAACCACCTGCGATCACTCGAACTTCCCCGAATGAAATGACTCCAGCCTCAGGAGATGAACAGTTGTAGCTCTCCTTCCCACTCAGTCCTGTATAGTTCCCCCTCGAGAATACGTGCCATGGGTTGTTGTCTCCTTTTTCATCTATCCCTTCTCTACATTAGACACATTTATCAATCAATACCGTAATCTTTCGTACAGTAAATTGTCATGAAATGGTAATAAATGAGTTGAGTAACATGTCGATCTCAGCAAGGGACTCTTTTGATAGTGTGTCAGTTGGCGTATCAAAGGGAGAAGGAGGGGGCAGAGGTTGGAGGTTAGAAGGGAAAGAGATATCTCACTCCATCCAATTACCTCTCCCAACTCCACCCTGTCCTCGAATATCGATTATCCATCTCGGATTTAGATTATGTTCGTACTCTTTTAAGTGTTGTTCACACGGGAGAGACGAAGTAAAGAAGAACAGTTGGTATCTATCAATCCCTGACTACTCCCTTCATTTCTTCGCCCATAGTTCTTGTCTTCTCCTCTCTCCTCTTCTTCATTCACTTCTCCTTTTTCTTCGTACATTTTCTGATCATCCATTCTTAACACCTTATATTCTTATCTCTTCCAATCTTCTCAATGCAGCTATGGGCAACTCCAAGTCAGTTGAAGTGAAGGACAAGGATAAATTATCAGTTGGAGCATCAGCTAACAAGAAGATGAGCAATACTTCCCATAGAGGATCCGGGTGAGTCATCCACTTCCATTCCAGAATCACTCTCAATTCCCTCTATACGAAGAGTATGGATGTACTCTTTGTGACCTAGACTAGACAGCTGATGTAATTGTACGACTGAGAGTGAATGTGTTGTGATGGTGCATTGTTGGGATGGGAGAGGATGACAGATGATGGGCAGATCATTGAACGGGTCTCCACCTAAGAAGCCTCTCCTCTCTGCTTCCCAGAGGGCTATCATCAAGTACTGTCTAGACAATGCAAAGGTCAGGGAAAGACTCATTGTATTCAAATGATATACTTGCAAATGCGAATAAATACAATTAATAATGTTGAAGGAGGATATGGCAGAAAGGATTGTACGGAGAGTAGGAGAGAAGAAGGAAGATTTCAAGATATTCATTGAGACTCTGCTCAAGGTGCGAAATGCCTCAATTTGCATTCAGAACAAATCTTGATTCTCTTCTCTTGCACTTCCATTGATTGAGGAGGAGAAGCAGGATTACTTGGATACTCTCAAGGAGTTTCTCTCCCTCGTCTGCAATTCTCTCGTCGACAGCGAATTCGTGCAGAAGGTGAGGGAGATGGGGAGATTCCATTCCATCTTTCCAGACTGCATTCGAATACGGGCAGAAGCAAGCCAGTCTACGCACCAAGGGATTCAAACCTGACTTCTTCGCCGGAACTGCAGGTAATTTTTTCTGGGAAAATTTTAATTTAATTTCACTTACTAAATTTAATTTTATTATTTAAATTAATTTTATTATTTAAATTTAATTTTATTATTTATTTTATTTTTATTGTTTTTATTGTATTTTTGTTGTTATTTTTTATTGTATTTGGTATTTTTTATTGTTTAATTGTTTTAATTGTATGTGGAAAGTGAAATGTGGGAAGTCACGAACGTGTTTTTATACCTCTAATTTCTGATGGAAACATTTATACCAGGAAACAGTAAATTATCATCGGAGATTGATAAATTGATATCAAGGGATAACGATCGTCAACAATTGGACATGGGTGTTAATAATGAAAAGACTTCTGCGGAACATACTGAGTTGAAAAAAAGTGGAAACGTGGAGGTACGAAAATGTGGGACGTTGTTCGAAGATGAAAGGAGCAAAAGATGAGAGCACTAAAGGAATGACTTGGGTGGAGGGAATAGAGGGGGGAATTATACGATTGAGAAACAACAAAGTATCGTAGCCATAGAGTGAATACTTCTACAGTGAGCGGACGATTTTCAGTGACAATATCTATACTAACTTATAGATTTGCCCATCTTCTTCTGAGTGCTTCCTGAGGCGAGATCCCAGAAAGCCTATCGAGACTTCCAGTAGTTCCGAGTACGGCCCCTGAAATCAAATTCATTACATGACATTTATATAAATTGATCATATGAAGGACTAAACATTGAGAATGGAAAAAAACAAAATGTGCGGCGTGTTGTTTCAAGTAATGAGAATGCTTAGCTTACCACCAGATGACGAAGTGCTGAACGAAGAAAACGATGGCTGAGTATGGGACTCTGACAGATTTTCTTCTTCTCCCTGCCAGTCGAAGATGTCTAGAATGAACCACAAATAATGCTTTGCACTCGGACACCCCTATCTACAGTATTTTTTGACTTTCAAAAAATTAACAAAATGACGATGTGAAATAGAAAGAAGAGTATCAATTGAAAAAATACTAACGGTCGAAGTCTTTGAAGATGATGTTGAGAGCATTGTGTGCAGCAACGATTTTCGCTCTTTGTCCCTTCGTGCTATAGCCCGTGACCACTCTTTGCTGCAGACTCTTGTTCGTCTGCCATTTTACTCGTTAGAAACAAGTAAGGCATACTGGAAACATACCGAGATTTTCAGGGTACAACAGTAATATTGATTGCGGCCCTTCTCAGATGGAATCATTTCCGTGTTTGTCTCCATTGTTCCCTGTTTAGAATTAGAAATATTTTATAGATCACTTTTTTTTTCATCCTCAGTGCTCGTCCCAATCGAGGGAGGGCAGAGTCCTTATTTCTTTCTGACGCAGAATGAATCGAGCATCCAGGGTTCGGCGTGGAGGTTCTTGATGCACGGGCCGTCGCCGATTCTTCCCCGCCCGAAGGCAGGATTGGAATCATTGACGGCGCAGGCACCTCAGCACCTCCTGCCTCTCCCTTCTCGAGCTCCGGAGATGGAGTGTCAAAGATACGTGCGGGCAGAGACTCAATCATCGCTGATAAGTTAAGTTAATAATTTCTTTCAATAATCTTCTATTCACACTGACCGATTACTTGGAAGTTTGTAACGAGTCTAGAGGGAAGAAAAGGCTTTCTGCATTTGACGCAGGGTACTTCCTTAATACCAATTTTTGTCTCTTTTGTCTAAATTGGAAGTCTCGATAGGCTTTCTGGGATCTCGACTCAGGAAGCACTCAGAAGAAAATGGGCAAATCTATAAGTTAGTATAGATATTGTCACTGAAAATCGTCCGCTCACTGTAGAAGTATTCACTCTATGGCTACGATACTTTGTTGTTTCTCAATCGTATAATTCCCCCCTCTATTCCCTCCACCCAAGTCATTCCTTTAGTGCTCTCATCTTTTGCTCCTTTCATCTTCGAACAACGTCCCACATTTTCGTACCTCCACGTTTCCACTTTTTTTCAACTCAGTATGTTCCGTAGAAGTCTTTTCATTATTAACACCCATGTCCAATTGTTGACGATCGTTATCCCTTGATATCAATTTATCAATCTCCGATGATAATTTACTGTTTCCTGGTATAAATGTTTCCATCAGAAATTAGAGGTATAAAAACACGTTCGTGACTTCCCACATTTCACTTTCCACATACAATTAAAACAATAAAACAATAAAAAATACCAAATACAATAAAAAAATAACAACATGTCGATCTCAGCAAGGGACTCTTTTGATAGTGTTAAAAAACATTATAAAAACATTTAAAAATATCATAAAAACATTTTTAAAAAACATTTAAAAAATTACAAAAAATTGTAATCCTTAATACCAATTCAATTTTTTGTAATTTTTTAAATGTTTTTTTTAAATGTTTTTATAATATTTTTAAATGTTTTTTATAATTTTTTTTAAATGTTTTAAAATGATGTTTGTACTATGCCGGACCTTGATCGATTCTTATGCAAACGGTCTCATATCGCATCTTGTTCTCCCTCATAAGTGTCCCTCTTGCAGATGCAGTGACCACTGAGTGCACCTTCCTGGATGGGGCAACCCATGCCCCTTCGGAGACTGCCGGCGCATGGTCCTCCCCCCCTCCTTTCCCTTCGAATCTCTCCATCACAGGTCCGAGTTGTCAACCTTCGTCTTCTCCAATGTGCGGGATGGATACTATCAGGAATTGAGGAGACAACGAAAGAACTCAAACACTAATCAGTCTAAGTGAGATACTTTGAGAATTCGTATAGATTGTAAACTCACTTTCAGAATAAAGCTGTCCGAGATGGCACAGGAATCTAAAGATGATGAGTTAGATGAGAGGTGAGAAGAAAGGGTAATTAACTGGTACATCGTTTCCTACTTCAGATCTACTTCTCCTTCTCCTGGGAGTGGGGAGAATTCAGGATCTTCGAAGGAAGGATCTCCTCATTATGTCCTTCCTCCCAATCACATCTAATGACTCTATCACATTTCATTCCAAAATATCGGGTTCATCAACATTATTTGTCGTTTCGTGTTTCTGAAGCGTTGCTGGATGTTATAGTTGATACAATAAATTTCTTTGTTATTCAAATCAAGTAGATTAAAATTACCAGACAAGGACGAAATTATGATCGCAAGGTTGAATGCGTTTCCCGCACGCCGAGTGTTTGAAAGAGTGTGCAAACGTAAGAGAGCGAGGATCAGGCAACTTCAACCTGATCCTTTCTGGCCATTCCCTTGAGCTATTATTGATTTTTCGTATTACTCTTTATAATCTCACAGCTTATTCCTGCATCGTCTATCATAGACGGTCTATGTACATAAAGTAAAATTCACAATAGGAGGTAAATTCGTCCTCGACTGGTAACTTTTAAATGAGAGCAACAATCGTTTTTGTACAGCAAGGATTTAAAGGTAATAATTATTGTTCAGTTTTTTTGATTAGAAAAACACGGCATTTCGCGGTCCGAATTGCAGGTTGACGAAACGACTTACAGACCCCCAAACGCGCCCGCCGACTTTTGTTCACACCACCGAGGGAATAATTAAAAATTTGAATGTTACCGTATCCAGTAACATTGCACAAGGAATGTCGGCATAGGACCAAAAATCAATCGATATTTTCAATCGATATCAGGGTTTCTGCGATAACTTTTTTCCGGCTCCGGTCTTGTGTGTGGCGGCCAGGTGCGCGCACCATGCCGCAACTTGGCGGTGGTGTAGTGGGCGGGGTCTTGTTTTTGTGTGTACGCAAAATGCCGTGAAAAAAGGAATCGACAAATAAAGCCAGTTATTGATTGTTCAGAAGCGATCGTAGTTAATTTGGTGGTCGCACGGCATCATTTTTGCGGAGGGTCTGTTGAGAAAAAAGGTTCTCAAGAAGTCCAAATTGGGGGGCGTGGCTTGTGCATTGCGTGCCTTTCCGTTGTTTATCTTTCTTTATTTTCCGAAACTGTTTTGCAGTTTTATAATTTTCCGGATCCATTTGTACTACTGTGATTCACACCCTAGTTACTGTTTTCGCTTTCCATCTTGAGACATGACCCTCTTTACTATTCTCCAGTTGTACTGCCAGCTCAAAAATATCATTGATCCACCTGACTTACACCACCGTCGTCAGATAAAACTTCTGCAGCTTTGTTGTCCATTTTGGTCGCAGAATCGATTATGAGTGTTGTCGAATTTAAAATAAAGTGAAAATAATAAATAAAAAATGACAATAAAAAAAGAAAAAAAGAATAAGTGGTAACGTTCGACAATCAATGAATTCAATCAATAATCGGTAAATATAACCGAAAACCGTAGTCGTAATTCAAATGCAGTACCGAAATCAGGAAATTCCAAGAATTTGTATACAGTAATCAGGGACAGTCAGGGAAAATTCTTGTACGGCGTAATTGTGTATCTTTTTTTGCACACGCGCTAGGTTGATGCGCAGCGGGGTCACTTTTTGGGGTGTGTCATCCGCGAAAATGATGCCGTGTGGTCGACCATGGTCGCCAACGTTCATGGACGTGTGATTTTAATCTTTTTAATCTCTTTGTCGTTATTAATTCCTGGCTTGAGTAGTATATGCGATACAGTAGGCGTTTTGATACGCTAATTAATAAATCTTTCGTTCACACTTATATAATTTTCCTCTTTCAGAAACAATCTGCGAAGATGTCGATTCTTCAAAAGATTGCCGATATTGAGCAGGAGGTATGATTCGAAGAACAACGGTAGATAAGATAATAATTACTCCTCTAACTATTTTTTAATTGAAAATAATTAACTAAGGGAAAGTTACACTCCAACTCGCGAACAGAACGTCCAGAATCTGCTCGAAACTTGGAAATTTAACGCTGGCAATAAATGAGACTGCTTAAAAAAATGAATTACAGATGGCGCGTACGCAGAAGAACAAAGCGACGAATGCCCATCTGGGTATTCTGAAGGCTAAACTGGCTAAACTCCGTCGTGAGTTGATCACTCCTAAGGGAGGCGGAGGAGTGAAGGAGGAGGGGTTCGATGTCGCCAAGACGGGAGATGCACGCATCGGATTCGTCGGTATGCTTTTCCGTATAGCTCTCCTTTCACGAGATAATCGGGGCAAAACGATCTTATTATGGTGTATCGTTCTCAATTCGATTCTGGGTCGAGCCTTTGTCTATGTCGAGCTGCGACTGTGAATGCGTGCTGCTAAAAAAAGTCGAAACTCACACTTTAGATTCTCAAAATTACCTTAAAAGTACAAAAATTAGCCTGAACTTTGACATACAAGCATCAATGATCATTTTCGACACACCTATTGTACTCGTGAGCCATTTTCTGGTAGGTAAGATTTGACGCGCTGAGCAATTTCCATTGAAACATTATTTAGTTATTTATCGTACAACACAAGAGTGCTTCCGAAGCACTGCTTCACCAAGTGCGGAATGTTGATGAATATGGGGAGGGGAGAAGAGGAGGTCGATCTTCCGATTCGCGTTGCACAAGGGAAGAAAGAGCACCTAGGGGAGGGAGTAGACCGGGAGGAGCCGTGTATCCAATTTATCACGCGTATCTCGAGCCAGTGGATGAGTGCGGGAACAATTCCAAACTTTTTTTGCCTGATATTAACTATGTTTTTGTGGGTGAATACCCAGGACCTATGAAGTCGAAAAATATAGGCGGCTGGTCCCAGAGCCGGCTTTTAGGGATTTTCCGGTTTTGCGCCTGGCTATACTGTATCTTAGGTCCCAGATGGGCTAGAAAGATGGCATTGGGCTCAAAATGTTCGGAAAATTATTTCCAACAACTTTTATGTTGAAAAGATTTTTTAGATTTTTTCCTACTGACCACACTTTCTGTGGTTGGAGATATGTCTGAGGACTACCCAGAAAATTTTTTGAAGTTGCTGCGTGGTCGCACATTGGCTGCAGACTTGCTGCAAAATGGAGGTCGAAAATACAGATCTCGGCTCCTAGATAAGCTAGCGACTCGTTCAAAGCGTCAAAATGATCGTAATCACAATTCCACATGATCCGGAGAATAAGAAAACACTTGGTCAACATTTGCCCTCAGGGCACCAAAAAAAACAACTTTTGCCTGCTCATTTTTTGGACATTCATAACTTTCTGGGCAGTTTTCGGAAAAATCTGGTTTTATGTGAGAATGTTCAAAATGTATTAAAGATATGATGCCCAACTTTTTAGACTGTTTGGATAACTTTCCTGCCCGCGGCGGGCATTTTTCGGAGGGATACTCGGGTCGGGAAACACCTTGTTTACGCACTCTCGTCGTCTGTACTCTCTCGCCATAGCGGTAAACAAGGTGTTTCCCGACCCGAGTATCCCTCTGAAAAATGGCAGGAAAGTTATCCAAACAGTCTAAAAAGTTGGGCATCATATCTTTAATACATTTTGAACATTCTCACATAAAAACCAGATTTTTCCGAAAACTGCCCAGAAAGTTATGAATGTCCAAAAAATGAGCATGCAAAAAGTTGTTTTTTTTGGTGCCCTGAGGGCAAATGTTGACCAAGTGTTTTCTTATTCTCCGGATCATGTGGAATTGTGATTACGATCATTTTGACGCTTTGAACGAGTCTCTAGCTTATCTAGGAGCCGAGATTTGTATTTTCGACCTCCATTTTGCAGCAAGTCTGCAGCCAATGTGCGACCACGCAGCAACTTCAAAATTTTTTTCTGGGTAGTCCACAGACATATCTCCAACCACAGAAAGTGTGGCCAGTAGGAAAAAATCTATGTAAGAATAAAGCCGTTTTGAACAAGTACATTTTTATTGCGTCATCACTACGCAATGATTAGGCTATTGCGTCATACCCCAATACCATGGCCATAATCTCCAATGAATTTGGCACATGCTACCTTAGTGGCAGAATGATGCCTGCCCTGGGCAAAAAGTTGCAGCAAATTCAAAAAGTGCGCACTCACTTATGAGCGCGACTGTATGACAACAATTGTAGATGTTATGTTCGCAAAACCGATCGCAAAATCAGAAAATAAATGTTTTCACCATCACGCAGGAAACTTGCAATGGATTTTTATTTCATAATATGGAACAATAATCATTCATACATATAGGAAAAATATTGGTGACAGAAATATCTTACCCCAAAATAGGATATTCGTCATCGAACGTGGTCATGTCATGCATAATCACAAAATCCCCCCATTGCGCCTAAATGCACTTATTAGTTATAAATAATCGCGATTTTATACTTTTCTGGAATGGGTGAGTCAGATACTGCAGAAAAACCCAAAGTTTGAAAAATCGATTTTCGCAACCTCGATTTCTCTCAAATTTATGCATTTATAAAATCGCACGTTGATACACACATCCGGTATGAATATGCCTTGTTAGTAATATATACCCACTACTGTAGAAATATAATGGAATCGGTCGATCCGGTGTTTCGAATCTCATGCATACTTCACTCGAATATGCTACCACGGGAGAGTAAAAAAATTCCAAAATTGATTTACAGCTGAAATTCTGTTGTTTCTGACCGGATTTGTGCATCTAAAATAATGAAAATACCGCCTTATTTATAATAACTCGCGAAATGAGCAAATAAATACGTTTATTACCATATCCAAAATTTCAAAATAAATTTATTTTCTAACCAAGATAAACAATGTTTTGGCGGCACTTTCTGACTAAATCATCAAATTTATGATTTTAGATGCACAAATCCGGTCAGAAATAACAGAATTTCAGCTGTAAATCAATTTTGGAATTTTTTTACTCTCCCGTGGTAGCATATTCGAGTGAAGTATGCATGAGATTCGAAACATCGGGTCGATCGATTTTATTATATTTCTACAGTAGTCGGTATATATTAATAACTAGGCATATTCATTCCGGATGTGTGCATCAACGTGCGATTTTATAAATGCATAAACTTGAGACAAATCGAGGTTGTGAAAATCTATTTTTCAAACTTTGTCGAACTTTGGGTTTTTCTGCAGTATCTGACTCACCCGTTCTAGAAACTTATAAAGTCGCGGTTATTTACAGGGTGCGGAGAAAGTATGGAAACAAAGTTTGAACTCAAATATTTCATCATTCCTGGAAACCTGTTAAAGTTACCGGACGAGGACGAAACCCTGATCTGACCCTGATCTCCCTGTACGAGAGAGTATGCAAAAGTGAGAGAGCGCGGGATTACGCTGATCATTTCCGGCCTTTCCTTGAGGCTATTATTGATTTTTAGCATTTTTGTATATTCATTCTCAACTAATTTAGCCATCGGCTATTCGACGGAGAACAAAAAATAGGGAGTCAATTTTGTCCTCGTCCGGTAACTTTAATACATGTTATAACACTATTTAGCAAATAATAAGAGGTATTCAACGCGCACTTCAAATAGTTTCCCCTAGTCATGGTTCGACCCCACCAGTTCCGGCAATCAATTATTGACTTTGGACTACTGGAGAGAGACCAGCTGAAATCTCGAAGAAACTAGGTGTTTCCCGTCCGACCGTGTTCAAGACCATCCGCCGTTTCAATGAGCTTGGCACGACTAAGGACCGTCCTAGAGTGGGCAGACCTCACTCCGCTGTCACTCAGAAGAACAAGAAAATCGTACAGAAGCGAGTTGCACGCAATCCCAAGAGATCTATGAGGAAGATGACCCATGACCTCGGGATTGACGAGCATTCGGTCCGCAAGATCGTTCATTCTGGACTCATGTCTCACCCTTACAAGATGCGAAAGGGCCATGGTCTGACTGCCATTCACAAGGAAAAGAGACGGAGGAGAGAAGAGATGCAAGAAGCTCCTGGCGAGGGCCGAGCATCTTACGACTGTCTACTCGGATGAGAAGATCTTCACTGTGGAGCAGGTCTTCAATAGTCAGAATACGAGAGTGATCGCACAGTCTGCCGAGAAAGCCAACGCCAGAGGCAGAACCGTCTCTCGAGTTTCGCACCCGCAGTCAGTGATGGTTTGGGCAGGAGTGTGTTCCACCTGCAAGACTCCCCTTGTTTTCGTCAAGCCCGGTGCCAAAGTGAACAAGCACTATTACATCAAGGAGATCCTGGAGAAGACCCTTCTTCCCTGGTCACGTTCCCACTTCAAAGGGCGACATTAGACCTTCCAGCAAGATTCTGCCCCTGCTCATTCCGCAAAACTCACCCAGACCTGGTGCACAAGGCATCTTCCCGACTTCATTCCATCGAATGAATGGCTCTCCAACAGCCCCGATCTCAACCCTCTCGACTTTAGCGTGTGGTCGGTACTGGAGAAGGAAGCTTCCTCTACTCGCCACCCGAATCTGGAGAGTCTCAAGAACTCCCTTCAAAAGGCATGGAACAAGATCGACAAGAAATACCCTCGGGCCGTCGTCGAGTCAGTTCCTTCTCGTCTCAAGGCTGTCATCAAGGCCAAAGGAGGTCAAATCGAGTAACCTCTTGTTGTTATGTTCCTACTATCTCTGATAAATACTGTGTACCGTTTCAAATGTGTGCGATGGATTTGAAAGAAAATGCATGGTTAAATCCATGTTGCCATACTTTCTCCGCACCCTGTATAACTAGTAAGTACATTTAGGCGCAATGGAGGGAATATTTTGTGATTATGCATGACATGACCACGTTCGATGACGAATATCCTAATTTGGGGGTATTTCTGTCACCAATATTTTTCCTATATGTATGAATGATTATTCTTTCATATTATGAAATAAAAATCCATTGCAAGTTTCCTGCGTGATGGTGAAAACATTTATTTTCTGATTTTGCGATCGGTTTTACGAACATAGCATCTTCAATTGTTGTCACAGAGAGAAGTTTTCAACATGACAGTTGTTAGAAATAATTTTCCGAACATTTTGAGCCCAATGCCATCTTTCTAGCTCATCTGGGACCTAAGATACAGTATAGCCAGGCGCAAAACCGGAAAATCCCTAAAAGCCGGCTCTGGGACCAGCCACCTATATTTTTCGACTTCATAGGTCCTGGATATTCACCCACAAAAATATAGTTAATATCAGGCAAAAAAGTTTGGAATTGTTCCCGAGAGGTCTGTTTTTCATCCAATGACTCGTGATACACGTGTTATATCTTATTGGACGCTTGTCTGACTCACATATTGGATCGAATATGGAAGATTACTAACTGGCACCTCAACCGCATTGGCGAAAATTTTATGAGCGTGCACTAAGTCAATATCAATACGGCAAGCATTAAGAGAATGCGAAGAGTATAGGGCTAATCGATCAGAATAATAGGGGAAAGAGAAGTCCGTTCGAGAGCAACGATAATAGAATAGTCTACTAAATAGACGCTGCACTTTCTCTAATTTACAAATACGACCAGCTGAGGAGGGAGACCAGACGGGGATTCATATTCTAGTCCAGCTATTTTTATTTCGAAACATAAGCATTCCTAATTGTTGCATTGCTTAGGGTATTCAGTGCTGCTTCTTCTTATTTTTTAGTCTTTTGCCATTTGATCGAGGATAGAGGTGAAATATAGTGAAATTGCTCGTGGAGCGCATGTCACCACTGTCTAAATGAGACGAGTTTCGGCAGGTACACGGCAGGTATAAATGTTCCGCTGATGAAATTCAGATTTTGGAGGAAAAAAACAACCCTTTCTGAGATGATGACTCGAACTCTTAACCATTAGTTCCGACGAGTGTCGTCTTGTGCACTCCGAAGATCATCAATGATACCTTTTGCGTCTATAATCCTTGACCAAATGCTATGAGAAAAAATCAAGTAGATGCAGAATTCAATTCTATATTGTGCAAAAAAATGGAATGTTTAAGCCTCAAACTAAAAATATGTATTAAAGTTACCCAACAAGGACGAAATTGACTTCCTATTTTTTGTCTTCCATTGAATAGCCGGTGACAGAATTAGTTGAGAAAGAATATACAAAAATACGAAAAATCAATAATAGCCCCAGGGGAAGGCCGGAATGGATCAGGGTGAAGTTGCCTGATCCAAAACTCTCATTTTTGCATACTCTATCATACACGCGACGCGCGACAATGCGTCGCGTCTAGGGATCAGGGTGTCGTCCTTGCTCGGTAACTTTAAACTGGAACTGTTGTTGGATTCATAAGGGGTAATAATTTATACCTGTATTGCCATAGTTCACTCTTATTAAAGGTAATTTCTCAGGGTATGAAGTGCTAGCCTCGAATTTTTACAGCGCGCTGCTATAGTCACAACTCTAGATATACGGACCCTCAACCCGGAATCGGATTCAGATCCATACACTTTCCAAGAATTTTTTAATACTTAAAATCGGCTCTATTGGAAATTATTCTCTTAGGGGCTAAAACACCACATACACCATTCCCGGCTTTTGAAACCCGCCAATACCTTATTCGAAAGAGCTCGACGTGGCTATCACATACCAAACAAACAAGAGAGTCTTTTCCTAGACTTGATTTAACCTACCTTGACCTCGGTTCTGAGGAACTTTCATGACTCCTATTCTTGATAGATCTATAGCGCTCGAAAAATCACCTGGGGCTCATCAGATGCTGTTTTCGCTCAAAAACGCATATGAACCAAGTTCATGATTTTGGGTCAATAGCCTCACTTGACTGGCGTGATATACTCCTTATCTCCCAACTTATTGACTTCATAATGGTGAATATGAGACCGTTTGCGATAGATTCAACAAATCGTAACGATGCCTCGGAACAGCCCAAAATATGGACCACAGGAAAACATGTTTCCAGGGGTAGTTTTCGATGCTGAACAACATGGTCAACTTCATTTTGCATGAATCACTCATTTGAAGTCGGTGTGGTGCCCTATCAGTTCCGGTCAAATCTTGCTTTTCGCATGTCGCAGACTTCAAATACTAGCTAGAAGCACGACATTTCGCGTACCCGCGCAGAATTTCATGGAGAATCGACCTATGTATTTCATTGGTCATGAATTTTTCTCATTGTCAAGAAAAATCTACCTTTTGACTCGTTGAAGTGCGAGAGGGGAGACCTAAACCATTCGAACCGCCTTGTCACTCTGATTCGAATGGTATAGGCATGTCTGGGGTTTGGAGGTGCCTAGCGAGCGCTACGCCTATTTATCTGATTTTTACCCCCTTTTCACTGTGTAACCGCGGAATGAGAGGGAGGAATTAATCGAGAAATGATTCTCCCTCTCATTCTTCGTCCTCTCATTTCGCTTTTCCACAGTGAAAAAGGGGTAAAAATCAGAAAAATACGCATAGCGCTCGCGAGGCACCTCCAAACCCCAGACATGCCTATACCATTCGAATCAGCGTGACAAGGCGGTTCGAATGGTTTAGGTCTCCCCTCTCGCACTTCAAGTCAAAAAGTAGATTTTTCTTGATAATGAGAAAAATTCATGTCCAATGAAATACATAGGTCAATTCCCCATGAAATTCTGCTCGGGTACGCGAAATTTCGTGCTTCTAGCGTGTATTTGAAGTCTGCGACATGCGAAAAGCAAGATTTGACCGGAAGTGATAGGGCACCACACCGACTTCAAGTGAGTGATTCATGCAAAATGAAGTTGACCATGTTGTTCAGCATCGAAAACTACTCCTGGAAACATGTTTTCCTGTGGTCCAAATTTTGGGCTGTTCCGAGGTTTTGTCGAATCTATCGCGAACGGTCTCATATATACAGTTCATTTCCATGTTACAAACATGTGTATTTGTTGGAAAGACGGGACAAATATTGAGTTGGTTGGTGGGATGGTGTCGAATTGGTCGCTGCTCTCCGACTCTCCATGGGAGGAACACCCGTTAGGCGGATCGATAGATAGGACTATTGGGAGAATGAACAGAGGGCACAAAAATAGGCGATTGAGCATCGAATCGGTAAATTGTCTATGAGGAGCTACACATTCGGTGGGTGAAGTGATTGATTGATAATAATTGGCATCGGGATAAGATAATATAATGGCCATTGGGATGAATTATCGATTGCATTGCTTGTCAGATCACCGGATTGTTATAAGGCAGTATCGATTAGATAAATGAGGGGTTGAGGTCTGGATAAAGGAGACAATATATAACTGAAGTACTAGCGACTACTAATGAAAGAGTAGATGACTACCGCATATCATGAGAATGCTGGCTGAATGGGTGCGTGGGAGGAGGAAGGGGAGAGAGTTCCTCTCTTAGTCTTTCATATCCGTGAATATCATCCTCATCTCGCACATCAACTGAATCTTTGATACTTGATTCTCGGTCCATCTCCTCGTCACTTGAATCGTCTTGCATCACTTCTCGATTCTTCCTTGGAGGAGAGAAGATGACCACATTTGAGGGATCATCATGGGATGGATTAATTCCATTCGGCCATTCGTCTCCCTTCGCCCCTTCTCCTTCTTCTTCGCTCAGTTTGTAGTAGACATCGACCTTAAAAGAGTCGTTTACTCATTTTTAAAAAGTTTGTTTTCTTATCCATGGGAAAGTATTCGAACAATGGGGGGGGGGGGGGGGGGGTGGATAGAATACTGACCTCTCCTTCACTGCTGCTCCATGCCTCATCAGTGAGTCTCTTCTGCAGTGATCGATGGACTGCCTCCTCACTGAACTCTGGTTCGACTCTTCTCTCTGTGAGATCAATCGTCTCGATTCCATCGTCTACTCTCGATCCTCTTCTCGACTTTGGTCGATGTGGGGGGACGATTTCATTATCGATGGATGAAGGAGGAATTGGATCGACTAGAGGGGAATCGCGAGAGAGTGAGTGTGAAGAGAGAAGCACCACAGCGGGGATTGAAGGACCAGGTGTGTGTGAGATGGGAAGAGGAGGGGTGATGGTAGATGGAGGAAGAGAGCATTCAGAGGGGGCAACCTCGTCCAGTCCAGTATCTATCGAGGCCTCCTTCGGGAGTTGGGAAGGATCACATCCGAACATGAGCAGAGCTTGTCGATCTGAGAGTCGAGGACGAGGAAGTGTAGAGGCGTCTAGGGAAGAGGAGGGACGAGTGTAGCAGTGTCCCATCTGCAAGGAGGAATGAGGAGAGGGGAGAAGGGGGGACTGACCAGGGGAGAGGAGACTGTCCGCTGCTCCGTCACACTAACAACCGTCGACCCATTGGGTTGGTGGGTGACGATGGATCCGTAGTTTGTACTCTTCACTTCTGGTTCCTTCTGAACCATCTGAGTAGATTCAGTTGCCTTCTTTTGCTTCCTCTTCTTGCAATCTCTGCAATGGAGAAGAGTGATCTTTGATCTCTCTCTCTCTCTCTCTCTCTCTCTCTCTCTCTCTCTCCCACCTTATCAGTTTGTATATTCCGATAATGTAACAGATGATGAAGAAGGTGGCAACGACGATGATGATGACGATGAGTTGGGTGTTGTCCTTCTCTTTCTTCTCCCCACCCATCTGCTCCTCTCTCGTCCCTCCGTGAACCTCGTTGACTCTCACTGACTCCACCCGTACTCCCCCCAGAATACGAGCGAGTGGACCAGGCTGACTACCCAGGATGTACTTCACCTGTGATTGGAAATAATGGAGATGAGTGAATGGTAGGGATGGTAGTACCTTGACTGGATCGAGAATGGTGTCCTCATTGAGGATGGCTCCCTTGGCAAGAGTGCCACTTTTGACGACATTGAAGAGAATGCGAGTGATGTTCAATGGTTCCTTGAGTGTTCGCAGTAGGATGACGTTGTCCTGAGAGAGGAGGGGATCATCGTCGTCTAAGGCATAGAGGACGTCGTCTGAGGGACGAGATCGTCCTCGCATCGGAAGACCATTCTGCAAGGCGAGAGACACACTACTACTACCGTTAGTAGGCAGAAGAAAGGATGGAGATGGAAGGAGAAAGAGTGATTGGGTTATCCCTAGGGTCGTCTTTCCCTATGGATACACTAGTGAGAGGAAGGATGCATTGGACGTATGGCGAGTAGTCATCGGGAAGGGAGAGGGTGGTTAGTAGTGATGGCAGTAATAATACTGACTGGATTGAGTACGAGGGCCACTCCAGGACACTCGTTCGTCTTCCTTTCGCAGTAAGCAGAGACGATGGTGGCTATTCTCTTCTTGAAGAATCTCTCGTACTTCTCTCCGTTGTGGCCCTTAGCTGCATCAAGATTCACATGTCTCACTCGGATGCCCACTGAGGGCAGTGAAGAAGGCTGCAACCAGTCACTCACTTCTCGCCGAACAGCCCCTCCCGTTGTGAGTATCTCCATCGAGGAGAGGGAGTAGATGAACACATGACTCCCCCTCCTATTTGTACCCAGAGAGAAGAGGGATAAGTGAGGAGTAGAGGAAATGAAAAAAGTCATCAGATGCATCTGCCCGACTCTTCCCCTTTATTTAATTAACCATTATTTAATAATAGTATTTCTAAAAGCTGCCAAACATGGAAGGGCCTTGAGAATTGCTTGCAATTACATGAAAAAAATGGCTATAAGCACTTTTTGTGTAGCCCCCCCCCCCCCCCCAGTGATCAGATGACATTGATGTTTAATTACTAGATACACTTCCTATTCTTTCATTATTCCAATGAGAGAAGGTTGGGGAAGGGATGGGAAAGAAAGAATTCGGGAGATTATACCTTCTTTTTCTCGCGAATGCATGAAGAGGAGAGAAATTGGTTCGTTCTTCTCTCTTCCTGACTTATCCTCTTCTCTCTTTCTCTCTATCCATTCTGCCCGTCCCTCATCTCATTTGATCTCTCTTCTCTTCGTCTATTCTTTCTATCCGCTAGTAAGTACATCAGATGTCATCGACAGGATCGAGATGGAGATGGGGAAAAAGAGGGGGGGGGGGGGAGTTTCACGATCAAATTGGCGCCCCTTCGCCGTCCTCCCTTTTTTGCCTCCTCTTCCTTTTCTGGGTCTCTCTCCTAGACTGGAAGGGTTATCGGGAAACCAAAGAGGGAGGAAGAGGGATGAAGCATGGAAGGAAGGAGTGAGGAGGGAAGACGAGAGATACGCTTTGTCTATATCTTGAGAAGAAGTGAAAAAGAGAAGAAGAAGGATGAGGAGGAGGAGGAGGGAGTAACAGAAGAATCTTGGAAGATGCACGATAGCTATGTTGGTGTGTTTCTGCTCTCTTCCCAGTCTCTTGTCTTCCCCCTTGAACGACTATTCTGCCATACTCCCAATAGAGGCAGCTCATCAATAAATAGTGACTATAATGGATTGGATCTCTTGCGGGACTAGAGGTATTCCCCGATGGAAGGATGAGAAGGGAGAATGAAGTCACTCCCGTTTCCATTGGTTATGAGTGAGTGAAGCGAGACTCACCTCAATGAAATGACTGCAAGAAGGACTAGAAGGGAGAGAAGATGAGGAGGGGAGGGAAAGGGAGGAAGAAGTGGAATTGTCGCAGATACAGGCATAGTCTGTACCCTCATTGCAGATGTGGATGGAGAGGGAGAGGGAGGGGAGGAGAAGAAGGAGGAGGAGGGAGGAGAGAGAGACACGGCGGGAGGTGTCTCTCCCCCCGCCGAGTCGAATGCTCATGGCAGATGATGAGTAGAGAATGGAGAAGAAGGAAAGAAGGAAGGAGAAGGAGTCCTCCTTGGATAGATTAGAGACGAAGAATCATTCCAAGACTAGAGGCATTAAGAGTGACGGAGTGAAGAGAAGGAAAGGGAGAGTGGAGACTCCTCCCCTTTCCCTCCCTCCCTCCCTCCCCCTCTCCCTCGCACTCTCTCTCTCCTCAATTGTCTCTTATGGGTAGGAAGTAGTTAAAGAAAGGAGTAGAATCGAGGACTGTATTCCATTGAATGAGGTGGGGACTACCTTAGTCGCTCCTTCCTTTCTATCCTTTATTTTTTATATTTACGATTTCAAAAGATTCTTCCTAACATTAAATATTTTTGTATCAAAATGTTTGAGGAGGGGAATAATCTCACTCATCTTCATCCCTTCCTCTTTCAGGTTTTCCATCGGTGGGCAAGTCGACTCTCCTCTCCAATCTGGCTGGAGTATATTCTGAGGTGGCGGCCTACGAGTTCACCACTCTGACTACAGTACCCGGAGTGATCAGGTGAGTACTCCTTCTCCCCCCCCCCCCCTCCCCCCTCAGGAGAAGATGTGCAGATACAAGGGAGCGAAGATCCAGCTGCTCGATCTGCCTGGAATCATCGAAGGAGCGAAGGATGGAAAGGGAAGAGGAAGACAAGTGATTGCAGGTGACTATCATTCCATCGCCATTCCATCCATCTCATTCTCTCATTCGGGAGATTACTGAGCATCCTCACGCAGTGTCGTCCCCTCTCCCTCCCTCTATCCCACCGTGGCTCCGTTGCTGTCTCGTCTTTCCTCCCGATTAACCCGACCCCTTTCCATTCGCCTGCTCTTTCTTCTCTCCTTTTCTCCAGGGGGGATGGATAGATCTGAGAAGGGAGAAGGGGAAGATAAGCCATGTCTTCACTCCTTCCTTCATCCATTCTCTCGTCAGTCCGAACAGAGGAAAGAATAGCTGAGAGTGAAACGAGTGGCGC
The DNA here is from genome assembly GCA_036245805.1 of Pristionchus mayeri. Classification (NCBI taxonomy): domain Eukaryota; kingdom Metazoa; phylum Nematoda; class Chromadorea; order Rhabditida; family Neodiplogasteridae; genus Pristionchus; species Pristionchus mayeri. The sequence goes on along the minus strand of BTRK01000003.1, from coordinate 24,203,659 downwards.
TCCTTAACCCTCTCCTCACTCTGGAGAGGGGGACGTGTGAAGTGAGAGAGAGGGAGAGGAGGGGGGGAGGGACGATGCAATCTGAGAATGCTGAGGAAGAAGTCATCCATAATATCTGTAATACTCTTGTGCGAGAGATGGATGTGCGTCGAGAAGAGAGAGAGGCGAGAGGTACTCTCTCCCTCTCCCCAACTTGTGAGAGGAGATTGAAGTGTGTAAGAACATTAAGTGGAAAACATGGAAGGGGGAGCTCTCGAAGCGAACGACTATTTTGTGTGTTGTGTGGATGGATGGAAGGGGGTGAAGCGGGAATGAATTGATGGAGGGTCACTCAATGGTGCACGGGGAAGGGTACAGACTGAGTGTGATTGCAGTGGCTCGTACGTGTTCTCTCATTCTCATCGTCCTCGATGTGATGAAGCCCCTGCAGCACAAGAAGCTACTCGAGTATGCATCCCCAGTCTAGATCGAAGGCTACTTCCTTTCACTTAATGTTTACATTGATATGGGCGATGAGTTGAGGAATGTTAGGAGTTGACTGAGTATGGGTTGTGAAGATGAAGTTGGAAGATTGACTTGGTTGAGAAGAAAAGATGAGATGGAAGGAGAGCAGAGGACAGGAAATGAAAGGGGTCGAGAAGATGCAGGGGGCATTTATTCTACTCTTGTTACATGAAAAGGGACTAATACAGTGGTATGGGTTGGTAGAGGAAGGAAAGAATGGTATTGAAGGTACGAATTGGAAGGATTCGGAATTCGTCTGAACAAGCAACCTCCCAATATTGCATTCAAGAGGAAAGAAAAGGGAGGTCTCAATCTGACTACTCTGGTATGTCACTTGTAATGCCCCAACGCCAACTGCAGTACTCCGTTGCCTTGTCCTAGGTGCCGCAATCGGAGTTGGACGTGGACATTGTGAAGACGATCTTGGCAGAGTACAAGATCCACAATGCTGACATTACTCTGAGATACGACGCGACTGCAGAAGATCTCATCGATGTTATCGAGGGGAATCGAGTGAGTGGGAGGAAGAGAAGGGTGAAGGATGAGTCTCTCCTCAGGTGTACATCCCCTGCCTCTACGTCCTGAATAAGATCGATCAGATCTCGGTGGAGGAACTGGATATCATCTACAAGGTGCCTCTCTCTCTCTCTCTCTCTCTCTCTCTCTCTCTCTCTCTCTCTCTTTCTCTCTTGGTGGACAGGGAAGATCTCCCATTGCAGATTCCCCATTGCGTGCCCATCTCAGCCCATCACAAGTGGAATTTCGATGATCTGCTCGAGAAGATGTGGCTGTATCTCAACCTCATCCGAGTGTCAGTTCATTCACTCCTTCGAGAGGGAGGAGGGACTGCAGTGATCTTCCTCCTCGTGCAGGTACACTAAGCCGAAGGGGCAACTGCCCGACTACGCCTCTCCCATCGTACTGAAGAACGATCTGAAGAGTGTGGATGACCTCTGCATGAAGATCCACAAGACTCTTCAGAAGGACTTCAAGTGGTACGTCTCCCCTCCCCCATCTGTCTATCCCTTCTCTCCATCACTCATTCCCTTGCAGTGCTCTCGTCTGGGGTAGCTCTGCGAAGCACAATCCGCAGAGAGTCGGCAAGGACCACATACTGGCCGATGAGGATGTCGTGCAGGTTATCAAGAAGCTATAAGCCATTCCTGATCTACTCCTCGATCGATCGATTGCTCGATCATACCGGATACCCTTCCCTGATTCATTCAGCTTATTTGTGTCTCTCATCGATTGTTAGCATATTTTTGCTCGTTGTTTATGTTATCGTGAGTTGGTTCTTTCTAGTTTTCTCTCCCTTCTCTCATCTTCATATCTCAGAGATAAATGAGTGGTGGATGGATGTGCAGACTGAATGAGTTTGGCCGATGGCCGAGGCGTTGTGTCGACCATCACTATCTGGAGGAAGGAGAGAGGAGAGAGAAAGAAAGGAGGGACTGTAGATGAGTGCTCACGACGACTTCTTCGGCATCGAGTACATTCAATCGACATCCTCCCCGTCCGAGAAGAATCGGGAGAAGAAGGGAGAGGGAGGGATGGAGAATTCAGAAGGGAAGAAGTCGGTAGAGGGATATAGTGTAGTTGAAAGGAGGGAATTGACCGAGATGGAGACTGAGAAGATGAGTGGAACTCAGTTCCTCGATGCTTCATTCTTCCCTGAACTAAAAGAGAAGAATGAAGAAAGCAACTGGAAGAAGGGAGAAGAGGGAACGAAGAATATCTGGGAGGAACAATACTTCCAGAGGAGAGAGTGAGATTGATGAGTGATGTGCATTGAATGAGAAGGGTACTGTAGGAATGATCACGATCGATCGAGGATGAAAGTGGACGAAATTGGAGATAAGGAGAGGCCTACGAAGAGATCGCCAAGGGTTGTCATGGTCACACGAATTTCCTGAAACTATTTTTAAAATTTGATATTCGGGCACTTCTACAGTATGTCATACCAGAATGAGAGGGGTAGGAATGAGGAGGAGGTATGATGGGATAGGGTATGACGGTACAGCTGGTGTGTACCATACGTTACGGTTTGTTAGTAATTTTAGTTAACATGTTTCAAACACCACCTACCATATCATATCATACCTCCTCCTCATTCCTAACCCTCTCATTCTGGTATGACATACTGCAGAAGTGCCGATATTCGATGTTCAAAAATGGTTTTGAGCCGACGTATGAGACGAGTGAGGAACGAAGGACGACGGGATTGGATGAGATTAAATCTGAATTCTTTCCCTTCTGGCTTCTAAGTGAGGATCAACTGGTGGAAGCTCTCTGCAGAAGAGTCATCTACAATGATGGTGAGCAAGTCACGATGAGATATCGTAGAGAATATTCGTTGAAACACGGACATTTCATGGTAAACAGGTGAGATGCTAGCAATCGATAAACCAAAGGGACTGGCATGCTCTGGAGGATCAGATTCAACCAAATATCAATTGGACAGATTGGCTTCGAAAGTGAAGGTAAATGGGAAGACGGAAGCGAGTTTAACTCTAAATACGTTTGAGGGGATATTGTTGCCCAAATGCGAACGTCTTCACCCAGTGATTACACTCGATAAGGATTGTAGCGGTATCGTACTATTTTCATCGTTAGTTTATCCTCATGGGAGAAATAGTAAATTAAATTTAATCAGGAACCCCCTTCTCCGTAGTGAACTTGTGGAGAGAATGAAGAATGGAGAGATTACCATCGTGAGTCTCATCATCAACCTTACGATGCTCAAAATTTGATCTCTGAATGTTGTTCGACTCAATGGGTGATTCTTTCAGAAAAGCGATTGCATAGTGCGCGGCTTTCCCTCCTCTCCTTGTCTCGCCATTCAAACCCCACTCGTCAAATCAACACAGGGAGGACAACTAAAGGTATTGCTTTGTCAATGAATTACAAAATGCTCTAAATCATTCACACATTTAAAATATGTTATTTGTTTAAAAATTGCAAAACTATGCCACTGGTGGGATTCGAACCCACGAGGAGTTAGCTCCATGTGATCATAAGGCACACGCCTTAACCACTCGGCCACCGTGGCTACTTTTTTGAAAACATGTCTGTTAAAGTTACCCAACAACCGTGCAAAATTTTTAAATTGGTGCCTGAACAATACCTTATCGCGAATTTGCATGAACATGCACTAAGTACCGTAATTTAAAATGCGCGGTTTGTTTAAATATTGTTTAATCGATTATGTGGGCTTAATATTGGAGTTTCTGCTGTTGAAATATATATTTCTAGAACCGGGGGAGAAGCGAGGATAAAATTGGTATAGAACCGGGCTTGTGAAAGCTAATTACCGCACACAGAATATTCATGTTTCAAACCTCGCGGGAAAATCGGTCTTGATCAGGGTAGCGCAACACATGTTTTGAGGTCGATTCTGTGACTAATTATTGATTTTCTGATTTTATTAGTATTGCATTTCTACTAGTCTCTTTTATGTCTATCAGTTTCAGGAATAAAAATATAAGCCATTTTGACGGTTATTGAGTAACTTTAAGGACCCTTTCACTGATTTACATAATCAATGCTATGCGAATCTACTGCATTCCTGACTATGATCAATATTACAGAGTATCATGTTTACTTATCGATAATGAATTGAGATGTACCCAGCGAAAGAAGGAGATCGAAGAGGAGTCAAAGTGACAAGTATGGTGAAGAGTATTAAAGGGAATGATTCGCATTCTCATGTCGAAGTTGAAACTTGCGGAGGTGGGAATGATAATGGGGAAGGAGGAGGAGAAGGGTGGCTCGTTCAGAGATACCTCATCAAATCCGTGCTCATCTCTCACTGGTGGGCTTGCCTCTACTGGGCGATCAAGTGTATGGGAAACGGAAAGTGATGAAAGGAATGGAGGCACAGCCCATGAGATATCCATCCAAGGTTCCAACTGCCCACACATATTCTTTTAAATTAGCCTTGTAGACATTGGAGGCACTTGGCCTCTCTCGCAATCAGTCCTCCAAATTCCCAATGTTCATCCATCGAAGAGAGGTACTTGAGATTGCCCCCCCCCTTTTTATGTGATAAGTCGAAGACACAATCCCGTCTCTCCGCCTAGCTCAGTGGTTAAGGCTCCATATTTTTTTGCCGAAATTCAGGGGTTCGACTCCCGAAGCCAGCCGAATGTTTTGCTCATTCTGTAAATTTCTCCCAGACCCCATTGCGACAAAAAAAAATTTGGATCGCGGATTTCGCTGTAAACTTTAGGACTGACCAAAGTAAGGGCGAGGAGAACGCCTATCCGCTTCAGTTTTCGAAATTTGCATGTTGAACGGAGTTATGACCTACCACTTTCAGCTATTTCAAAATGTGGTATTGCATCATCATTATGCAACATGATGCAATAATTGTTTTTGAACATAAATCAGTGGTCGCCCAGACCCCGGACCTGGACCACCATTGTAACCCCCATGGCCTCTACTTTTAATTTTGGCCTTTTACATCATCACTATGCAATTTTACGAAATTCTCGTTTTTTCGGCAATACCTCGCATTATTAGTACCGCTAACACCCCGAGATTCATTTTCGTAGGTAAACAGCGTTCAGTTATCAACAATTTCGGATATAGCGCTGCTGCGAGGCCTCACGACTCTTTTACAATGTTTTAAGCAGGCTCTCACCATTCGCTTACAATTATATTTGTCATGCATAAAACTGGTACCAAAAGTGGTTGACTAAAATTCCTTGCGGAATTTTAGTCAATAATGCTTCCCAACCTGCTCTCACTCCCCGCAGCGTGAGCCTTTCACAACGTTTTAAGCAAGCTCTCACCAGTCGCTTACAATTATATTTTTCATGCATAAAACTGGTACCAAAAGTGGTTGACTGACATTCCTCGCAGAATTTATTCAAAAATGCTTCCCAACCTGCTCTCACTCCCCGCAGCGTGAGCGTTGTGAAAGGCTCGTGAGGCCGAGGGCGATCCGAAAAAAGTTGGAATGGGGCGAAGCCCAATTAGGGTTTTCATTTTCAGGTGGCGCCTAGGCCGCCTGAAACTCATTATCCCCGCTCACAACGCAATGAATAAATCCTAATTGACCTGAACGAGAGAGAATGGAATTGATTAATAGGCGGCCTAGGCGCCTGATCCCATCATTTCTCGCAAAATAGTGGTATTCCCGGTCATTCGACTCAATTGAAATGGCGAATTAGTTATGTTTCAACGATTCAATTTGTGCGAATGAGACAAATAGCTCAGAATTACCTGATCAGGTATCAAAGGAAATTACCTGATCAGGTAAATTGAATTTGAATGACCTGATCAGGTATTTCCGCCCGATCATTTTTACCTGAACAGGTCAAATTACCTGAAAATTGAAACCCTAAGCCCAATTCCAACTTTTTCGGATCGCCCGAGGCCTCACGAGCCTTTAACAACGTTTTAAGCAGGCTCTCACCAGTCGTGGACAACATTTCTCCTTATCGCACAACCCCGCGAACCACGTAGCGACCGAAGGTCGCTAGTTCAATTCTTATGCGACACGCGTGATATATAGCTACTCAGTAGGGAGAATTTGGACATGTCGTATTTTTTGCTGAGAAAACTACTCGCACATTATGGCCCATTGAATTAAATTTTACTCCGTATCTCGAAAACGGCCAACTTTCACGTCTTGTACCCCTTAGTCACCTTTGAAGAACTAGTCTAGAGCTATCTAGTAATATCCTTACTTTTCTCATTTGCAAAAGTTGGAAGTGAGATACACGCTGAATGGTATCTTATTCAAAAATGGCACTATCTTCAATTTATCCCCACTGAGTGCCGGTATGATACGCCCCCTCTCATGACCAACGACCTATGTAGGCACCTCAATTCGTGGGTGGGGAATCCGAATCAACAATAAAAATCGTAGCTTTCGAACCATGAAGGGTCGAAAATTAGCATATTGTAATGAATAAAACATTTTTTGCATGAAACTATGTGAAGACATCACTTCCGCACGGAGCGTAGAAGAACTTATCTGTAGATATATGTATTACGAACCGATTGAAAAAAATCCGCTCGTTGTGGGTCTAAAACTGACTGATATACGGCTTCCCAAAGTGGTAGGTCATAACTCCGTTCAACATGCAGATTTCGAAAACTGAAGCGGATAGGCGTTCTCCTCGCCCTTACTTTGGTCAGTCCTAAAGTTTACAGCGAAATCCGTGATCCAAAATTTTTTTTGTCGCATTGGTTCCTGCATTTTTACGTTAGATCCGTGATATGAGAAGAATCGCGAGAGAATCGACCACGCCGCGGCGGTAGGAAAAAAATGTGTCCTATCTGACAACAAATTCACGTACAAGTATTTCAAATGATGCTCTTTCAAACTGGGTCGTCAGAATGTTGATATCGGTCGTCATCTTCGAGATTCAGAAGGCCAAACTTGGTACTATCACTTTTCGACATTCAAATCGGGACCACTTAAATGATCATAACTTCGTTTAAAATGAAGATAGAAGGTCGTTCTTTTTTTAGAAAGAAAGCTACCACCATGCTCTACAACTTTATCTAGACGACATCATTCCTGGTTTTCATCATGGTACAGGGTGGTCGGACCAAAAATGTCGTTGGAAATCGGAGAAACGTTTTGGGTTATCATGTTTAAGTTTAAGTTCATACATGGAACTAACTTCTCGCCAAAAATTAGGGCAATCTGGGTATAGACAAAAAAAGGGCTCACTTTTGTGCGGCGACCCCAAAAGGTGTGTTGGAAAAGAGTACTTCCGTATCTTCAATTGGCCTGATTGGGGCTCAAAATCATTCAAAAACATCCAAAACAACATTCTAATTATCTACCCCCATGCTATAGCTCTTCCATCATACATGGCCACCTGACCGAAATTTTGAAATTCCGTATTTTGACCAATTTCAATATGAGGGATGGGCCCAAATGCACTAAATGGGTTTCAAATAATGTAACTACATCCCTGGAAACAGCTCAAAGAAAAAGGGCTACTGAAAAGATGAAATTTCACCTGAAGAATGCAAGGAAACACGTAAAACTAAAACACCGGTAAAAATAGGCATAGAGACTCGGCTAATGGATAGAAATGTAGCGCACGATGAGCTAAACATTTCATCTGTTGAAGGTGAGTCTCTATCGTTTCATTGAAGCGTGCTACAGCGCCTGGAAGTTGGCCTTGTTGCCAGATAGGACACATTTATTTCCTACCGCCGCCCACCCCCCTCAAATGGTCGATTCTCTCGCGACTCCTCTCATATATCCTTTATTTGCGCGAGCGAAAATTTGGCACTTCTTCGGTTTCTGGCCACCTCCCCCCCCCTCATCTAGCCCACTCATTTCTAGGTATTCCCTCCTGATTTTCGGCAATTAAACCCCTCAATGACGAACGGGGATGGGAAATAATAAGAGGGGGGGGGGGGGGGGGGGGGGTGGCCAGAAACCGTAGAAGTGCCGAAAATTTCATCTAAAATCTCGATATTTTTCGGACCCGATTTTTGGTCATTAGGAAACCTATATCCAATCAACTTAGATACGCATTGGGCTTCCTATTATGGTCAAGTTCGAATGCCGACCATGAATTTACGGGATTGAGTGGCCCACTTTTGCGTCTCCCTTGTAAAGGGGTAATTAAGAGTGCTGATCATCGTGGTCTACTTCATTTTTCTCCATCTCGACCGGTTAAGCCAGGCTGCATGTAGGCTGCACCTAGCCTTCTAACGATAACTCAGCAACCGATTGACGAAATGACTTTAAATTCGGATAGGTGATAGTTAGTGTCTATACGAAGCCGCTGTTATCAAAATACCATATTCTTTTTCATGACAACATTATGATTTTGAGGATCTCGAATATACGGCAAAAGCTAAAACTACGATCTACATGGTAAGATGCGCCTTGTTCTCGGGATCATTACTATGTTGGGAAAACAAGCTTGTCCTTTGTTTGCTATAAGTCGATTTATGATGCATTTAACAGGTCTTTGCCTCTTTGAAACTCAAGATCGCCTGGTAACAAGAATTATATATTCAAATGCAGGGGAGCACATACTGGTAACAATGCAAGAACTCCCATATTACTACTCCTTCTGTCAAGGCAATGGTGCTCGGTTGCGGAAATTTCAGCCCCCCATATTTCGCTCTATTTATTTGTTTATAATGTAAAACATCACATTAATCACCTCTAAAAATTGCAAGACAATCGGTAATTTAGTTTTTGAGTTATTCAGGAAAATCGAAAATGGAGCAACGTGCACCGGTCAGATTAGTGAAAAAATAAAGCATACCATGATGATCAGCACCCTCGAAAAAACATAGAAAAAACCAAAACAAATGCGATGCGATTTTTTTATCATTTTTGTATATTCATTCTGAACTAATTCAGCCATCGGCTATTCGATGGAGGACAAAAAATAAGGGGTCAATTTTGTCCTCGTCCGGTAACTTTAAATTTGGTGCTGTTACGGTGAGGATGAGGATAATCACACCTCGAATAAATTATTCAATTTATCACGTGTATCACGAGTCACTGAAGGAAAAAATACCTCCTCGGGCACAATTTGCAAAAGGTTTACCTAATTTCTTCATACTATGATGATAGAATATCCTAGAGAAGATGTATTGAAATTTATAGGTAATTGGTCCCAGAGCCGGCATTTAGGAATTTCCCGGTTTTGAAACTGGCTATACTGTATCTCAGCTCCCAAACGAGCTACAAAGGTGGTATTGTGCTCAAAATGATCGGAAAAATATGACGAACAACTTTTATGACAAGAACGAAGCTGTAGCGTCAGAACTGAAAAAATTATAATCGAAAAAGCAATTTTCAGATTGCATAAAAATTAATTATAAATTCCGGAGGAAACTTTCTCGGGATTTTATTGCACGAAATGGAAGCAAAACCTCATACCTCAATAACAAAAAAAAATAAAAATGCCACTTTTTAGGGGGACTTTTTTTACAATCTCAGTCCGAAGGTAGCATACTGTGGTCGCATGGGTCAAAAACCGCTGAAATTTTAAGAAGTATTAATGAAACTCTATGATTCTGATCAGAAAGGGTGATTTACAGACCCAATAAGTTAAACTAAAGTGGAAAACCAGAATTGTGACGTATTCGAAAAAATCGATTTTCGCAACCTCGATTTTGATCAGATTTTAATGCTTCAATTTCTGTATTCCCGAATGTTGAGCTGTCAGCTATATATTGAACATGGAGTATATGTCGAGTTATGTTATATTTGACGAATATGATGCGGCTGCTTTTTCGAGGCCCTAGCTGCGCTCGACTGAATCTGCTATCTCTGGATGGTCGAATGTTATGTTTATTCTACTTTGACGACGTTTATGAACAAATTGTGCTCATTTTTACTTCTAAATTCTAGTTAGAAGCTGAGAAGTTATAATTTACTGGGTTGTTCTCAACATTCATCATTATGTGAATTTCGAAATTCTCAATCCGTGAATTTTTTCGATTTCTTAAGCATTGCGAATTCGCTCATTTGTTTGCCGTATTCTAACTTATTATCTACTAACTAGAATTTAGAAGTAAAAATAAGCTCAATTTGTTCATAAACGTCGTCAAAGTAGAATAAACATAACATTCGACCATCCAGAGATAGCAGATTCAGTCGAGCGCAGCTAGGGCCTCGAAAAAGCAGCCGCCTCATATTCGTCAAATATAACATAACTCGACATATACTCCATGTTCAATATATAGCAGACAGCTCAACATTCGGGAATACAGAAATTGAAGCATTAAAATCTGATCAAAATCGAGGTTGCGAAAATCGATTTTTTCGAATACGTCACAACTCTGGTTTTCCACTTTAGTTTAACTTATTGGGTCTGTAAATCACCCTTTCTGATCAGAATCATAGAGTTTCATTAATACTTCTTAAAATTTCAGCGGTTTTTGTCTCATGCGACCACAGTATGCTACCTTCGGACTGAGATTGTAAAAAAAGTCCCCTAAAAAGTGGCATTTTTATTTTTTTTGTTATTGAGGCATGAGGTTTTGCTTCCATTTCGTGCAATAAAATCCCGAGAAAGTTTCCCCCGGAATTTATAATTAATTTTTATGCAATCTGAAAATTGCTTTTTCGATTATAACTTTTTCAGTTCTGACGCTACAGCTTCGTTCTTGTCATAAAAGTTGTTCGTCATATTTTTCCGATCATTTTGAGCACAAAACCACCTTTGTAGCTCATTTGGGAGCTAAGATACAGTATAGCCAGTTTCAAAACCGGGAAATTCCTAAATGCCGGCTCTGGGACCAATTACCTATAAATTTCAATACACCTTCTCTAGGATTTTCTACCATCATAGTATGAAGAAATTAGGTAAACCTTTTGCAAATTGTGCCCGGCCACCTCCACTGACTCGTGATACACGTGTTATAATAATTATTTGAAAAAATTATATCTCTAGAGTCTACTCCAACAGCGACATAAAAATAAGCAAACGATGTAGAATTTCTTAGTGTTCGCGATCAAATGCAGTGATTGCGCAATCTGTTTGTCAACAATGTATTGCATCATTCTGACGTTGAGTAGTGAGAGGATTTAATCAGTCTCCTAGTTGCTACATTGATTCTTGTGATGGACTCCCATCTCTACCTTCGAGCAGTTTTACTTCATTACTACCGTCTTGGCCGATCCGTGAAGGAGGCCCACTCTGCCCTGGCCCAGTCGGAAGGAGCTGACGCCCCCTCCATACCCTTCTGCTATAAGTGGTTCTCCCGCTTCAAGAAAGGGGAGTTTGGTCTCGATGATCAACCCCGCTCTGGACGCCCTCCCTCCCTCGATCAGCCTCTCGTTCTCCGCACACTGAAGCGCAAGCCCATGGCCAGTGTGCGTGAGTTGAAGAAAGATACGGGTACTCCCAGATCAACGGTGTCCGATATCCTCCATCGATCTGGGAAGAAGCCGAAACTCCCACAATTGATTCCCCATGACCTCTCCCCCGAACTGTTGAAAAATCGTGTTCAAGTCTGTCGGGAATTACTCCATCGTAGATCCAATCTTCGATGGGTCAATTCCATCATCGCTACAGATGAGAAGTGGATCACGTACGATAACCCTGTGAGGAGACTGCAATGGGTGGATGCAGATGAGAAGCCCACGCCCGTCCCTAAGAAGGAAGAGCACGGAAAGAAGGAACTCCTCTGCTTCTTCTTCTCAGTGCTCGGTCCCATCTACTGGGAGATCCTCGCCCCTGGCACCAGCATCAATGCCGACCTCTTCTCTGAACAACTGGAAGATGTCGCGATCAGAGTCCCTCCCAGACTCCTGAACCAGGGCAAAATTCTTCTTCTGATGGACAATGCTCGCCCACATCGAGCGAAGATGACCCAGAAGAAAATGGACGAGCTGAAGATCGAGAGGATTCCCCATCCACCGTATTCCCCGGATCTCTCCCCATGCGACTACCACTTCTTCCGCTCTCTCTCTGACTTCTGCAAAGGAAAGAAGTTCAAGAATCGAGATGAAGTTGTGAGGGCTTTCGTGAACTGGTCGGTCTCGAAGAAACCCGCATTCTGGAAGAGAGGAATCGAGACCCTGCCCTATCGCTGGAGGGAGGTAGTGAGAAAGAAGGGGGCATACATTGGTCACTGAGAATTGTAAAGCATTGAATAAAAAATAAAAACAAAAAAATATACGAACTTTCCGGACACCCCAATATTCATTCCATTACGTCTTAATTTGCTTAATAGTGCCAAATATGTTTTATTTGAGAAGTTTCGGTGACAGATGACTTAGTTTCTGTTGAAAAAGCCATACTTCGACTAAGTTGAAAAAATCGATTTTCACACCCTCAATTTCTCCCAAGTTTGTCCAATTATCAGTTCGTGCATTAATAACTACATGTGGATTGAAAAGGTAGTATTCGTAGTATATACCGAGTAGAGTTGATATATGATAAACTTGACAGATCAATGGCTTTGAATCTCTTGTAATCTTCACTCAAAAATGCGTTCCCGGGAGCGTCAAAACTAATACAATTATGTTTTCAACTGAAATTGTGATGTTATTGATCAGATTTGTGCATCTAAAATCACGAAAAAATCGCCTTAATCAGAAAACTACGTGAAATCATCAAACTTTTTCGTTTGAAAACATCGAAAATTTTAAATTCGAAAAAATTCAATTTGTTGTATGCCCAAACAAATTATTTTATGAAGGAGATTTCTGATTAATGCGATTTTTTCGTGATTTTAGATGCACAAATCTGAACAATAACATCACAATTTCAGTTGAAAACATAATTTTATTAGTTTTGACGCTCCCGGGAACGCATTTTTGAGTGAAGATTACAAGAGATTCAAAGCCATTGATCTGTCAAGTTTATCATATATCAACTCTACTCGGTATATACTACGAATAATACCTTTTCATTCCACATGTAGTTATGAATGCACGAACTGATAATTGGACAAACTTGGGAGAAATTGAGGGTGTGAAAATCGATTTTTTCAACTTAGTCGAAGTATGGCTTTTTCAACAGAAACTAAGTCATCTGTCACCGAAACTTCTCAAATAACACATATTTGGCACTATTAAGCAAATTAAGACGTAATGGAATGAATACATTCTGAAAATTTATCATATGACAGCGTTTGTCGCGGAATATCGGGTTTTGGGCGGCGGATAATTCCTTCGCCTATATTTTTCCTACATACATGAGTGATTGTTCTTTAATATTATGAAATAAAAATCCATTGCAAGTTTCCTGCGTGATGGTGAAAACAATTATTTTATGATTTTGAATTCGGTTTTGCGGGAATATAATTTTTATTTGTTGTTCCTGTGAAAAGTATTCAACATAAAAGTTGCTGAAAATAATTTTCCGCACATTTTGAGTGCTTTGCCACCTCTGTAGCTTGTCTGGAAGCTGTGATACATCATAGCCAGGTGAAAAACCGGAAAATTCCTAAAAGCCGGTTCTGGGACCAATGTCCTATATTTTTCGAATTCATCTCTCCTGGGTATTCTACCATCACAACATAGGCGAGAACGGCGGCATTTCTTTGGAAAATGTTCCCGGGCATCTCCACTGACTCGTGATACATGTGTTAAAGCTTTGATCGATTTTCACCACGGTAATGGTTACAAGCAACTGGAAATAATTAATAATGAATTTTAATCACAAATTGAAGTCAAATGATGTGAAAGAAACTGTGAAAATTTGAAAAAATCTAAATCTGTGCCGTTCGAAGACCAAAAAATGAAACTTTTTTGTTTTATTTCTGCGATTGTTAGAGATGATAACCATATTAATATGCTATATTGAAGCTTATTACCTGCCGCTGCTACTAAGCAAACCAGGAACTTTGTATGCGTTTGATAAATGAGCTACCACATTTTTAAAATGTTTGCCGAAAATCAACATTTTCGCTTATTTGATTATCATTATGTACTGTGAGAATAGAAAGCGTAGTCCGTGGTGTGATGGGCGAGATTTAGTACATTTGTTTCTAAATATGCGCGGAACGCGGAGGAAAAATGTTCCGCGTATACTTAGAAACAAATATACTAAATCTCGCCCACCACACCACGGACTTCGCTTTCTATTCTCACAGTAAGATTCTCACGATCTCAGCGCAAAATAAAATATATTAGATACGGAGGGGATCAATGCTATTACAGAAATAAAATGGTTCGAACAATTACACCACGTCCACCCTTAACACCGAAATGCGCAATAGTTAGATAAATGCGTGATAGTTTTGCTCCAGCTCGTTAATTCCCTGAGCTGGCGGACACGCCCATCATTTTTATACGCAGGTGACAGCCGGGGCCGTTAGGTCGCACCAGATTTTTAAATTGTGGTGCGGTCCACGTGCACGCGCGTTCCTCATTTCATTCAAACAGATTGTACACGTAGTGAGAAATTTTATGGTGTATGCCAACGTTTTGTAATTCAATGATATACAGTGTTTGGGGATGCGTCTTTTATTGCGTGAGAAATTCAAAGAACAAAAAGGTGACAAGACTTATGGGACACCCTAATATTTGTTGGTTCATGGTGTGCGTTGTGGGACTTTGCATTTTCAAAAAAAATCGCCCTTACCGGTGGCTTGAAGCAATAAACAAAGCTGAATAATCTAATAATGAGAACAAAATCGCAACAAATTAAGTTTGAAGAGAAATTTTTCGAAATATCATAGTTCCACTATAATTGTCTCCATTTTAGATGTTCATACCGTCAATGATAGCAACGAAGCCAGGCGTTTCCATAATGGCTCCCGTCCCTCCTCATTTCACTTTGCTTCTCAAGAAGCTGTCCTTGCTGAGGAATGTTAAGTAGATACAATAGTCGTATTCTTATCACACATCGTGTTGTTGTTATTGTTTGTTCTTGGTAAACATATTTACGAATAATTCTTTGGGACAACATCTGAATCAGTTAGATTCCGTATTTAATATCTGAATAGATGTATGCATACCTAATGTTGTAAGTCTCAGAATGATAGACGGAGTAATACTCATGGGCTCATCGAGATTGGAAGGAATGAGACGGGAGATAAAGTTGAAGTGTGTCTCCCCATTCGTCCTCCCCCTCATCCATCATCTACAGTCGGATGATTCGCCCCTCTCCCTTGGACTGAGGAACGATCGATCCATCATCTCTAATGAGGTATCACAAAGGGATCGATATCCCCTAACAATTAACTCGTTAAGCCGTTCCTGTTCCGTATCCGAGTGATTGGGGGAACTCCTGCTCTGCCTATTGTCATGCAATGGTTTATATATATCCCCTGGTCTTCCTTATCGTTGGCTCTTTCAGGGAACGCCGAATTCATTCCCTCTTCATCAAGTATCTCGAACTGGAGAAAACATTGTGGTACCATTTTCATTTTCATTTTCACTCATATATTTTTCCTTTCTCCGTTTGCAGGACTCTTTCTACTCTTGGAGGTGCGTACTCTGCGTTAGCGGACTATGATCGTGAGCACGTAAGTGGCGCGTAAGCCTCCCCCTCCTCCTTCTCTTACTCTTCCTCATCTCATCCGCACCCCTTGTAGACCTCGAGGGTTCGTGATATTTCTCTGTACCAGTTGGCGATAGCTCGTGAGATGGGAGATCCAGTGACAGAGACTCGCTGCTGTCTCTACCTCGCACTCGCAGAGGCACAAGAGGGGAAGATAGGAGAGGCGAAGAGAGTAGTCAGGTTGGAGTCTTCCCTAGTTATCACTCAAGGCAAGGGTTGAGGAGAATCATTCGAATCGGAGATGCCCTCCAGTCCACAGTACTCATCGCTTCCTCCAGAGGAGTTTACGCCAAGATTCGATCTATTGAGACAGAGATTGAGGAGAAAAGATATCAACCTGCAAATAGAAACCGATGATCAGTCAGAAATGCATCACACTGTATATATTATTATTCGGGTACGAGTCGATAAATGAATTCCTGAGTTTATTATCTATGCATGAGTGGTTGGAAATCCACATTAAAGTACCTTACTCATTTCCATGTTTTTTAATGATTTGGAGTGTGGATGAAGTTGATTGAAGTTATGGATGATGTCTCTACATCCTCTCAATCAACATCTATACTCACATCATCCATTGATCGAGTATCAACTCCATATGAGGAATCTAGAAGATCGAAGAAGAAATTTATTCCTTGGGAGCCTCACAAAGCAGCTTGCGGGGAGAAGAAACACGCAAATGAACCACCCACGGACCTACCTAGACTCTTCCCCTATCAGCAGACGAGGTCAACAGAGAATCATATATGAGATTGTGATGAAAAATAGAGAGAATAGTCTCATGCGATTGTTAAAATTACCCAATAATGGTGAAATTGACTTCCTGTTCTTACTTCTCTATCGGATAGACGAGGGCCGAATAGGATGCCAAAGAGTATATTTAAATGCTTATAAGTAATAGCACCAGGGCAGCCGGGAACAAAATTGCCTGATCGTGCACTCTCACGCAACGATCGGGATTTCGTTCTTGTAGAGTAACATTCAGTGATGGTACCCCTCGGAATGAATGTTGGTGGTTCTTAGGTTGAATAAGATCAAAGATGAAAGAGGAGGAAATGGTGATCATCTGAATTGCAGTCTGCCTCATCGGGAATTCGTCTACGATGGAATTCCTCTTGTGGACGCGAGAAGGGAACGACTGAAGAAGAGTCAAACGGAAGTGGAAGAAACTTTAAGAGAAGAGATTGAGAGACTGGAGATGAGACTGAAGGAGGAGCAGAAGAAAGGCGAAGTGAGTGGATGGACGGTGGGAGGGGAGACTGAGTATGCAGGAACTCCGTCGAGTGTTGGCTGCCACGATGGACAGTGATGTGGCAGAGTATGTAGTGAGTATGAGTGAGGACAAGACACGACTTGCAGCAATGATCGAAGAATACTCGAAGAAGGTCAGTTCTTTCCTCCCCCTCTCATTCTCAGTCATCCCTCAGATAGCGATCGACTCGGATACTGTGGAGAGTCTGTCTATCGAGAGAGACATCTGGAGGTCCAAGTACGTCGCCATGGCAGTCAGAAGTCACGAAGAGGGAATGAGGGCTGAGAATGCACTCAATCTAGCACTCTCGTCACAGAGACTACTAGCGGAGGTCAGTCGAGAGAACTGTAGACGAGATTCCCGAATCGGGAACAAGAAAGTAGTAATGAACATTGAGGTGAGCCCTCTGCTCCCTCCTCCCTTGTCAACAAGAGCCTCTGAAATGTCCCTTCGTCCCCTCTCCCATTTATTTGCCCGTTCCCCTTGCGAAGAAAAAGTTTGTCGCAGAGATCCCATCTATTCCAACCTCACAATTACTTGCTGCACTAAATGTGCTGGTAGAGAAATTTACTTACTATGATCTTTGATCGCTACTAATCAATCTCACTCTAACAAAATTGTACAATATAACAATATAATAGTATATTGATTGTGATATGTTGACTGGTTGCCCTCCTTGGTTGTGAATTTACTTACTCGAATTGATCAAATAATATTAGCTCGAAATTTTATCTCGGGATGTTGTACACATAACACTCGAAAAGAGATGAGAGTAAAAGAGAAAAGTGCGGCGAATCAGCGGATTGAGAAGGCGAAATGAAGAGAACATAGAATATTATATACAAAGCAGAGGATGAAAGCGGAGGATGGAGGTTAAAACTATTTAATAGTCTATTGTATTGAATATTCACACTGGGGATGGGAAGGAGTCAAAAGCCGTGGTCTATTGTTGAAAGGAGAGAAAGACCCATAAGACACTGAGGGGAGGGATATATACATGCAGTGGATACATGTTATCTATACATCTCTGTACAACACATCTTTCATCCATCCACTTCCATCTTATCATCTTCTCTCTCTTCTTTTTCGATCGGAGTATTCCTCCAACTGTTTATGTTGTCGAGTACCTTACTCGCAAGTCCTTTCGTTTCTTCGAGTACTCCAGGGTGAGACACGAGATGGATGAGTAGGCTCTCTCCCCCCTCATCCACTACGTATCTGCAGTACTTGTTGCCGTCAGTCGTCGTGAGATTGGCCAATGCCCACACTGCCCAGTGCTGCAATCACGTCTTGAGATGAGAGACACAAAACACGAGTACCTGACTGGCATACGCCTCGTATGCTGGAATCAGACGAAGTATCGGACGGAAAGATCGATAATTTATGAAACGACGAGTGTCCAATTTCCACTGGGAGCATGACTGCAAGAAGTAGATACTAGAGAGGGTGGGGAGGGGAAACATACCTTCATGATAGCCTGCATTACATCTTCCCTCTTCGTGTTGACTGCCTTCCATGCTTCTGCTCCATCACTCACGAGATGGGCGAGGACTCCAGCAGAGTTGTACGAGATCTCGATGGACTCGTCCACGAGTGCAAGCAGAGTACTGCAGAGGAAGAACCCTTTCCCCTCTCCCCTCATCCCAATCACTCACGTGAATATCGTTATGTACGAATCCTTCATGAGTTGATGCCTCAATGAATCCACTTCCGCTATGTTTCCTATCAATCCCATCATGTTGCGAACCTGCAGAGAAAGAGAGAGAGAGAGGCTAGAAGACAGAGTGACAAGAAGAGAGTGAGTAATTGGATGGATCTCACCAGTTCTCTCTCATTCTTGAATGCATCAAAGCACTGCTCGAAGAGTGTCAATCCCTGTGCCTCCAAGAATCTCTCGCAGTTGGTGGGAGTCTCGTCAGTGATATTCCACAGGAAACTCCACCCAACTTCCATCACATCGTCACACACATTCGCATCCAATTTCCTCTTTATCTGTTGAAGAATCATCTGCAAAGGATCCAGTATTCTTATTACTCATCTTATGGTCATTGAAAAGAGAACAGTAAGAATATATTTTGGTTTTTCGATTTACACTAATGCTCACCTCAATTGCTCGATACTTTCCCACTTGAATCTTCTGATCTCCTTCCACATGACAAGCCATCGAATTGAGAAGGAACACCACTATTCTCTGAGTGAGCGAATCACCGTTGTGGTGTTGCAAGACTGTCACCAGAAGAATTGCCAGGCGACTGAAAGAGAGAGAGAGGAGGGAGGGGGGGGGGAGTTGTCTACCTGTAGTCGAAGAGGATCTCCTGGGGAATCTCGAATTGGCAAAGGGAGAGACAGCAGTTCCTGACCATCACTTGCTCATCCATATGAGTCTCCATTCCTGAGAGACAGCCTTTTCTCCCCCCCCCCCTCTCCCTCTCCCTCTCCCTCACCAGAGAGAAGGGCACCGACGACTCGTCTCTTCGTGTCTCTGTTCATCGCCACTTTCCGGATGATGTAGAAGAGAGATGCTGACCCTGCCAACCAATGTCTTGTCCTCTTCTTTCCTCATTCCTCGAGGAAGGGACTCACCTGCTATTTGGAGTGTCGAATCATGGAGATGATCCGACATTGCTCTCAACACCAAATGGAGTGCCTCCGTATGTCTGCAGGAAGGATATCAGTTACACCAACCCCCCTCCATCAATGTATCAAGGACGCCCATCCTCCTTACCTCAGGAGGGGATTGTTGTTCCCGAATCGATACAACTGGTAACTCTCATTGAGAACAGCTTGGAGGAGACCAGCACGAGAGGAGTACGCACGGAGGGCATTGATCACCTCAAGGGACATCCTAGAGAGAGAGAGAGATCACTCAATGCCCACCTGATCCTCTGTTGCATCTCCACTGATATTCCTAGCTGGGAGAGATCCGAAATGACTGGCAGAATCACAGTTGAAGAGACCGAGGAATTCGAGAGGCTCGCGAAGGAAGCGAAGGCCGTAGATATCACACAACATGTTGCCCGCACTCAATATGACTATTATTTACACCATACTCTCCTCTTGACTCGCCCCTCTCATTTCAACAATTATAAGCCCTTTCCATCATGTGAGACTACAATCACACATTTCGCAATCGACATTGATAAATGGGCGTGGTGAGTAATGGATGACCCGTACCTCTCTTTATCTGGCCAATCCTGCTGACTGGGTTGAGCAGCCAGGTTAGTAGACGAGATATCGAGATGAGAGAGAAGAGGCAGCGAGTTGATCAACTTGTAGAGACAAGTCGCAGGCTTGGGATAGATGCCTGTGTCTCGATTGCATTGCGATACATCGAGCACTCTGAGAGACACAAGAGAGAGGGGGAGAGAGGGGGGAGAAGGGGAAGCTCACCTCAGTTGAGAGAGCTCGCAGATATTATCCATGGCCTTGTACAGATCAGGGACATCGTAGAGGACGAGTCGAGTGAGGGAAGAGGAGAGAGGACGGAGACAACGGAGGTCCTCCATCTGACAACACCATACCATTCACATCTACTTCGCCCCATAGGTATTTTGATATCTCAAGGAGTTCACCTTATTCCAATAAGATATATCGAGTGAGTGGAGGTTGTGGAGAGGTTCGATCAATCGAGTCAATGTCTCGTTCATATTCTCCCCTTGAGAAGATGAATCTTCCTCGTTTCGACGTTGTGACTGCAATCATTTAGTCATTCATCAGTGTACAGATCAAAGGTTTGAGGTAGCGGGACAAACATTATGAATGAAGTTTTCACAGAGTCTGATAGTCATTAGGGCCCTACATTATCAGTTTAAAAGTCCTGTAAAATAATTTGAATAAAAAGAAACGGTTGCAGAAACCGGAAATGGGGCTAAGGAAGATGATTAGGGATCTGGTAGACACTAGCTTGGATGCGTCTATCAGGGTACCCCGGTACTACTATCTACTTGAAAACAGATATCAATCTTGTGTTAAATAATATTGAATGTGATTTTTTATGTGAATCAAATAATGATATAGCTTACTTACCCTGGGATCTTTGGCCAAGTTGAGATGTGTGATGGAAGGGAATTTGCTAGTCATTGGGGCGTACAATCGATCCATATCCTCATCCTGAATTCACCACCATTCACTTGGAAGAGCTTAATATCCATAAACTACGCAGACTATAAGAACATACACTAATAGTCAAGGCAATCATCCTTTTTCACTTCACTTGAACGTTTAGCTTCACCTTTTCATTATAGATCAGCTAGATCAGGTTTATTTAAAATCTGGCCATTTTAAAAGTCGACATACTTTTTGTGAGTTAATTATGTTATACTTTCAGCCAATTATTTTATACTTTCTATCATTGAAAAGATGTTGCATTTATACAGATGTCTTTCCGTTCAGACCATATCACATATGCATATCGTTACTATTGGACACGATCTATTAGATGCCGGAAGAGAGTGGGAAGTGAGTGACCGACCTTTTCTCCATCTGGGAGAGTGCACACTCCGAAGGACTGGATCGCCTCTGCTGCATGACCCTCCAACACTTATATCCATCTCCATTCTCACCAATCAGTCTATACTATCAATAGTCACGATTATTCTAGGACCAAAGTAATTGAAGGCTTCCCAGATATCGATGTCGAGTCACAAATTAATATGGAGTTTCGGTGTTTGTCTCATCATTCTTCATAATTTAACAGTCACCTGGAGGTCCTCTTCACTTAGAATCGGGACGTTCCTTCCCTCCAACCCTGCGGTTCCCATCTTCCGCCTGCAGAATCCCAAATTCACTTTCTCCTGATCATCTTTTGATATTTTTATACTGTTCCCACCTTCGATGCTTCGGATTTCCAACAATTCCTTCTGTTGTCGAAGATCGGAATGATTTGAGATTGTGCAGTTTGATTCCTCTTGTTTCGAGTAGTGGAAGCACCGATTGAGATACCGCCTCAACCATTTTGTTTACCAGCAAATATAATAAATATTAACTGACGGCAGTGTTGACGATTCCGAGATGATGCAGTCTTTCCTTGTGTGCTTCAACGAGAGAAACGAGAAGGAAGGCGTCCGGCTCAGAGTCACTCACTCAAGTATCAACATATTCATATTACTCATCCACTTAATTATCATCATTATCATTTCCATAGTCTCCCATGTCACCGAAACAATAATTGAATTCATAAAGAATACACAATTAGCAGAGCGAATACGAGAAAATGAATGATATTCTTTTCTTCCTCGTCTTCACGGTTTAAAATGGACAAATCTGTCGTTTCACAGCTTCCGTCAACAACTTTGATAAGAACGGCAAACAGTTTAGAGTTCGGAGATGAAAAAAGAGTGAGAAAAGAGAGGTGTGTGAAACTGACATGCAATGTCGATAGACTCGAGGGGAAATCTCTCCCCGTCTGTGAAGTGAAGAAGAGCTGGATTCGAGGCTTCCTGAAGACATCATCCATTATGAGTCATCCGCTGTTCTTGTGAATATATTACTGGAAAGAAGAGGGGAGGGGGAGAGGGAGGGGGGGGGGCGTGTGACTCACCGCGTGTCCATTCGAAGTGGACGCCGTCTGAGGAGGGATCACTGTAGGCTTGAGTTCGTTGAAGAGAGCATGGGAGATAGGAAGAGGAAGATGGTAGTCGGAGGAGGAAATGAAGGAGAAGGAAGAGGGAGAGAGGACTGTCTGTTGGGAGGAGAGTTGGAGGAGAGAGGGAGCACGAAGAGGATGGTCCTCCCCCATTCAGATGAGGAGAGGAGAGGGCTGAAGAGGGAGAGATCAGTTGAGAGGAAGAAGAACCACGTGAGGAATGAATGAGAAAGAGGAAGGATGCAGCAATCAAGAGTATTCAGGGTAACCGAAGGAATGACAAATTAATAAAAATATTCAAGAAATAATAATGGATTGAATTTTTTTAAAGACGAGGGTTACGGCCGCCAGATGGCAGAGATTGAAGTGATAAGAATTCCGATGGATAAATGGTGAATTCCATTTATCTTGTGCGATAAAGATATATGGAGAAACGACCATCTAATATAACATTTTATTGAAAATGAGCAGAGAGATATAGTGAAAAAAAGAGCGATGAATGGAAGAGTTGGAAAGAAAGAAACCCTCCGTATATGTACGAAACGGAAAGAGTTTTGGAAAGACTCAAGCCCTCTGGAGAATCATATGATTGAAGAATGAAAGAAAGGGAAAAAGAGTGGGGAGAGAGAGAGGGTCAGATGATAGAAGAGGAGTCTGGAGGATCAAACCGTTGGGAATGACGAAAGGGGAGGAGTACGATGAGACTAAGTGCAACTGAAAGAGTGCAATCCGTGAATTGATGAGGGTTAGAGAGAAGGAAGGGAAGAGGGGAGAGGAGGATGGTTGAGTAAGGAGAAGGAGTCCTCCTATATCAGTCGTGAACTGTGATAGAGGAGTGGAATCACTGATATGGATGGAAAGTGAAAGGGAAGGAAGAGATGGGAAGGAAGGGGAGACGGGGATAACGATCGAAGGAAGAAAAAGGAGGGAATGGAAGAGTGGAAAGAAGAGGAATCGATCGGGCTATGTATTGAGTGGGAAGAGGAGAGAAATTGTGAGAAAAAGGAAAAGGAACTGATGACGTCATCTAAATAGAATATGATAGAAAAGAGAAGAAAAGCATGAAGGAAGAACATAAGGAATCTGAAGAAAAGACGGCCATTGAGAGAGAAAATGAAGATAATCAATAGTCTATGTGGAAGAGAGGCGATGGAGTGGGGGAGGGAAGAGGTGGAAGGGATTCAGAAAGACGAAGAGATGAAAGCACAATGAGAACCGGGAACTATCTCTCTCTCTCTTTCGTTTTCTCTCCTGTCCATCTAGAATGAGGGAAGGGAAAGGGAGTAAAGCGGAGGGAAAGATGGGAGAGGGGTTAAAGAAGAACGAAAGAAAATGGAGGCGAAATACTACAACAAGTATGTGCACGTGATGAGGCAATGGAAGGGAAGGAGGGAGAGGGCTAGTCTCTAGAATCAAGAGAGGGGAGGGGAGGGAGGTGATACAATGGATGGAGAGGGTGGACATCAGCTGAGTAGTGAGAGTAGAAGGAGTCTAGATGAGAGGGGAGGGGAGGGCAAGGGAATGGAAGCGAAATGGCCGAGTATACATACAGATGAGTGTATCTAAGCACTGCTTCACTGGGAGAGCATAATAGATATCCCCGTAAGGAGAAAGAGGAATCCATAACCTCCAACAACTGCACATCCCAAAAACAATTCCTTCACCAGCAACAAATTAATTCATTTATCGTGAATTTCACCTTCTCTTGCGGCAATTATTGGTTAATAACATGGCAAAATTGTGGAGAATGAACTACGTATTTACAATACGTGGAGGGAGTATTACCGAATTTGAACAACTCGTAGCTAGAAAGGGAAATTGATACCGGAGGATAGCTAGGAATACTAAGAATGAACCGAGAGTAGCGAGATATCTATCACTCCTGAGAAGCAACAGATCTAGCAAGAGAAAGGACTAGAAAAGAAATGCTTCCAGAGCAGCCAATACACTAATATAATTGGTGTATGGTTCGAAGTGTCGTATCCTAGTGAGGGAAGGGAGGGGAAGGGAGGAGATCATTCTTCGTCATTGCTGTCCTTGAATACTCCGTACATGTTGACTAGGAGGAGGAAGAGGCAGAGGATGAGGGGGCCGATGATTGCTCCTTGCAGTCCCAGCCAGTACATCCCTCCGATCACTGACAAACCAGTCACGTACGGATGGACTCCCCTGCAAAGGAGGAGTTCACTCCACGAGAGAAGAGACAGCCAATAGCCACTAGCCATGGCTATGATTGAGGTGCCTCTCATACTTACATTAATATGACGTCGTTTGTCTAAAAATCGAGCAATGTCTCGCAAAGAGAAAAAAATGTCGAATTTCCGAAGCTTCTGTTACGGGGGTTTACAAGCGTGGTGATAATGATGGGCGTATTCATTATGTACGTGGAGCCTTCGATGAGGCCAGACGACGACACGTCGAAATCACATTATCGCGAATATCTCTGTGTCCGATAGTCCTAAAATTAAGTGGATACGTCTCTAGAGTCAACATTTGTTGTCGATCACGCTGACCTAGTTTATTTCTAATTGTATATAAAAATGATTTTTTAAACTTTTCTAAAATGTCGGAGAGTAAAAGGTGATACAGTGAGAATAGAAAGCGTAGCAAGTTGGTGTGCCTCGGTGCACAAAGGAATCAGCAGAACGGAACGTTAAATGTACGGTAGCTGCCTGTCATGCTGCGCCTGCACGCACAGTAGTGTTGTTCGCTCGAGCGTTGCTCGCGAGCGCTCGCCGCTCGAGCGGTCAATTTCGACGAGCGCTCAAGCGCCAATCGCTCGAGCGATTATTTCGGGGAGTCGCTCGAGCGAATGCGGCGCTCGAGCGATGAATTCGTGCGATTTTAATCAATGCAATTTCAAGAAATAATGGCAAAACCACTCGAGCGCTCGCCAAAAATCAATTTCTCGAGCGCTGCTCTCGCTCGAGCGATTTTCTAAAATGATCGCTCGTCAATAATTAATCGCTCGAGCGACAAGCGCTCGCGAATAACATCACTAACGCTCAGCACAAGGCACAGCACGACAGGCAGCTACCGTACATTTAGCGTTCCGTTCCGTTCTGCTGATGCCTTTGTGCACCGAGGCACACCAACTTGCTACGCTTTCTATTCTCACAGTAAATGAAATTATAATCGATCTGACCAGATTGGTGTGATGAGTTGAAATATATTTTGTTTACTTACCTATGTAGACATGCCAAATTTTTGTAGTGTAACTAAATTATCAAAAAATGAGAGATGAACAGCCTTGTTCCCTTGATCTACCTTGTGTCCCTCGGCCCGTATCGACAGATCTCTTCCCTCCTCTGTCTCTGTTCCCTCTGGCTCTCTGAACTCTCTCCTCTTCCCATTATCTCTCACCATGCCCACTGGCACTCCACACTGTTTTTCTCTCATTTTTTTGATACATTTAATTGCACTACAAAAATTGGACATGCCTATATAGAAAGACAAAAAGATATTTGAAATCCTCACACCAATCCGGTCAGCTCGATTATAATTTCATTTATCAGCTTTTACCCTCCTTCATTTTCGAAAAGTTTATGAATGCCATTTTATAAATAATTTATTAGGTTGATTCATAAGTTTCGATACAAGGTATTTTTGCATTTTTCTCGGGAATTGTTTGCCTGTCTTCGATATTACTTTGGCATTATTTGAGGCACTATTGACGAAGTACAATATTAGTTTTGTATTGAATCGATCTCAATTAGTTCAATAGAAAAATGAATTTCCTAAAAAGTGGTAATTTTCCGGTATTTTTGATACGCTTTTCAAGTGTCCGTGAAAACAAAACAGATCGGTTGCAAGGTCCGCTCTTTCGTGTCGGCACTGAGTGCTTGTGCACGCTTCCATGAAACACTTTAAACGAGATAGTTACTCTCTCTCAGAAAAGCTGTGGGGGAACACTACCAATTTTGAGCTCTAAACTTCGAAAAACCGAATACTGTATGCGACTAATTATTTATGCATACTCATAAGTGCACTATGAAGAACACGCATACACTAATATCAAACAAAAATGCAAGAGAGGATTGCCAAAGGCTGAAGCAAGTTATGGCTCGAAAGCTTGAAAACGTATCGAAACTTATGAATCAACATAATAAAATAAAATAGATCAGCGTCATCGCCATAAAATGTTGACCCTAGAGACATATAACGCCTCTCACGAGAGATTCGAACTGACTGTGGGACAGGGTCATTTTCGGCATTCGGGTTTTCAACGGTATTGGGCTTCCCTAGGTCCAACTAACTCCCCCACAATCGGAAAAGTCTTTGCGACCGTCCCTCTTCGAGCTGCTGCACCGGTCGCAGTCTCACCTCGGACTTTTTTGATGGATTATTACCCTTCAAAATTGAGCTGCCTCGCTCATTTTTCATTTCCCCGGCTAACTTTTCATGCTCAATCGGCCTATGTATTTGGTCATATCTTATCTAGTTAAGGCACTAGGTTCAACGCGTATTTACTCGAAAACTGTTCGAATGTGGTTTTCAATTTTTCTATGGTAGATGCGTCATCTCGAGACGTTTCGATTAAGTGGTTTATGCTCGCATATCTCGGGGGCTAATTTAGTTTCGCGTGTAAAAAACGATTTCACTTGATTTGAAATTGATTTTCACTCTATTTTATCCCTAATATTCAGTTTGAAGTGAAGCATAACTCAATAAACGCATTTTTCTGCACTTTTTGGCCCTTGCAAGCGTTTATTGAGTTATGTTTCACTTCAAATTGCGCGACGTCACTGAATAATAGGGATAAAATAGAGTGAAAATCAATTTCAAATCAAGTGAAATCGTTTTTTACACGCGAAACTAAATTAGCCCCGAGATATGCGAGCATAAATCACTTAATCGAAACGTCTCGAGAAGACGCATCTACCATAGAAAAATTAAAAACCACATTCGAACAGTTTTCGAGTAAATACGCGTTGAACCTAGTGCCTTAACTAGATAAGATATGACCAAAAGAAATACATAGGCCAATAGAGCATGAAAAGTTTGCCGGGGAAATGAAAAATGAGCGAGGCAGCTCAATTTTGAAGGGTAATAAGCCATCAACAAAGTCCGAGGTGAGACTGCGACCGATGCAGCAGCTCGAAGAGGGGCGGTCGCAAAGACTTTTCCGATTGTGGGTTGGACCTAGGGAAGCCCAAACCCGTTGAAAACCCGAATGCCGAAAATGCTCCCTGTCCAAAAATCAGGCATTTTGAGTTGATCCTCTCGTGAGAGGCGTGATATCCACTTAATTTTAGGACTATCGGACACAGAGATATTCGCGATAATGTGATTTCGAAGTGTCGTCGTCTGGCCTCAAGGCTCCATGTACAAAATGAATACGCCCATCATCATCAGCACGCTTGACAACGCCCGTAACGGAAGTTTCGGAAAATCGACATTTTTTCTATTTGCCAGACCTGCTCCAAATTGCTAGATTCTTTTAGGTGAACGGCTTCATATTAAATACATGGTCCAAACAAGATATCAGAATATATTCTCAATTAGGAAGGAGATGGATGAGATAGAGAGTGTCTTACTTGACTTCAGAGTAGAACTTCCCGTCTGCGAATGCCATCGGAGCCAATGAAGAGACTGCAATGAGGAGAGTGAGGGGGAGGGGGAGGGGGGGAGGGGAGGGGGGAGTACCTGCGAATAGAATGGCAGCGGGAGCTTCGTCCCTCACCAGCCACAACTCGATCACTCCCACCACTGAGACTGTCCATGGAGCCATGATTGGAATGGCTGCGAACACTGAGGCAACCACTGAAAGAGAGAGAGAGAAGATAGGAGGAGGGGGGGGGAGGGGGGGGGGGAGGGGGGACTCACTCGAAGGGACGAAGACGATGTTAAGGTCGAAGAGAGAATGGATGAAGTAGGTGTACAATCCGTAGAAGAGAGCCATCTTAGCAGAGAGACCGAATACTCCACTGTAATCACTCCATCTCAACTTGAGATGGTCGACGTAACATTGTTCCTTCTATCCTATCACAAGTCCCCCCCCATCCTCTCATCACTGCCCCTCTCCTGTGATTGGTGCACTAACAAGATGGAATCTTCGACTGCGAGAGTGAATCCGTGTCCCCTCTGGGAGAGTCCCCCTGGCACCATTGATCCCATCTGAGAGAGGAGATGGAGGGGCAACCAACGATCTCCCGATGAGGCAAGCAAGTAGTAGACCATCGTGAGAAAGACCACCTGAGAGAGAGAGAGGATGAGAGGAAGAGGGAGGGAGGACTCACCAATCCAATCACCATGTTGAGCAGTTCCATTCCGAATGAGAGAATGAGTGAAGTGAATGAGAGAAGGAGGGAGGTCAGCAGAGACACATTCAACATCACCACTGTCCATACCGAATGGGCGATCTGAATAGGAAGGGAGAGAGAGAGAGGCAGAGAAGGGAGACTTACATTCATCACAGTGTCCACATTCTCCTGTACAATCTTCGTGATCTCTTCCTTCATTGCACTCACATCAGTGGCTCCTTTCACTTGACTCAGCCAGTCTTTCCCTTCTCTGCATCACTCTTCTTTCTCTTCTCTTCCCTCTCCCTCACCTCTCAATCGATGATCCTGTAGCGGCAGCATTCCTCTCCTCCCACATCCGATAAATGTTATCCACCATCTGCAACTCTTCCTTCCTCCCCCTCCCCCCTCCCCTCCCCTCTCCCCCCTCCCCTCCCCTCCCCTCTCCTCTCCTCACCAGCATCACTTGCTTCTCCAATTCGTCAGCTCTCTTGACATCTCCTTCATCAGCGAGTGATCTCACTCTCGATCCCAGCCAACTCCTCGCTTGCACGTACCCCTTAAAGACTTCTTTCACCTCTCTAATCCTTCATCAATGTTCACTCCAGTTACTCTCACTTCTTCATCTTCCATCACCTTCCAATCCACTTCATTTCTATTTCTCAAAATGAATAATGGATTATTGATTTTCTCTTCGGCCTAACCAATCTTTGTTCTACATAACACGGGTCTCCTGTAAAAGTGTAGGATCAAAAAATCGATAATGTGCAGATTTTGGCAAACCAACCGGATAGGTTGTCTTCGGACCCCCAATGCTATCCACAAATCGAGTTTCAACGAAATCGGTGACAAAATATTTTCTAGTAGCCAGCGTTCCTACATTCTTACAGGAGACCCGTGCTAATACAACTGGTACTGTAAGAACAGAATGCGTAGTCCGTGGTGTGGTGGGCGAGAGTTATCACATTTTGTTGTGTTACTCGCGGAACTTTTTTCTCCCGCGTTCCGCGAGTAATACAACAAAATGTGATAACTCTCGCACACCACACCACGGACTACGCATTCTGTTCTCACTGTATAAAAGGGGTCGTCATATATCCTCATTTCTATCCCTTCTCTTCTCCCCACCTCTCGGTTCTTTCTCTCCTTCGCTATGGTCTCGGCTAAGTCGACCCGACGTATGTCCACCCCTCTTCCCTTTCCATCACTCTTCTACCTTCCGCATCCTTTCAACTCCTTCTTCTTCTCGTAACCCCATCAATAGAAGACCCTCCACCAGGTCTACTCGAGGTATCCCCCTCCCCTCCCTCGTCTATCTCCTCATTCCAAGTCGATCATCAGGTAGGACTCCAGCCAAGAAACGAGTGGTTGTCAAATCGAAGCGAGTTCCCAATCCAAGAGTGGCTCCTTCTCCTTCACCTCGTTCTCGTTCTCGATCCTCTGCCCGTTCTACACGGTTCGTTTTCCTCTCATTCTCCTTTTCTCCTTTCAATATCTCTTCCAGCTCATCGTCAGTCTCCTCCAAGAAGGTCGTCTCTCTGGCCCCTTCTCCCCCCCCCCCCCCTCTGAACAACCACCAATTTTTACGAAGTTGTTCAGTTCCTCCAGTACTTTGGCTCAAAATAGCCTGGCAAACAGTGATTCTAAAAATCTAATGCCTTTGATCCTAATCAAATGCCCCCAGAAGAAAATCTAATGCGCGTGGATGGGGCGAAATTTTCAAAATTTTAGAAGTTGTTCAAATCTTCCAGAATTGTGGCTCAAAGTAGGCTATGGAAAGGTCGTTCTAAAAATCTAATGCATTTGGTCCTAACCAAATGCCCCTATGAGATAATCTAATGCCCTCAAATTTGGGCCGGACCGTGCCCACCACTGGGAAAGATGAGCAAGAGAAAGTATTGCTCTACCATATCTTCTCCTTCTAATGTTCTCATTACAGAGTGTCGAATCTTCGTGGTCATTCCACTTTTTCGTTGAGGAAGAAGAGAACCTCCAAGGTGATTCCCTTTCCTTCTTCCAATCTCCTCTCTCCTTCATTTCCAGGTCTCTTCCCGATCTCTCAAGTCGAAGAAGAAAGCCAAGTCCACGAGATCGATCAAGAGAACAATCCAAAAATGAGACATCCCCGCCCCCCTCACTAACTCGCCCACTCCCATACTCCTCACTATACTGGAATAAAAACTGACTCGTAATGTCAATGTATCCCATGTAATGTCAATGTATCCACTTTTGACCGTCAATGCGTAGCATCAATCATCACCCCCCCCCCCCCTATCCTCACTTCCCAAATATTCTCTATTCCTTTTCTTCTCCCAATCACCTGTTCGACGTAATCATCAATGTCGATGTTCTGCTCCTCCAGTCGATCCTCCGTGTAGTTGAGAGCAGAAGAGAGCCAATCGGGGGGAGAAGACATGACAGAGGAAGAGAGACGAGCCAGATTCACTGTCTCTCCGTGTACTGAAGAGGGGGGGAGAGAGGGGGAGGGAGAGGGGGAAGGGGAGAGAACCTTGGAAGACGACGAAGAGAAGGGCGAAGACAGATCCGACTGCGAGGATGATCATGACGACGATGGAAGAAAGGAGGTCGAGACGAGAACGAATGTGAGAGAGAATCAGTTGATCAGAGGTGAAGACCATCTCAAGAGAGTGATGCGACGTTAAAAATCACGAAAAGTTCGGATCTTTGTAGATGAGGGTGTTAAAAAATCGTGCAAAGATCCGATCTTTGCATGATATTTTAACACCCTCATCTACAAAGATCCGATCTTATCTCGATTTTTAACGCCACATGAGGGGGGAGAAGGGCTTACCTTGACGAACTCCCTGAGGGGTCCTGCAACTGTGATGTGTGTCAGTTTATGAAGATGGGGATGAATAGAGTGAATGGCAGATTGGATGAATCCCTTGGCAGCGGCAATCACTCCGAACGATTCACCTAGAGGAACAACCATCCACTATCATACAAAAGCCTTGTCTCCGCCGTTTTTGTAGCGCATTTCTTTTTGTTTTATCAGGGACGCTTGATAAACGCTTCCCTATACAGAAAACAGCACCAATAGTTGAGCCAGGAGCGGCAAAATATAAACGCGCGCGTATGTGAAAGAGGCGGGGCGAAGAGAGCCGGAGATAAAACGGAACCACTTTGCACGGCTCTCACACCGGCATACACCATTTTTCCGTAGTTTTTTTATTTCACTAATACACTGGGAACGCACCCCACTACCAATAACAACTATTACAGTTATTAGTGAAATAAAAAACTACGGACAAATCGTGTGTGCCGGTGTGAGAGCCGTGCAAAGTGGTTCCATGTTTTATCTCCGGCTCTCTTCGCCCCGCCTCTTTCACGTACGCGCGCGTTTATTTTTTCCGCTTCTGGCTCAACTATTGGTGTTGGTTTCTGCATATGGAAGCGTTTATCAAGCGTCGGAGTGTTTATCAAGCGTCGTTGATTTTAAAAAAACATGAAAAGCAAAGCAAAAACAACGGGGACAAGCAGTTACAGTAATCAACCTTCTAATTTAAATTGGGGTGTTATCTGGGTGCATCATCTCCTTCTGCAGTTTCCACGTTCGGGTATTTGTTTGTTCCGCGTGGTGTGTGACAATTTTTTTTATTTCTATGATATTGTATTCGTTAGCTTACTGTGAGAATAGAATGCGTAGCAAAGTGGTGTACATGATAAACTTCTTAAAGTACTACAATATTCGCGGAACGGGAAAATATTTAGCCGTGAATATTTTCCCGTTCCGGGAATATTGTAGTACTTTAAGAAGTTTATCATGTACACCACTTTGCTACGCATTCATTTCCCACAATAGTTGGTCTAATCACGCTTTCATCTAGTAGTCATTTCAGGAAGAGATAATAAACTGACCAAGTTGTGATAGTAGTGCGAATAGAAGAGGAATGAGTAGGAGAAGAAGGGCAGAGTCGTGCTTGACAATCCAAAGGAGAGATACCAGAGAGACCATGGACCACACTAGATCATTCCCACTCATGCCCCCATCGCTCCCCTCGGAGGTAGCCAGTGAAGAGGGATTGACCATTGAGACTCCATCTGCAATCACCTCCCCCTCACTCACTCAACTCATCCACCACTCACTCTTTTGAGTGTCTCCCTCTCCCTCTCCCTCCTTCTCCTTCTCTTCTTCCTCTTCTCTCACTGCCCCGATCACTCCTGCTGATATGAGTGCGAGTGAGAGTGCACATCCTCCGAATACGACCACTTGGAGAGGGCCGAACCACGAGGATACCATTGCCAGTCCGTAGACCCTGCACTGATCTCTCCCCCTCCTCTCCTTCCCTTCACTCACCAGATGGGGAGGGAGAGTGCTCGCGCCATCTTCTTGTTTATCTCCTCTCTCTTCTGCACCAGTACCCATGCAGTGTATCCCGCCGTGTAGAGGATGATGACTGGAACGACCTGAGAGAAGGAAGACTCCCTCCCCCCCTCTCTCTCTCTCTTCTCGACTAACCCATGGTCTGAGGATGATATCGATGATTCCATCGCACACTCCATACACTCTCGTTGCCCATCCAATCAAATAGAGGAACATTCCTTCGTGAGTGAACATCTTGAGTAAGACATACGCTAGGAGGAAGTGAACGCCATGAGATCTGAAGAGAGATGGGCATCAGAGAGGAGATAGGGGAGAGACCTCCTCACCCCGTTGCAGTTTGATATACTCTCTGACTGAAGGCAGCGAATACTTCGTATGGGAGGAGGAGGAGACCGAGGAAGAGAGGAGTGGCTGCCACCTCGAGATCATCCAGCCATCCTGCAAGAGATCTCCCTCCCCCCTCCCCTCACCTCCCCCCCCCCCCTGGATGCTCACCCTTAGTAGTGTGAGTGATGCTTCGCTTGAATGGGAAGAGGAGAGTTCCCACGAGAACAGCCCACAGCATGGGGGAGAGGAACATGTACAACATCTTGTACAGACAGACCACTCCCACGAAGGAGACCACGATCTGAGCAGAGAACACTTAGACATCCAGACATTTACTCGCTTTATGATAGATCGAATATGCTTATGAGCTTGTGCAAACCCTTCCTCCCAATGAAATACACATAAAAATTGAATAATAGTGAATACACTCACGAGTGTCATCAGAGTGACATTGTACATAGCAATGAGAAGGGCATTTTGCTCATTGGGATTTGATGCAAAGAGACGAAGGAGATGCGGAGGATGCGGGCGATCTCCCATCCTCAATCTGGAAGAGAAAGAATCTACAGCAATCTGAGATTAACGAAAAGAAAAGAATGAGGAAGAAAATAATGACGTTCGCTTTCGCATCGACAAAATACACGCTAAACCCAAAGCGGAATATTTTACGAGATGGAAATAAGGCCATGAGAGAGAAGAAAGAGAGTGGAGAAAATGGAACACCGATAACCCGAAATCAAACATTGAATCATGGACAGACTGAAAAGAGAAGAGAAGAGAAGAGAAGAATATACTGGCTGTTTACTAGTTTTGCTTTCCCCATGCCGTTGTGCATCGACCTACCGTAAGCCAAACGTCATACGAAAAAACTCAGTTCGCGATTAGTTCTTAACTACTAAATTCAGCTGAACAATAAGTATTAGGTTGTTCGGAAAGTTTCTTTCTTTTTTCATGTATGGGCACTATTCACTTCTCCTTTATTTAACCTAGACCAATCAGTTTATGTTTTTTGTAGTTGATGTGGGCTTGGATACTATCTATGACAACCGTAGTATAGTACATGCCTTTCCGATCAATAGATCTTGAGCAATAGAGGTCCGAAGTTAGCCTAGTCGAATTTTCTCCCATATTTTTAACGGCGCACATTTCATTGCAGAACGAAGATAGGCATACAAATGACCCGCTATTGTGAAGATCGTCAAATAGGGTTATTAGTAAACGTAAAGCTTTAAATCTAGGACGTGTTCCCCAATCTAACGAAGAGTCGATGGAGTAATCCGCACTACGATGAGTTTTTCGAGCATAATTTTGAACTAATTGTGCTTCACCCGGTCAACCTAGAGAACAAAGCGATTGTTATTTGTGAAGTACATTACATGGACACTTGCTACCCCAAATTAGGTGGGAATCCAATTACGTATTCATGAGCAGGATTTTTCAGAAAATTTAATCCGAAATTTGAACATCGAAATGGTAACATATTGATATCTCTCGTCTCCCTTGAAGGTTGAAAGCCTGGTTTTTCTTTGCTATCATTATCATCAACTCTTGCCCTATCACATATTATCCGGCTTATATCGGCAGGCATCTAGTTCTCGGGAAAAACGGCCCAACAAAAAACACTGAAATTCTGCTTTTTCAGGTGTTTTTGACACTTGCTAACTTTTGATATTTTCTCTAGCCTGCTATACGACCGAGATGTGATTTGAACATACTGTAGTATTCCACCGCCAATGCCCTAACGTATACCATAGACAAAATAATTGAGGTCGAATGCCACAAGAATTGGCATGAGAAAAATAAAAGAAAGAAACTTTCCGAACAACCTAATATGCACTGCCCCCGGAGCATCGACATAAGGAAAGGGAAAACGTCCAGGGGCTGTCCATGAAATTGCTTGAGCTGTATAAAAATATGCCGCAGAATTACAGCTAAACATAGAAAAAAATGCCTGAAATTCAGGGTTTCTGTTTCATCGCAAACTGAGTTTGCAGTTTGGTTGGGGAAATTTCAGGGACATCGCTACGAGAAACGATCAACATTAGTGACGATCAGGCAACATTAGTGATAAATCAGGCAATACTGACTGTACATTATTTGAACGCGCGCTCCTTTTCCTTGATGCTTGCGGACGTTTTATTTTTAATTATGTCGATGCTCCGGGGGCCGTGAATATGTATGTGCTAAAAATCCAAATCCGGAGTAATTCAGAAAACGAATGCTCTAAATAAGCAAATATAACTGTTACACAAATGCAATGTATTATTATTTCTGAGATCAAACAAGATATAGTGCACAAACACGTTTCCGGTTCTCCCTCTGATGCAGTGAGTAAGGTACTCTGATATGAGTTCATCTCTCACCCCTCCGTCTATCTCATCTCCTCCCTCCCCTTGCACATCCATCAGGAACGAAGGAGTGAGTCTAGAAAGAAGTCGTGTCTTCATCCTCATCCCCCATTCATAGCTATATCCCAAATGTATGAGGGAAGAGCCAAGCAAAAGACTGCGAAGGGAGGGACAACGAGGCTTCTCTTGTCTCCTCTATGCATTAATCTCCCTGCCCATCCCATTCCTCTCCGTCTTAACATTCCTCACCCAACTTGCTCCTTCCATACAGTCGCTCTTTCCTCTTTCCTCCGTTAATGGCCATGCTGCATTTTGTGTTTAATTAATACTCGATTACTTTCCTCGTATCTCACATACAACGATCAATAGAATATAAATCTCTCCCAGATTAATTCTCCTCTTTCAATTATATGGACTGCTTCAGACCCTTCCATCCTTAACTCACTCTAATCCCACTTCCTCTTCCCTCTCTTCATTCAATCTGCAATGGCCCTATGATAAGTCTCTCTTTATCCAGTACTTCTGCCTCATTTCACTAATTGAGTCCGTCTGATTCCCCTCTTCCTCCATCTTCTCACTTCCTTCTCCCCTCTCTCTCTCTCTTAATTCCATCCCTTGTCTTCAGCCCTCACTTACATTTTGGTAGAGTAGTGGATAGGCCCCCGCGAGTCCTTCTTTTCTCTCCCCTCTCTTCCTTTTTAGTCCGCCCTCCCTCTCTTCTCCGATCCTTTCCATTCTCTCCACTCAAGTCTCCTTCCTTCATCGACTCTTGCTCCTTTTCAACTTGAGAGTTTTCTCCAATCCAACACCCAAATTGACCATCACTCAACCTCCATTCACCCTCTCCCTCTATTTCTTTCTCTCCTACAATCTTCCTAAATCCAACCACTTTCATTGCAGAAAACTCGATGACCGAAGTTGAGGAGCATCTTCCCCAACGGGATCAGACGGAGGACCACTTTTCCTCTCCCCATCCCTCCTCCACTCCTCCTCCCTCCTCTACTCCCCCTCCCTCTTCCCCTCTTCCTTCCTCCTCTCCTCCTCCTCCATCCTCTCCTCTCCCTCCTTCCCCCCCTCCACCTTCCTCCTCTCCTCTACTCACTTCTCATCCTCCACATCACAATTCTCCATTGACAGAAGAAGTGCAAGAGGTAGAACACGAAGATGAGAAGAGAGAAGGAGGGAATGGAGAGAGAGAGGGAAGAACCACAACATCCCCCACACCTCCCATCGAATCAACCACCACAAATGATGAGAGAAGACAAGAGGAGGAGAGAGTAGAAGGAGAGATCCAGAGAGAAGAAGAAGATGAAGAGACTGGTAAAGAGGAGGAGAGAGAGGAAGGGAGTTTGGACAATGGTCATCGTGCCTCGGAGGAGACTCGGATGGAGAGTGTGAATAGAGTGAGTGGTCCTCCTTCGACTCCTCTTCCCTCCATCTCATCTTCCATCTCAACTGGGAAGAAGTGAGTTCCAGCTCTCTCCCCATCGTCTCCTTCCTCTTTCAGAGACAGTACGAAACGTGCTCCCTCCATCAAAGCTCCTTCTCCATCCACTAAATCCTCCCTCCCACCTCCATCAAAGAGTTCCCTTCCGTCTAAGAATACTACTACTAGTAATACTGTTCCTTCTACCACCACTCTATCCAAACCGTTAGTCCCTCTTTCATCTCTCTAAGTGCTGTATCCCCTTGTCTTACATTCTCTTTCGTAAACCAACCCTTGCCTTGTAGTACTCCCTCTCGTCTTCCTTCTCAACCTCGCTCCACTCGTCCTCTTACTTCCTCTTCCTCTAAGCCTTCCTCCTCTGTCCCATCCAGGAATACATCTAAGACGAGAGGTACGGATATATATCAATCATCCATTCCCGATCTAGTTCAAGAAGATCATTCTCATTTAGAGACCACTACGACTCCCTCCACACCAAAGGCAAATCCCAAATATAAGAACGTCTCTAGGTAGGCTCGCTGCATCTATCTGTTTTGGATACTTCAATTACGTCTCAAAGTAGTCATCACCTCCCAAAACAAGTAGAGTTGAATTTGTCGCTGAGGGTCAGCGATAAAATCCATGAATTCAGTCGAATAGAAGCCAATTCGATGTACAAACCAGCTGGAGGAGAAGTGAAGATATTCAATGAGAAGAAGTCATACAATGTGACATCCAAGATAGGATCATTCGAGAATGCCAAGCATGTACCCGGTATGCTAGCCCCCCCCCCCCTCCCCCTCTCTTCTGATAAACTCGTTGCAGGAGGAGGAAAAGTGAAGATCGAAACGACTAAGACTACATTCAAAGAGACGGCGAAACCCCGTGTGGATGCCCGATCTTCCCATGTGACTGCCCCCTCCGAGAAGAAAGTGAGTAGTCCCCACCTCCCCTCCGTCCTCCATCCCCGCACTCTCGCTTACTGTAGATATTGTCCCAAAAGCTGGTGTGGAATGCGCAAAGTAAGATTGGCTCACTAGAGAATGCAGATCGGAAGCCTCTCGGAGGGAATGTCAAGGTGAGAGTGAGTGCAGCTACTTGCAGTGACCCCTATTGTTTCTATGATTCCATTCAGATCTTCTCGAAGAACATCGACATTTCGCACGCCACATCCAAAATAGGCTCGCTTCAGAATGGTTCTTCCCCTTCACCCGATCAGGGAAAGGTCGACTCCACCCCCTGAGTTTGTGTGCACCAACCAGAGGAAAAGTGATATCAGTGGGAAATGGAACATATCACAATTCTGATCACTTTCCCCACTTCAAATATTTACTCCTCTGTTAAAATAAAATATATTGCTTTCTTCAGCCTGAGGAGCGGAAGGATTCCAAGTCATCCAAACCAAAGCAGACTCAAAGCGGGCCTACTCCTTCTGCTCCCTCTCGTTCTCAGAACATGCCTGGAGCAGTGAATCCTCTTTCGGCCGATGAGATCATCCCCAAGTAGTTACCAACACTAGTTGTTCTTACAGCTGTTAGCTTAAGAGCCACAATGAAATACCGCGAGCTTTGCATAACAAATACGTCCTGTGACCTCTTCGAGAACACATAAAGCGATTATCTATATTCCTCATCATATGTGTAACTTTATTTTTTACATATATTAAGATCGTACAACAATCAACTGCTCGAATTATGAAGACATGCACTAACGAACTATTAGTGACAAAGTACACTCGATTCATTTGGAGAATGGAGACATCGGATCGACGAATTGGGCGACAGGTAAGGAGAGAAATCGGGATTGACGAAGGACCAAGAAAATCCAATCATCTAATTTCAAGTCAAAATCAGACAATTGAATTGGTTAAAAATCGAGATACAAAGTAACGAGTGCATGTACAGCATTCAAGAGAATGGGCCGCGTGAAAGGGAAGGAGAGTGCTACGCATGCGAAAACTTACGAAGAGCAGCTAACACCATGACACTCCACAGCTCGAAAAAGAATGGGGGAAGGTTATAGAGGTAATGTCGAGTGACAACCAGAAGTAGATTCAATCTATGTATGTAAATACATTACTGACTACTGGGAAAACGATGAAATCTCTAAGAAACCGAAACTATGAAAGGGAAAGTGAGAAGGGGCGAAAAGAGTTACTTCATTGTGAGGCTTCTCTCCAGTTCCTCCAATGAAATGGGCCGAGCACTGGCCATGCCCATATGATGATGCATCGGCAGAATGGAGGGGTGACCACTGGGTCTCACTTCTTTCGGCTGAACTCCAGCTGCAGCCAACAATTTCTCCAATGGATTCTGCATAGGCTGAGAATGAGAAGAATACTCCTCGTGGCCCTGAAAATACTCCCCCTTGTAATTTCATATTTAAACGCAATTTAGGTCACAAATAAATACTCATATAATTAATAGAGTATTTCTCACCGTGGGTGGATGCATCTGCATAACCTTCCTCGCCTTTTGCTGCTGAGCAGCGAGTGCCATCGCAGCGACGTGCGTCTGGTTCGGATGATTCACCCGTGCCCCTGCTATATTTATCATTAACAGCTATTGTGATGAAGGCCAGATCTCAATCATTTATAATATCGTTATGAGCGGTTTATTTCACTATCAAGGGTCGCTGATCTTATATGACGCCATACTTCTAAGGACCGGACAACTCCTTGTGACCGGACAACTCCTATCTTCTTCGATCTTCTGTTACACAAGCTTCCAATAAGATATACATTGGACAAGCGGTCACTCCTCCCGCTCACGAGGCACCCTCCCCTCGGCACTCTCCTCTCTTGTACGACAGAATTCGGAAGATCGACCCCCCTTCTCACCTCCTTCCTACCCCCATTTCACGCACATTCTGCACTTGCCGAAGCACCCTAGTGGTGTACGATAAATAAAATAAATTGTAGGGGTCAGAGCAGCGATTTTTCAAAAACAAAAAAAAAGTTTAAAGGGGTAGTTTTGCATGCTGATGACGATGGTCAACTCCAGTTTGCGTCTTTGACCATCTTTGGTGCGATATGGCTCGCTCGAACCACCATTTTTGTAGTTTTTCACGTCGTTCTCGATTGATGTGTGCTAGGAACACGAAAATTCGGCACCTGGTGTAATTTTTAATTCTCTACACGATGCAATACATTTCATCTTCCTATTGGAATGCCTTCACTGAAATCATGACTGCATCTAGGTCTAAATCTCAAGTGCATTAAGCCGCTTTGCATGGATATTTGTCTCACTGTCAAATGGCCATAAAACAATTTTGGTGCGAATCGATTATTGGCTTTTTGAGAAATCAGCATTTGAAATTTCGGGGAACGCATCATATTATGTGCGCATTGGAGGGAGGGAACAACAATCCTATCTCGACTCCAGCTTCCAAGGTCTTCATAGCGCAGTCGGTTACGTGATTGCTTCTAGATTAGGCTTGGAATCTTTTGGCAAGTTCGATCCCAACCTGCGTTAAAACACTTTTGCTGCTTTTTGTACACATATCGTATAGTTTGCGACAACGCAATATGCTGCAGGAACATTCCTCCATGTTAGTATGAAAAGAATGAGAAATAAATATCTTCCATAAATTCTAGTTTTACATATTAAAAAGGAATTGTCAGAAGCTATAAGGAACACGTGGGGACTGATTCAACGGCATATTGCGTTGTCGCAAACTATCTGATATGTGCACAAAAAGCAGCAAAAGGGATTTAACGCGAGTTGGGATCGAACTTGCCAAAAGATTCCAAGCCTGATCTAGAAGCAATCACGTAACCGACTGCGCTATGAAGACCTTGGAAGCTGGAGTCGAGATAGGATTGTTGTTCCCTCCCTCCAATGCGCACATAATATGATGCGTTCCCCGAAATTTCAAATGCTGATTTCTCAAAAAGCCAATAATCGATTCGCACCAAAATTGTTTTATGGCCATTTGACAGTGGGACAAATATCCATGCAAAGCGGCTTAATGCACTTTTGAGGTTTAGACCTAGATGCAGTCATGATTTCAGTGAAGGCATTCCAATAGGACAATTTTCGTATTCCTAGCACGCATATCAATCGAGAACGACGTGAAAAACTACAAAAATGGTGGTTCGAGCGAAACCCATATCGCACCGAATTTGGTCAAAGACGCAAAATGGAGTTGACCATCGTCATCAGCATGCAAAACTACCCCGGAAACCAAGTTTTCGAAAAATCACTGCTCCTGCGTTTGTCCGAGTCTTATAAGTACGGCGTGATATGCAACAGAGGGTGGTACTGCCTCTTTCGGAATTGATAAGGTACTTCTTTACGTAACTCTGCCCGGTCTCACTCTGCGTTTTTACTTCTATCCGCACCCCCTCGCGCTTGTAAAGAACTGTTTTCATGCGCCGGAAACTTCACGTAGCTCGGATCAGACAGAAAAGGGGTGTGTTCCCAACCAGTTCCGTTAGTAGTAGAGGTGACTGTTCTACTCTCTCGGGGGCCCAAAAGTCCCAAAAGGTCAGAATTGGGGACATGAAACCGCGAACCCGCTAAAGTTAAAAAGTCCCTTTAATGTTATTCTAATGTTAAATTAGTGTTATCCTATATAAACTTTAAACAAAACTAACCATCAGCTGGCGAAGCGGCTGCTCGATATGCGTTCATGCTTAGTCCCCCTTGCATCGCATTCATCATATTAGTGTACTGCTGCTGCATCACAGCCCGTCTCGCTAGATCTGCCTTCTCCGTCTCTTCTGCAAATAATACATTCTATTATGGCTTGTTCGGTGCGATAATAGTCATAACATGATCACGAAAAATTAACGTAGTATGCGAGCGTGAGAATTTTTTCCACTACCTTCAACTCGAAGTTTTTCCTTTTTCTCGTCGACAACGGCAGCCTTCTTCTGGACTGACGCAGGTATGAGGGAAGTAGTCTGAAAATGTATATGAGATAAATTAACTGATATTTTGGGCACCTGAGGTCTCTTCGCTTCTGAGTGTTGGTGAGCAACAGAGACAGCAGCAGCCATAGCCTGAGCAGCCGCAGCTTGAGGGTTCATACCGACAGCCTGAGCGAGTGCCATCTTGTTAGTAATGGCCTGATGAGCAGCCACGAAATTGGCTTCAGCTGCCTGCCGTATGCGTTCCTCTGCAAAAACATCTTTTTAATCATATTCAATCAGAGAAAACCGATAAGTCCGAGTTTTACTAAAAGACCGAAACTAACGAATCTGGGGAGGAACAGGTCCTTGGAGCACCGTTGCAGCTTTCATCATTGCCGCATTGTACTGAGACTGAAAATGGCTGTCCCGTTTCAATAGCACTATATTCTTACCTGGACGATTGCGTGTGCAACGTAGGCGGGATCTCTCATCATCGGATTCATTCCCATTGCGGCTGCGATTGCTGGAGGAATGCCGTTGACATGAGGGACGGAATGAGTAGAAGGCTGATGGTGAGCTGATAATCCTCCATTCCATCCTTCCTGTTCGCGTGCCACTCTTTCCAGCTTCGACAGCAAATTAGCCTGCTCACGAGGATCCTGCAGGTTCGGCTTCGAATGCTGTAAACAGTGAATTGCATAAAAATATATCTTTCAAAAATATATATTTGATAAGCAAACACAATATATACATACAAGTTCTCCGAACTGCGTACGAGCATCGGTTGATGGCTTCTGAATAGTTTCTAATGATAGTTGGCAAATTTGGAAGAGATGAGACCAAATATTTAATAATATAAAATAATACCAGTGATCGTTCCAAGTCTTCCAGAGTCATCGCTCCACCCGAGCGAGGACCCGCGATCTGTTTCGGAACATCATTCGACTAAAATTATGTTATCTAACACTGCATCCATCATTATATGTGAAATAAGAACTTACCTTTAGAATAGGAGAATTATTATGCTCAAAGATTCTTGATAAAATAGATTCCCGTTCATTTTCGCCAGATCCACGTCTCTGGCTGTTTTGCCCCGCTGCATTGATATTCACATCATCTGAAATATGACGCCGGTTGTGTAAGAATCGAGCAAGATCTGGTACATCGATTTTTCAATAACTTGTGGAAAGGGGTTCTCGAGGATGCTGATCATGATGGGCAACTTTATTTTGACCCAACTCGACCGGTTGGGCCAGGCTGCATGTAGGCTGCATATCACGCTGTGTTCATAACTCGAAAACGGATTTATGAAAATTCATGAAATTTGGAAAGCGTTCATATAAGACTAAGAAAAAGATTTTAAAGCTAAATTCGAATTTTTGCATGAGACACCATTTAAATAAAATTATGGATTTCGAATATAAGGTCGGACCTAAAGGCGAGAGCGGTACAGTAAGATGCGCATCGATCATGGGATCATTTTTCGTATACTATGTATGGCATTATAAGTTGGCGCTTTTTAGTTACACTCGATATTGTTCCGTAATTTTCAACTTTTCGCCGCGCATTTGGGGCGGTGAGTGAGAAATGACAACGAATTCAAGGGGAGTTCATTGTCATTTCTCATTATCTGCGCCAATTGCGCGGCGAAAAGTTGAAAATAACGTCACAAAATCGAGTGTAACTAAAAAGCGCCAACTTATAATGCCATACATAGTATACGAAAAATGATCCCATGATCGATGCGCATCTTACTGTACCGCTTTCGCCTTTAGGTCCGACCTTATATTCGAAATCCATAATTTAATTTAAATGGTGTCTCATGCAACAATGCGAATTTAGCATTAAAATCTTTTTCTTAGACTTATATGAATGCTTTCCAAATTTCATGAATTTTTATCAATCCATTTTCGAGTTATGAACACAGCGTGATATGCAGCCTACATGCAGCCTGGCCCAACCGGTCGAGTTGGGTCAAAATAAAGTTGCCCATCATGATCAGCATCCTCGAGAACCCCTTACCACAAGTTTTTGAAAAATCGATGTGCCAGGTCCTTCATGTCGTTGCTCGATTATTACACAACCGGCGTCATATGTATTGATATATATTACCGTTTGTCCAAGAATCGAGCTGATTTTGTAAGATGTCAGAGGATCTCTCAAAAGACATTTGGAGGCAGCGGGATTCGAACCCACGACCTTCCGATCACGTGACGGGTGCTCTAACCACTGAGCTATACCCCCGATACTCGTCCACCCTCGTGGCTCGCGCTATGGTCTTTGGGGGAGAGAGCTCTTACACGCTCTCTTACAATTTAACAATGTTTGTAACAACACATAAATTAAATTTTCTGAATTTATGCGATTTGGAGTACTCAATGGTGATGAACACGATAGGCGTATTCATTTCGAGCTTCCGTTTGCGCCAGAAAACGCTGTGTCGAAATCAGGATTATTCAAATATTGTTGCTTGAAATCGCACTCATATTTCATTTGATAGTTATCATAGACATTTGGGAAAAATAAATTTTTTAAAAATTGCGAGAAAAGCTCGTTTACGTAGTCTCTCTACTCTCTCGCCTATGCACTGCCGATTTCACATGCTCTCTCACCTCAAGAG
Source organism: Pristionchus mayeri (assembly GCA_036245805.1). NCBI lineage: Eukaryota > Metazoa > Nematoda > Chromadorea > Rhabditida > Neodiplogasteridae > Pristionchus > Pristionchus mayeri. Next base: position 24,159,196 of record BTRK01000003.1, on the reverse strand, counting down.
GTGAGAAGTGCTCGAGAGAGCGAATTACCTGTTAAAATGCTTAATTTTATTTATTTTTTTCACAAAATGACCACGGCAATTCTCGACATCCCGTTGGAAGTCATGGTCCCTTTTCTGGACAAAAAACGGTGTGGTACGTGCGGTCATTTATATACTTAACGGCACGGTTTACACCCCTTATTTACGGTTCTGTATTTCACGGCTATAAATGTAGTGATCTGCTTGGTTCGTAAACATCCCACGTTCGCACAAATCAATCAAAATACCAGAAACCGTATAGCTCTAGTACAGTACTTTGAAAGAAACGGTAGAAAAGCTACAGACTCTCAGGCAAGATTTTCAAAAAATTACAGTACCTCAGGAAACCATCATGGGCTGTGCAAATGAATTTACAGTACATCTTCCTTCACAGGGGTGGCCATGTTAACCTAGTATGTAGGGTTCGAAAGCCTAGGGTGAACTTGGTTCCTTTTTGGGGGTGTACGTTTTGCCAACCAAATTTAAAGAAAAACGAACACTCCAGAAGTGAAAATAATCTTATACCGTGGCACGAACACCCACGGTATAAGATTATTTTCACTTCTGGGGTGTTCGTTTTGCTTTAAATTTGGTTGGCAAAACGTACACCCCCAAAAAGGAACCAAGTTCACCATAGGCTTTCGAACCCTGCTAGTATGCCGATGAAAAAATTGCCGTGAATGCCTATATGTAATTTGGCTTAAACTACACAAAAATAGCAATGCCCTTTTGGGAGCCCACTTAAAGTTCGCATTGCTATCAGGATTAGTACCAAATTCGATATAGTACTTTGAGAATAGAATGCGTAGCAACGTGGTGTACATGATAAACTTCTTAAAGTACAACAATATCCGAGGAACGGGATAATATACACAGCTAAATATTTTTTCCGATCCGCGATTATTGCTGCCATACATTTACAAAGACCTAATCAAACTTAAAATATGTCGTGACCCCCCCTCCCAGGCGGGGCCTGTCGGCGACCGGGGGGGGGGGGGGTCACCATCTGATTAGGGCCTGATTAGGGCCGAATTAGGCCTAAACCTGCGACCGGGGGAAGGTCGCCAGGGCCAAAATATAATGTGACGCCCCTTTTTTCCAAATATCGTGACCCCTAGCTAGCACCCAAAATATAATGTCACCCCCCTAATTGAATTAGGGCATGACAACGCTCACAGCAACATCAAGACCGTAATAATGCACTTCCGGAAAATGCTATCCCGAGGTGATTTCCGTAAAAAGTCCCAATCATGCCGTGCCAGGAGCCTAGTAAATTCAAAAAAACTGGAACTGACTTTATTTCAAGACTACCGTAATTTTTCATCGGCGTGTTTTATAAAATGAGCTGCTGTATTTTTATTTGTGGCGTTTTCATTAGTAACAAGGATCATTCTTGCGATTTAGACCGTAACTAATTGTATACAATAAATAAATAGTGTCAAAACGATACCATTCCTTCGGAAGATCGACCCCCTTAATGTTTACACTCCCTCTTGTTATTGATAAATTGAGCACTGTTTGGTCAATTTTGTATTGATTTCAGTAAACTGGGCACGCCTAAGAATCTAAAAACACAAGAAAATATTTTAAAATTTAGTTTGAAATTTTGATGCAAAAACAACGGCTTCCGCGACGCATGAGATACTGTAGCGCAACGCATAAAATTGTGAGAGTGAACAGTGCAGTGATTCTGCTGTGTTGCTGTTAAAAATTGTCATGTACACCACCTACCTTGGTACGCATTCTATTCTCACAGTAACCCAATTATTTGGGATAAATTCAGTTCCGTGGTTAAATTTTTTCTCTAAATTTCAACAATCGGTCTCCGAATGTTTCGATGTAAGAGATACGGTATGCTCTGATTGGCACTAGGTCTGATGAGAACTATGACGTCATGCCGCCTTTGATATATCAAAGGCGGTATGATGTCATAGTTTTTATCCGACCTAGTGCCCCTGATTTAATCATTTGCGATTGACTGATGAATTTTAGAAAAATGTTTGACCCAAGGAACTGAGTTACTATAGTTAATCAGGTACACATCCTGTTAGCAATGCGCATAAAGTAAATTGCATATTCCAAGACCAACTAACGACGTTCAAACATACTATTGAGAAGCCTGCATATCGTAGAATGGATAATCAATGATTTAACACACATGCGTTCAAATGTCGCGGCCACTCTGGCAACAAAGTCCTGACGGTTTGTAAAAATTGCATGAGCATCGGTAATCAACCGCTGCGTCTCTTGTTTTGCCAAGCTGTCGGGGTGTCACTAAGAATTCTAATCGCCGAGCCATCTTCCAATGTGCTACGCCAACAACCAAGCGAGCAGCGCTTCGTTTCTGTTTTGGTTATTTTCGTTTTATATTTGGGAAAAAAGTCGACGCAAACTCATCTGGCGTGCGTCAAATGAGTTTGGCTATCAAAACCAACACACACGAGAAACCCAAATCGCATAAATTCAGAAAACTTATTTTTTAACTTTCTTCCACGACAATATTCCTAAATTTAATTTATAAGTATTATTTTTTACCAGTTTGTGCCCGTGTTTTGAAGAACCGGCTCAGTCTGCTACCCGTAGCTGCTTGAGATTCTTCAGTAGTACCAGTATTCATAATCTGAATTATTATATTAAACATTATTGGCGCAAACATTATGAACACACGTTTTATGTAATAATGCAGGAAAATGAGCCCCCTTTGCCACCAGGAAAAAAGTCAAAGTCATGGATTTCGATGAAACATGGTTTATTGATACTATAAAGGGCCCGAAAAAATCCTATCCACCTGGTTTGGTCAAATTTGCTCATTCTCGATTTTTATGTATCCGCTTCAAGTACTGCAATCTTGATCATACAGAGAATCTTTTTGCGTTTTGCTTGTCTTGGCGAGTCCTGCAAAAAGTTCTTGAGTGTTCCTTACCAAAAACGTCAGCATCGGGGTCTTTTTCCCAAAAAAAAAATCGAATTTTCGATAGTGACTATCGATGTTTCTCGGATCCATGCGAAATGTTCCTCCATTTTTATTTCACCTATGTATTTAACGGACAAAATCAGGTAGGGTTAATGTTGATCACTTTCCATATTTCGTTCCCTGGGTATCGATTTACTTCCTGGTTCCTGGAAGAATATGTGTTGTAGAGGATAGGAGAAAGAAAAGGGGAAAACGAAAAAATGGCCTAAATTTGGCTTCTTTTCGCTGATGACGCTGAATGTGTGCGCAAATTAGAAGACGCAATTTCTGTATATCGTACTACTTTTGAGAGCGCGAGGGAGGAAGGCGCGGGGAAACCATGTGCTTTTTCAGTGTGTCGCCTTTCGCGTATTAGCCAGCTTCGAGATTAATAATGCTAACGTTTTATTCAATATTTATTAAAGGGATTGTCCTTAACGTTATTTTTAACAAAATTTTGTTTTTGCTTAAAATGCCAGCTTAAAATGCTTTAAATCTCAGCTTAAAATGCTGATACAGTGGCGTTAAATAGTGAAATCGATAGCTCGCAGCAAGCTTTACAAACTATATTTAGTGGACCGAAACGATAACACGTCCAGTTTTTCGAAACATTTGAGAAACTCGAAGAACAACGGAATCGTTAGCTTTCTTCGTGGAATCTGCCTTTCGGCTTTCCTCAAATAATTCGAAAACTAGACGTGTTATCGTTTCGGTCCACTAAATATATTTCGTAAAGCTTGCTGCGAGCTATCGATTTCACTTTTTTAACGTCACGGTAGCACTATTTTAAGCTGATATGATCAAAAATAAATTTTAAAAAAATTCGACCAGAAACCTACTTAGTAAATAGATATCCCAGTAAACGAAATATGGAAAGTGATCAACATAAACCCTACCTAATTTTGTCGGTAGAATAGAAAGGTGAAATAAAAATGAAGGAACATTTTGTATGGCTGAAGAAAAAAATCGATATTCACGATCGAAAATTAAATTTTTAGGGAAAAGACCCCGATGCTGACGTTTTTGGTAAGGAACACTGAAGAACTTTTGTAGGACTCGCGGAGACGAGCAAAGTGCAAAAAAAAGTTCGCTGTATGATCAAAATTGAGCGAGTTACAGTACTTGAAGCGAGTAGATCAAAAAAATCGATAATGAGCAAATTTGACCAAACCGATTCTTCAGACGGACGGCACTAGTTTACATTAGGGGAGTAACTCCGCCCACTTCCACTCTGCGCATCTATCCCCCACCCCTTCCATCTGACGCTCTCGCCAGTAAACCATACCCCACGCTCTAATGAATGAACGACTATTACATGCCGCGAAGGCGATTCAAACACATTCTATACCTCCTTCCCGATAACGGCGTCGCGCGAAGCGGGGAGCCCTGTAAGCAACGATAAGCTCTCGCCGCGAAGCGGGGAGACCCTATCCTTGCTTACCACTTAGGAAATAAGCCAGCTTGGGGCAGCGATATACCCCGGAAGGTGCGTGGCTCTATCATCTGGTTGTTTCTCCCTCCCTGGGCAGTCTCAGGTGGTCTGCGCGTGAGGAATGGGGTTACCCCCTAAATCGAACTGAGAGAGAACATATTTCACGGCAGACTTTTTGCGGAGGGCCTGTTGAGAAAAAAGGTTCTCGCAAGGATCATTTTGCGTGCGGTTGAGTGCATTGCGTGTATCATAAGTTTCTTTGCTTTCCAAACATATTTCACGGTTTTGTAAGTACGGATGCAATTTGTATCGCTGTGGCATCAGTGAATACCGAAGTTTTCAGCAATTCTGCCCATTTCTACCGTAATAAAAACCTTTTTTTTGAAATGTGGTACGGAATTCAGGCAATTCCAAGTGCTTTCTTACAGTTTGCAGGGACTACATTTGTACTTCGCTAACTGAGTATTTTTTCTTAAGCATTGCTGGGTTGATGCTACCCGGGGTCACTTTTTGGGTTTGTCCTCCGTGAAAAGGATGCCGTGATATTTGTGAAAACCATTGGCAAAGTAGGAAAAAAATGGAATTTGCCCTGAATATGTGCACATGTACTTAGTACTCAGTAAGCATAGCTGATGCGTGGCCTGTGCCTGTTCAGTGTTCCAGACCACGCTCTGCAAAAAAACTCGCCATAATATTGCGCATTTTTATAGGTGTCAATTGCTCGGATCGATAAAGAAATTAATGTCGAACTTTGTAATTAATTTCTTTATCGATCCGAGCAATTGATACCTATAAAAATGCGCATTACACACACGTATACATATTTAGGGCAAATTACATTTTTCCTACTTTACCAAGCATAACTTCATCTACTCAGATAGTCTTTCATAAACATTATGAACATTTTTTTAAACCCACATCGTTTAAAATGTCCGAATGTTGCCCGCTTTGATCGTTATTATCTAGAAGTCCTAAAAATTTGGCGAACTCCTCGTCGCTCTTGGGGAATGATTGATGCGTAGGAAAAGTTGCTGCGTCTTCAGTCGTGAGAGGGGCAGTTGACGATGGATTGGAAGGAGGACGAGAACCTGCATCAACAATTGAACAATATGTTAAGGCACGGATATTCGAAATTAAACTCGTAATTTAGAAAGTACAATATGAGTATCACACAATCTACGGTGATAGCATACCGTTTTTGGGTGAATCGTTTTTCTTCTCCTGCTTTACGCGATCCTTTTTCTCTGTAATTAAGTTTTTCGGTGTATTTTTTCAATTCAAAAATATTTAAAATATACATGACCTGGGCCTTTCGAGATTACTAGTCGTGTAATGGTTAAATAACTATAAATTATGCCAAAATAAAAATATCACTTTTAGGTTCATCGAATCCCTTGAGCTCGATCAAATCGTTCACACTCGTAGGACCATCTGCCCATTCAGGCAGTTTCTCCACTCTGTCATCATCACGGCGGCCCATATTCTTGCGATCACGATCACTGAAAAAAATGATTATAAGAGAGACATCACGAGAGAATCACCTTCTCCGCGGCGGAAAACACAAAATCATCCTATCCAGATCTAAACTTGGCGTAAGGTATTTCAAATTATGCTCTTTCAAACTGCATCGTCAGAATTTTGATAACTGTCGTCATCTTCGAGATTCAGAAGGCCAAACTTGGGACACTCACTTTTTAAGGGTCAAATCGAGCCCACTTAAATGACTATAAGTCCGTTTAAAATAAAGATAGAGACTCGTTCTTTGCACAGAACGAAAGCTGAAAACATTCTCTACAACTTTTATGTTGAGCATGTCATTCCCCGTGCACGCCCCAGTGCGGGGTGGTCGGATCGACCAAAAATGACCGAATTCTGGAAATCGGAAAAACTGCCCTGAATAACTATGCGCGATTGATAGACCCTATGTGTGACTAACTTCACGCCAAAAATTAGCCAAATTGAAGGGGTAAACAAAAAGGGCGTGACTTTTTGTCCGGCGACGTCAGAATGGGTCATATACCAAAACACCCCATTACCTCCAACTGTCAGCTAGTAGCCTCAAATTGATCCCTAATCATCCAAAACAACATTTAGAATTGTTTCCGACCTCAATACAGTACTCCCTTTGGGTCAAATTTACGACCTGACCAGAAAATTGAAAGTCGATTTTCAGACCCTTCTCGACTTGAGAGTTGGGATCATATGTGCTAAATCAATTTCAAATAATGTAGGAATGTTCTTCTAAGCTATTCATGTAAAGGGCGCACCTATAAATACGAAATTTTATCTGAAGGAACGAAGGAAAAGTGCACAACTGTAGGGACCAATTTGAGGCTACTAGCTGACAGTTGGAGGTAATGGGGTGTTTTGGTATATAACCCATTCTGACGTCGCCGGACAAAAAGTCACGCCCTTTTTGTTTACCCCCCTTCAATTTGGCTAATTGTTGGCGCGAAGTTAGTCACACATAGGGTCTATCAATCGCGCATAGTTATTCAGGGCAGTTTTTCCGATTTCCAGAATTCGGTCATTTTTGGTCGACTCGACCACCCCGCACTGGGGCGTGCACGGGGAATGACATGCTCAACATAAAAGTTGTAGAGAATGTTTTCAGCTTTCGTTCTGTGCAAAGAACGAGTCTCTATCTCCATTTTAAACGGACTTATAGTCATTTAAGTGGGCTCGACTTGACCCTTAAAAAGTGAGTGTCCCAAGTTTGGCCTTCTGAATCTCGAAGATGACGACAGTTATCAAAATTCTGACGACGCAGTTTGAAAGAGCAAATACCTTACACCAAGTTTAGATCTGGATAGGATGATTTTGTGCTTTACCGCCGCGAACCCCCGGGTGATTTTCTCGCGATTCCTCTCATAAACCAAAATGTAATTTAAAATTATTCACACCACATAACACATGAAACAACTAACAATTTACTGGATCTATCCTTATCAGTTTTCCCGTCATTCCATCTGTCATTACGCCAAGATGTACCACCTCGCTTGTCATTTCGTTCGCGATCGGCCTTCTAAATTAGTAAATGAAGCAGTTTAATTGAGTAACGAACACTTACAAACTTATTGTTGTAATCATTCTTCGCTGCTCCTTGCCTCCAAGTACGACCTTTCTCCTTTCCATCCTCCAAGTCTGTGCTCTTATCGTCTGGAGCTCGACATCCCGATGAAAAAGCCCTGCGCTGTGGCGAGAGAACGGTTGACTCTCCCTCCTCTCTCATCATTTCATTCTTTCGAGTCATCGGACGGTCCTTCACTCCCTCTTCCTCCCACTTATGCTGCAGCCATTTGAATGGAGAGAACAAATGATCGTCTCTACAAAATACAATTTTCAATAGGGATATTCAATAGGGAATAAAAAAAAACTCACCCGTCGAATTCTACTCCAAGGTAGTTCGGTCGAGAACGGGACAGTTTCACTTCTCTCAGAGTCATCATTTCTTCCCGTGAATACGTGTACGTTGGCTTCTTGCCGTCCTTCGCAGCTACATTGCTCCTGGCAGTGCTACTTTCTTCTTCGGATTCAATTGACATATTTACACTGAAATGCAAACATTACCAGCTGCATATTACATCATAAATAACGTTAAGGACAATCCCTTTAATAAATATTGAATAAAACGTTAGCATTATTAATCTCGAAGCTGGCTAATACACGAAAGACGACACACTGAAAAAGCACATGGTTTCCCCGCGCCTTCCTCCCTCGCGCTCTCAAAAGTAGTACGATATACAGAAATTGCGTCTTCTAATTTGCGCACACATTCAGCGTCATCAGCGAAAAGAAGCCAAATTTAGGCCATTTTTTCGTTTTCCCCTTTTCTTTCTCCTATCCTCTACAACACATATTTTTTAAAATGTACATATAATAGTATGAAAGCTAGAATAGATTTTCCCAAGTTCAGCGTTTGAATTCGCACTATTCATATTATCCGGTCAAGACCTCGCTGAGTATCGTTGTTTCTTTCGAATTTCCCTAAAAATCTTCCAATAGGCATTTATTTGTCTTCTTGTTTCGTTTTCCTCTTTTCTTTTTGTTGCTGCTTTACTTGAAAATTGGTAATGAATGCTATTTTCAGCCTACGAACTTGGAGTAGGTCAAATATGGCCGTCGGAAAGAACAAGAAAATGGGAAAGAAGGGAGCCAAGAAGAAGGCAGTGGACCCTTTCACCCGCAAGGAGTGGTACGACATCAAGGCCCCCTCCATGTTCACCAACCGCCAGGTCGGAAAGACTCTTGTCAACCGTACCCAGGGTACCAAGATCGCCTCTGACGGCCTCAAGGGACGCGTCTTCGAGGTAAGCACGCTTAACATATTTTATATCTACATTGAATCTAATTTCTGATTGTGCAATTACAGGTTTCCCTCGGAGATCTGAACGGATCCGAGTCTGACTTCCGCAAGTTCCGTCTCATCTGCGAGGATGTCCAGGGAAAGAACGTTCTCACGAATTTCCATGGCATGTCCTTCACCCGTGACAAACTGTGTTCTATCGTCAAGAAGTGGCACGTGAGTTATTTATAACGTAGGTGTTTAACAATATATTAAATACGCTGCAAAGTCCTAGTTAAACTTTTAGACCATGGTCGAGGCCAATACTGCTGTCAAGACCACTGATGGGTACCTCCTCCGCCTTTTCTGTATTGGATTCACCTCCAAGAGGCAACACCAGGTCAAGAAGACCTGCTACGCCCAGTCTTCCAAGGTCCGCCAGATCCGTGCCAAGATGGTGGAGCACATCCAGAAGGAGGTAGGACTTTAATATCTAAGATGACTTTTTGCCGTTAAGTAGACCCGCAAGGAATCGTTTGTTTGTGGTATGGACAATTCGGCTAAAAATATGCGAAAACATTGCAATGAATCTATTCGTTGTGGAATAGATCAGCCTTTTCAATCGCAAAAATTGCAGGTTGCTTCTTGCGATCTCAAGGAGGTCTGCAATAAGCTGATCCCTGATTCGATCGGAAAGGACATCGAGAAGGCTTGCTCGTTCATCTATCCCCTCCAGGATGTGTACATCCGCAAGGTCAAGATTATCAAGAAGCCCCGTTTCGAGCTCGGCCGACTTATGGACGTGCACGGAGACTCCGGAGTCGCCACTGTTGGAGCCGACGGAGAGAGGGTCAACCTTCCTGACGACTATGAACCCCCTGTCCAGGAGAGCGTTTGAGCCGCCCGTTATTGCTTGTTTTCTGAACAATGAATTTGTTGTTTATTGAGCGGTTAACACATTGCACTTAACAAATGAGGGGAACTGAACCGTTGTGAGAGAGCTGGAGATGTGTATCTCGAATGTTCACACAAAGTAGCAGAAGATGGTAACCTATTCTTTGGTCTGTACTTTTATTTAACACATTTACAATTAGAATTTGATTGAAGAGACTAGGGGAAGTGGAAATGCTGCGCGCTGCAGTAACTGGAAAAGCGCCCAAGGAGTGAAACATTAACCCTCATGTTTAGTTCATCAAAGAGCATCGTAAGGTTTGTATAGTCACGATGGTAATCTCCATTCTTCAATCTACACAATAATATCTATGCCCGAGGCGCGACGATATCATGAAAACAAGTAATTAATGATTGTAGGTGGGGGCAGGGGGGGGGGGTGCGCTCTCCGGAGTCGTTGAGTGAGATAGAGAGATCTGTGACGATGGGGTGGCTTTGCAATCGACGCTTAAATATTCGGATGCTTGGGGCAGTGCGAATGACGTTGAGAAGTTGAGAATACCATCGGGAGTTTCGAACAGGGAAAGAGTGGAATCTGGCGATGCTGGTTGTCAGTCAATGTTAATACCTAAGGAAGAGGTTCGGTCTCATTCGAGTAGAGGGATGAACGAGGGATGATATTGGAACCAGTCATAATCATATCATTCATTCAAAGAACTTCTTTCCCTCCTTTCAGTAAGCTAGTGCAGGCCAAAAAAATTCATGCGATCAGAATAAGAGGATGGAGAAAGAGGATACGAAGGGGGAGGGGGGAACAACTATAGAATAGATAGGAGAGACTTTTTGAGTCGGTGAACATATGCTTGGCATTAGCAAAAAATCAAATCCCTCCAAAATGTGTACACATGTAGTACTCGGTGAGTACTACTTAGACATGGTATATTTAGGGTTCTAGATCAAGGGTTCGGGAATGAGATGTCCTTTGGTTCAAACATTTCAATTGTCGAATTTTGTCGTTTCGCGATGGATCTGATCGATTCATATCACGCATCTCAGGAGAGAATCCAGCTGAATTTGCCGTTCATGGGAATGGAGGAAAATCGTGAAATGAGTTTTAACCAGTTTTGGCCTTCCTAAGGCGTGCCTGAGTGACCCCCAAAGTCTTTTTGTGCAGACTTCACTTTGGAGCTTCCTACACCAGGTCGCAATTCGGCATCACTCACTTCAAGGGCCGATTTCTCGAATACGGTGAAAGATAGAGCAAAATTGACCTCTGAGTGACCCCGACTCATTTTTTCGAGCTATATCGATCTGTCTAAACCATTTTCTCTAAAACCCATTTTCAACGGTGGTAGACCTCAGGTCAATTTTCTCAAAAGTGTAGGTAAAGACGCAGCTCAAATTTTCACAGTAGATGCAGCTCAGCGAGAGCTTTCCAATGAATGGAATCGAAAAATATACGAAGTTGCCTGTGAGAGTTTCGCCCTTTTTGCTTCGTCAGGATCGTTTGAACTGTTTTTTCAACAGACATTTCGATTGAACTTCGTTCATTTTCAGCCGCGCACTTCGAAAAGTGCGGTTGAAAAAACAGTTCAAACGATCCTGACGAAGCAAAAAGGGCGAAACTCTCACAGGCAACTTCGTATATTTTTCGATTCCATTAATTGGAAAGCTCTTGCTGAGCTGCGTCTACTGTGAAAATTTGAGATGCGTCTTTACCTACACTTTTTGAGAAAATTGACCTGAAGTGTACCACCGTTGAAAATGAGTTTTAGAGAAAATGGTTTAGATAGATCGATAGGGCTCAAAAAATGAGTCGGGGTCACTCAGAGGTCAATTTTGCTCTATCTTTCACCGTAACCAAGAAAAAAGCTCTCAAAGTAGGAGGTGCCGTAATCCGACCCTACGTAGGGAGCTCCAAAACGAAGTGTGCACAATAACATTTCGGGGGGTCACTCAGACATGCCTCAGGGTGCCCAAAACCGGTTAGATCTCATTTCACCATTCCCAAGCTCAGCTCGATTCTCTCATGAGAGGCGTGATATCTCTAAAAATTCATAATATTCACTTGAGTGCACCTACCAAGTTACATCAGAATCGGATGAAAACTCGACGTGAAAACATCAATTTTCGATTAATATTATTTTTAGCTATTTCAGATATGTGGTATTGACACTTTATATTAGCTTGATTTGTAGCTCTCACTGATTACTATAAAATTTTGAGCGAAAAATAAAAATACATGTCTGGCGAAATTTTCTAGCGACCACCAAACCGGGATAAAGATGGTGAGCGAGTGTCTTTAAAAGGGAGTGTTTTCCCAATGCGCTAAATCGAATTTTTACGGCCAAAATTGATTTTTTCTTGATTATCGATTAGTTTATATGCGCGCCTCTCTGTTTTTGTTTTGAATCGGTTAAGAATCTATCACTAAGCGGATTCCCTTTGTTTGGTTCGATTTGTTATTTGCGAAATTTTACTATGCCGTCTTGTCTGAATCGATGTTTTTGCAAAAACCATGTGTTTCGAACATTATTCTCTTGCGTATAAGCGCCCCTTTCCAAATTTTGTAAGAATCTTACAAGAATCCCTATCCGCATTCACCACCACAATTTGAATGAAATTGTTATTTGAGAAATTTCGCTATGGTCGATCAAAGTTCGTGCAGTTACCGTATTTTCTCATTCATGGTATATATACATATATGTTCAGCTTACTGATGTTCCAGATCGTGGATTCCCCTCATATTTTTTGTGGTGGTTCCCCGATGCCAAACGAATGGATAACCGAAATTTGATGTCCTTACCTTATGCTTGGATTTTCCTACAGTCGTTTTATGTGCCGATAGTGACTGTATCTTCTGTTCCTGACTCTATAGTTCATCTCCTAGGCATTTATTGCGTTCATTGATATTTTTCTCTGACTTGTCATTGTATACTAAATAGCTTATCAGCAATTGGTAGCCCTGTTCTTTCAAATCTGATATGGTGAGCTAGCTAATGCAGTTTTTTCACCTATTATGTCTCGTTTCTACCAAATTTATGAAGAGTGTTGATGTATTTCGAACTATCTATTTCTTGTTCCACCATGTCTGACCATATTTCTCAACTTCCCTATCAGTATTTTCAATAGGAACTTGTAAAACCCTAATTTCCACTCCATTTCATATTGTATGCGATTCCATACATAAACACATTTTTGATCAGATTGCGGCTGCATGTGCTATACAAGGGTTTTAGGACACATACTCCTATGGGCAGATTTCGATTAATAGAGCAGGAATTTTGATTTGAGTACTCCAGTAAGATTACGGTAATTTTGTTTCCTCGTACTTCAAAGAAAGAAAGATGAAACAGTTATCGAGATTAATCAATCATGATATTACTCCACACCAATTAGTTGCTATCACTATTTAAAGTTCCCTAAACTTTTGTTTCATAAATTAATAATTGACATAAAAAATAATAAGCGTACCATGGAACGCGTTGCGGACGGGCGCTGCGTGCGTCACTGACACCAAGTGGGCGGAGCTTAGAAGGACATGCTTGTTTGAGAAAATTTTCCACTAAAGTGTGAATTCTATTTATTATATGAGAGGAATCACGAGAGATTCGACCACTCCGCGGCAGTAGAATTCAAGTTGGTCCTATCTGGCTGAAATTTTGCCTACATGTACTTCGAATGATGCTCTTTCAAACTGCGTCGTCAGAATTTTGATAACTGTCGTCATCGTCGTGATTCAGAAGGCCAAACTTGGCAATATCACTTTTCGACAGTCAAATCGCGCTCACATAAATGATCACATCTCCGTTTAAAATAAAGATAGAATGCCGTTCTTTGTTTCAAATGAAAGCTACCATCATGCTCTACAAGTTTATGTCGTTGGCATCATTCCAGACCCACATCCTGGTGCGGCGCGGTCGGGGAAACCAAAAGTGACGTAACTGGAATTCAGAAAAACGGGGTTGAGTCATCATGCTTACGTTGTACTACATATATGTGCGTAACTTATGGCCAAAAATTGGACAAATCGCGGAGGGGAAAAAAAGTGGCGCTCACTTTTGTCCGGAGGCCCGAAAAGGGGTACCTGACAGCAATACTTCTGAACCTCCTATTGCCCGCAATTGGGCTCAAATACTTCGAAAATCATCTAGAACAACATTTTATCTCGTTTCCCCAATAGCTGTACCATGGTAGTTGGTCAATAATTACGGTAGAACTTGAAATTTAAAAATCGATGTTTTGACTTTTTCAACAAGTGAGATAGGCCCACATGCGGTAAATCGCTTCCAAATAACATAAAAATGGCCCCCTGAACTAATAATGCAAATGGCGTACTTGGAAATACCTTATTTCAGCTGATGATTCCATGAAAAGGTGCAAAACTGTAATTTATGTCAAAATTGTCCTAGCGACCCAGCCCTTGCAGAGAAATGTAGAGAATGATGAGCTAAACATTTTATCTGGTGAAAGTTAGTTTCTATCTTTTCGTTGAAGGGCGCTACCCCCCTAGAGCGCGCGCTCTAACCGTCTTCCGCTCTCGCCGTCTGACCTCCCTCTCCCTCCCCTTGCCGACTTCCATGCTCCGTAGCGCCCTTCAACGAAAAGATAGAAACTAACTTTCACCAGATAAAATGTTTAGCTCATCATTCTCTACATTTCTCTGCAAGGGCTGGGTCGCTAGGACAATTTTGACATAAATTACAGTTTTGCACCTTTTCATGGAATCATCAGCTGAAATAAGGTATTTCCAGGTACGCCATTTGTATGATTAGTTTAGGGGGCCATTTTTATGTTATTTGGAAACGATTTACCGCATGTGGGCCTATCTCACATGTTGAAAAAGTCAAAACATCGATTTTTAAATTTCAAGTTCCACCGTAATTATTGACCAACTACCATGGTACAGCTATTGGGGAAACGAGATAAAATGTTGTTTTAGATGATTTTCGAAGTATTTGAGCCCAATTGCGGGCAATAGGAGGTTCAGAAGTATTGCTGTCGGGTACCCCTTTTCGGGCTTCCGGACAAAAGTGAGCGCCACTTTTTTTCCCATCCGCGATTTGTCCAATTTTTGGCCATAAGTTACGCACATATATGTACTACAAAGTAAGCATGATGACTCAACCCCGTTTTTCTGAATTCCAAAGTTACGTCACTTTTGGTTTCCCCGACCGCGCCGCGCCAGGATGTGGGTCTGGAATGATGTCAACGACATAATCTTGTAGAGCATGATGGTAGATTTCATTTGAAACAAAGAACGGCATTCTATCTTTATTTTAAACGGAGATATGATCATTTAAGTGAGCGCGATTTGACCGTCGAAAAGTGATATTGCCAAGTTTGGCCTTCTGAATCACGACGGTGACGATAGTTATCAAAATTCTGACGACGCAGTTTGAAAGAGCACCATTAGAAGTACATGTTGGTAAAATTTCAGCCAGATAGGACCAACTTGAATTCTACTGCCGCGGAGCCCCCCCAAATGGTCGATTCTCTCGCGATTCCTCTCATATGGTTATTTGTCACTCATGACAACCTCATAACAGCAAAAATTGAAGCATTTAAAAAATTCTCCAGTTTCACGTGACGATCGCTAGAAATTTTCGAAAAACCGGTCAAATTGCAAAATTCAAAAACGGGGTTGGGTCTCACCACGAGATGCTTTAAGTTTATCCTTTCTACGGCTAGACATTTCGTCGTCTACGTTTGAAAATATTAAATTTTCGCGCGTTTTTGACTTTCTTACTTTTACAATACAGTATGACCGTCACTGACGTTTCACGGTGGGATACGGTAGCCTGAAACTTTATTACGAACTGACTTTTTTCGGTTTTTCGAAAATTTCGCCAAACATGTATTTTTATTTTTCGCTCAAAATTTTATAGTAAACAGTAATCAGTGAGAGCTAAAAATCAAGCTAATAAAAAGTGTCAATACCACCATATCTGAAATAGCTAACAATAATATTAATCGAAAATTGATGTTTTCACGTCGAGTTTTCATCCGATTCTGATGAAACTTGGTATGTGCACTCAAATGAATATTATGTATTTTTTAGAGATATGAATCGATCAGCTCCATCGCGAAACGACAAAATTCGACAATTGAAAATTTTGAACCAAGTACATCTCATTCCCGAACCCTTGATCTAGAACACTAAATATGCATCATGTGTACACATTATGGAGGGATTCGATTTTTTTGCTAATGCCAAGGGTATCTACAAACATGTTCACTCACTCAAAAAGTCTCTCATAGATACTTGTCGGGTGAACATTTATATTTGGAACAATCGGTTCCCCCAGAGAATGCCATTCAATTTGGTTTATCGATTGTTTGCCCCGTTTCGAGCTCGGCCGACTTATGGACGTGCACGGAGACTCCGGAGTCGCCACTGTTGGAGCCGACGGAGAGAGGGTCAACCTTCCTGACGACTATGAACCCCCTGTCCAGGAGAGCGTTTGAGCCGCCCGTTATTGCTTGTTTTCTGAACAATGAATTTGTTGTTTATTGAGCGGTTAATACATTGCACTTAACAAATGAGGGGAACTGAACCGTTGTGAGAGAGCTGGAGATGTGTATCTCGAATGTTCACACAAAGTAGCAGAAGATGGTAACCTATTCTTTGGTCTGTACTTTTATTTAACACATTTACAATTAGAATTTGATTGAAGAGACTAGGGGAAGTGGAAATGCTGCGCGCTGCAGTAACTGGAAAAGCGCCCAAGGAGTGAAACATTAACCCTCATGTTTAGTTCATCAAAGAGCATCGTAAGGTTTGTATAGTCACGATGGTAATCTCCATTCTTCAATCTACACAATAATATCTATGCCCGAGGCGCGACGATATCATGAAAACAAGTAATTAATGATTGTAGGTGGGGGCAGGGGGGGGGGGGGTGCGCTCTCCGGAGTCGTTGAGTGAGATAGAGAGATCTGTGACGATGGGGTGGCTTTGCAATCGACGCTTAAATATTCGGATGCTTGGGGCAGTGCGAATGACGTTGAGAAGTTGAGAATACCATCGGGAGTTTCGAACAGGGAAAGAGTGGAATCTGGCGATGCTGGTTGTCAGTCAATGTTAATACCTAAGGAAGAGGTTCGGTCTCATTCGAGTAGAGGGATGAACGAGGGATGATATTGGAACCAGTCATAATCATATCATTCATTCAAAGAACTTCTTTCCCTCCTTTCAGTAAGCTAGTGCAGGCCAAAAAAATTCATGCGATCAGAATAATTGTATTATACTGATTTGAGCTGATTGATCAATACTGCTGACTCACATGGAAGTTGACTCAGGACACATCACAGCATTCCATAACGGTAGAAAGCGAGGAGATCTTTTCGAAAACAAATTACAAAGTCGAAACTTGATGTGCATCTGAAACATATCGCAATTTTACAAACGATGTTGCGAACCCGAGCTTGTGTTTCAGACTGATTATGAAACGCAAATATTTTCAATTGCGATCGAATTTGAGAATTGCGATAAGTTTCAGAACCGTTTCAAATATCGAAGCTTATTTTCCCTGCCTTTCCCGTCGAGAGAAAATCTGGCATCTTGCTTTCTTTTCGCTATCTCACTTTTCCCCGACGAAAGGAATATTGAGAAAGGAATATCTTCACCAAACTTTGAGGGAATACTAATTCGACAGTACTGAATTCAAATCGTTTTCAAAATCTGTGGAATGTGTAGTTGGAAAAAATAATCGATATTTTGATGTTGATACGCAAGAAGTTTCCCCAGCCCTTCTCCATATAAGCTTCGCTGTCACAGGGGGCTGCTGCAGGGTTGACGCCCGGTTCAGGGGATTCGATATATCCCAAAATTTTGGTGAATATTGGGATACCTATGTTTCGTGAGACCATTCCCATGTCAGTTGATCTACTGAATGGAGTTCGCAAGAAATAAAAGGAAGAATAACGGGAGAGATTAGAAACATAATAATTCTGATCCACCATTTTAGCACAAATTTGTGGGAAACTTTTTGTTATTGTTGTGTCGTCTTTGGCAACCCATAAAAGTTGTTATTATTCAAATGGATCTCGATAAACAAGGGAGGGGTTTATCAGCTACAGGAGTAGGAGTTGGAATGGCTCGTCTTCCTCAGAATGGATTGCAAATGTGATTGATTTCTGCGAATGTGCAACCGAAGGAACAGCATTTCTCTTGAAGGCGATTGAAGTTGGCCGAGGATCTTTTCCTTCTTCTCCGCATGTTGCATACCATGCCAAGAGCCTCCTCGAAATTGTTGTCACCTGAGAGAGTGAGAGTGAGGGAAGGACGAATGGAAGGAGATCTGACACAGCTTCATGGCTCCTGCTCGAGGTCGAGGGGTAGTGGCCACCTCCTCCGTCCATCGGAGACGAGAGAATAAAGAGAAGGCACGGGAGGAATGAAGAGTCAAGAGAAGTATAATGAGGACCCTCGATTGAGTACACATCCTGCAAGAGAAGAAGGGATTGCCATCCATCCGAAGACATGAGAATGGAGAGAAGAGCTAGGGATGAATGGATAAACCATTATCATGCCATGAGGAGTTCAAGAGAAAGTTGATGAAAATAAGAGAGAGTCAAGTTAATATACGGAGTAGGTGAGAGGGAGGGAAGGAGTGGGTGGGAGGAAATGAAAGGGGAAAGTGTGAGTCGAAGACTGAAGCAATCAGAACAATTAGGAAGAGACGAGGCATTCGTGGAATAAATGAGTAGAGAGGAAAGAATTGAGACGAGACAACTTACGAGACTCCTCATTCAATTGAAATGGAGAAACAGTCCAAAACCAAGGATGGATTGAGGAAGGAGGAGGGAAAGAGTCGATCCCAAGTGCATTACAGTATCCCTGTCTGCAAGAGGAGGGAGAGGGTTGACCCTATTCCTATCCTTCTCTCTCATCTCTTTCTCTTCTTCCTTCTCATTTGTCCTTGATCGATCCATTGGATATGAGAGTACTCCTTCTTCTACTATTTCCACTCATTCCTTTCATAAGGTATTCTTCATCTACCTCCTCATACCCAATTCCTCCTTCAGATGTCAATGTCCCCATATGGGAGGGAAGAGAGTCTCTCCTCCTTCTGCCCCTCCTCACACTTCCATTCAATCTACTTTCCTCTACAAGTCAAGGGGTCAGTTTACTTCTCTTGTTCAATACTTCCATCAACTATTTCCTTTCTAGAAGGGGGTGGGAAGGGGGGGGGAGGGGGAGAGGGGGGTGGGAAGAGGAGAGGAGATCCCTTCAGATTCACCTTCTCCATTCGCTCTGCTCGTCACTCGAATCTTGAGGAGAATCAAAGAAGAACTGCGAGATAAAGCGAATCTCTCCCTCGACAATGAGAATGTGAGTAGAGAAGGACAGTGATGACATCATTCTGACTCTTCCCATCCGAGATAGACCATGAGTGGAGGAGAATGAGGGAGTGAGAATTGAGGAGGAGATGGATAGGAAGGAGAAGATGCATACTCTTTCCACGATAGGAAAGAGAAGGAATGAGACAGGAGTGAATTGCAGATTCACTGTGAGGAAGGGACGAACCAACCACCATGCACTGACTACTCCCCCTTCGAATCATTCAATCTATTCATTTTGGAAGATGCGTGAGTGATTGAGAGAGAGAGAGGAATGAATGAGGAGAGGGCGAGAGGGCATCCACAAGAATCTCACCATTCACTACTTCCGTATGAAGTCTTATAAAACTAGGGAAAGAGCTGTTTCTAATTGGTGGATAATTGGAAAAGGAATTATGCGAGGTTTCTTCCTCAGGGAAATTCGAATGATTTGGGAATAAATTGTAAATATTCAGAAAAAGTGGAGCGCGAGTGTTCAGTTTGGAGGAGGAATTGAATGGAGAAAAAGAATGGAGAATCGAAGCTGCCATTCTAGAGTATCTTCCCTCCTTCATTCATATTATCCCCATATCAAGGCTATCTATAGTATTGAGATAATGAGGATGCATTCAGTGCCCTTTCGCGTCATTCAAAGAGAGATCTCACAATCCATTCTTCCCCCAAAGCTGAGAAGGTACGAAGAATGAAATATGAAGGTGATAGATTAGGGAAATAGAATTGGTTCGAGAGGAGGATGAAAGACAGTATCTAGTTCCTTAGGCAATATAAACATGGAGGACTGAGTTGACGTGATAGAGAGCATCCGAAGAGATAACTTTCGGATGGATGAACAAAGAAAGAAGAGCGGAAAGGGATGGAGCGGAGTCACCAGCTACCAGTTCAGATTGTCGGATTTGTTCGAGAGTTGACGACAGAAGAATTGGAAGAGATGGGAAGGAAGGGAGAGAAGAATAGCAGGAAAGAGTCGCCAAGAGAAGGAGGAGTCATCCTATCCCCCCTACTCATTCATCCTATCGATCACAAGTTACTTCAGATGAGGTAGATCATCGGAAGGTAATGGAAGAGAGGAGTGAAATCACTCTCAGATCTACGAAGGATCTGG
Organism: Pristionchus mayeri; assembly: GCA_036245805.1. Lineage (NCBI taxonomy): Eukaryota > Metazoa > Nematoda > Chromadorea > Rhabditida > Neodiplogasteridae > Pristionchus > Pristionchus mayeri. The sequence goes on along the minus strand of BTRK01000003.1, from coordinate 24,139,170 downwards.
ATCTGAGTGAGAAGAATTTGAGAGAAGTCTCAAGTAATCAAGAGATGGACAAATTATTAGAGGAGAAGACTCATCTATTCATTCTATTCTGGAGCCATCGTGAGTTATCCCTTTGCGATACTGGTACAATACCAATGAGAATTGGTTATCCACCCCTTCCTCCCCCTCCCCTCCTCCTCCTCCTCCCCCTCCTCTTCCTAATCCCCCCTCTCTCTCAGCTGATTCTCTCTCCACCCACTCATTCACTCTCTTCGCCAACGCCTCTCTTCTACTGCCTGTCTACCAAGTGAATACGTGCTTCAATACTCACTAATCGATAATTGGTTAAGGATACCGTACTCGCACATGTCCCCTGTCATATCCACACTCAATTTTGTGGTGGATTAGGAAGCAGGGATCTGCACATGGTAGGGTAGAATAGTGGAGTAGAATGGACGACCTCTCATCCTCTACAGGTAGTTGGATATTCGAATGGAGCCAAAGTGGCCACTCTGTCTGAGATGAGAGACGCTCCATTATATCGAGATTGGATTGAAATGTGAGAGAATGAACAGAATGGGGAAATATTCCGGAAGTGAAGATAGAGGGGAATAAAGGGAGATCAGAATGGAAGTTGAGAGTGCGAGGTGGACCCATTCGAGAAGTGAAAGGAGTCGAAGAAATGAAGGATACCAAGAAAGGTTAGTAGGAACGAAAGGAGAGATCAAAGACCACAGATACTCTAGGATTCGTTGATGGAGGGAGAAGAGTGGCGGTGACTATTGCTAGCTTCCCTTCGAGGGAAGATATGGCATTCAGGTGAGAGAGAGAGAGAGAGAGAGAGAGAGAGAGAGAGAGAGAGAGAGAGAGAGAGAGAGAGAGAGAGAGAGAAGATCCTCATTCTATTCTCTCTGCAGACACTACCAAATGGCAGCAGACAAGCTCTTCGGCCAGTACTACCTCTTCTATTCCATCAAAGAAGGGTCAGACAGTTTCTAATGAATAACAAATTGAAAAATAAAAGCTAAAGATATCTAGGAATATACCAGATGAATTACAGGGAAAAAAATGCAAAACCGGTATGTAGGTCCTCCGTTTAAGACTGCCCTCCATCCAGACGTATCGCCATGGGGAGAAAGTGTACAGGAGACAAGGGCACGTCGATGAATTCGACCCCCTTTCCATCGCTCGATTCATCATTTCATCTTCTCAACCCACAATCGTAAGTTCCGTCCCTCTCCTCCTCCCTCAATTCCCTTGTCAGATTGGAATCTCGAGTGGATTCTCATCTGATTTCCTCCTCCGCAACACTCATCCCCTCCTCCTTCTCATTGCTTCCTCCTCCTTCGAAGTATCCAATCTCTCTCGTTTCTCATCCCATCATTCCTCTTCCTTCCTTGTCGCTCACTTAGATAGGTTGGTCCCCATTACTGCAAAGTTAAATCAATAGTTCAGTTCCGTTCCCGAGTCTTCCTCTGTCCTTAAAGGTCTCTTCATCGAGTCGAATGATCCCCATCTAATTATCCTCGACAAGGCAAGTTCCTCTATTCTCTCTCTATCTAGAGTTCCTTTCATTGTCAGACTAACGTATGGCACATGGAATTGACCGAGTCAAACACCGAGGAGGAGATATTGCAATGGACTCAAGCCATTGTGGAGACTGAGCCCGATCGTAAGTCCCTCCTCCTACCTCTCTCCTAAGAGTTCAATTCTTCAGTAGTTCTATCGCCCATGGGAGTTCATCCCCTCCGCTCTCTACAAATCTCTGCCATTAATGGAATATTCGGTAGACAAGAGATAGATCTCCCCGAGGACCCATCCCTTTACTCTCCCCTTCCCACCATCGATCTTCTCCATTCTCTCAAGGACTCACAGTCCTCATCTGGCTGCCCCTTTATGAATGGGGGAGGTTCATCTCAGTCCCATCATCAAGAATTATGAATATAGCAACTGATCCACGGGTAATCCACTACATAAAGAGGCTTAATTCATCTCGTACAATGCACAAGGCAATATGTAAACATTAATGAAGGATGCAAAAGCATAACAACCAACCGAGAGAAGTCATTCTAACAGGAACTGGATAGACAGAGGGCAGAAGGGAGTTGCTGCGTTGGAGATAGAACAACCGAAAAAGAGAGCAGCTACTACCAACCGACGACTCATTTCTGTAGAAAGATGATCACCTATACATACAATGAGCATATTAAGAAATCATCATATTAATCTGTAATACTTACAATCGATTTAACGATGCTAAAAGACTTGAGTACATCTCTACGTAAAATAGACAGGGCAGGTAATTGAATAGAAGAGGGGAAAAAGAAAAAAAAAGGGAAGAAGAAGAGTACACGTCCCGCCTTCTTATGAGATTAGCACGTTTGATACCCGAATTTAAATGATGATGAATGGAGAAGGGGGGGGGGATAAGAAAACAACGAACCTACACGATTAATTATTAAAAAAGAACACGATATTTAACGACTTCGACTGAGTGCGCGAATGATAAAGTGGGAAACATGAAGGATGAGGTTTGAGAAACAATGAGATATGGAATAGAGGAAGAGATGAAAGAAAAGAAGAAAATGGAAGGACTGGAATTTAGCTGAGGGTTCGAGGCCATGAAATTGGAGGGAGAAGAAATGAACGGTACTACCCAATATACACACGATGGAAGTCGTTTGCACCGAAGGCTGCGTTGCACTTGGGGCATTTCCTCCTGCAATGGAATCATGAGAAAGAAGGAAGATGCCTCGCCCATCTCAGTCACAATGACGAATCCCTTCCCATCTTTCAATGAAGAGAAGAGGTGCGAATATTCAATGATGTACACTACACTAGTAGAATACGAGATAAGAGAAGAGAAGGAGCAAGCTATTCTCCATTCCTATTACACCCATCTCCGTTTCTTCCCAATCTATCCACATCCTATTTTCTTCAGCTACATAAACAAGCAGGATTTCTTTAGCCTGAACAAAAACATGTACAAAAGAATATTCACAAAAAAACCTATAGTTTGTCATACATAAACTAAAATGGATGCAAGTTGGGACCAATTTTGAAGGGGTTGGCAAGGGAGAATCTATTTGTCACCTACCATTTTATAGTATATATGATAACCCTGATTTTCCACTCCACTCCGGTTTGTCAAAGTCGTAGCATCATCACTAACTCATGAAATATCCTCTTCCCATATGAACTTTCTCGTGGAAACAAGACACAATACCTTCTAGTCTCATATCTTGTCTTGAGGCATTCCATGCAGAAGACGTGGAAGCACTTAGTGAGTATTCCGTCCTTCCTCCTCACTTTGCACGACGGACAAGTGAGGACATCCTGCAATTCTCACTCATACCTCCTTTCCAACTACCAATGCTATTTTTCATTTAACCTAATCCAACGCATCATTTGTTCGGATAACTAATCTCGAAAATGACTCCCGAACAACAGTACTATAACAACCGACAGAAAAGGTAAGTAGTTTACACAATACAAATCAAGTTCTTACCCTTTGAGGCAAAAAAAACCCTTCACTATGTCCTAAAAACGAGCAAATTTAAAGAAATCTCTGTTTAGGTGTAAGATTAAACGCACAGTTACCATGATTCCCGACTTCGAAAATTAAATATGGAAAATAAAGTACACAACGGTCATCATGAGAACTTAACAGACGCAGGAAAAACATGATGCGGTACTAGTCCACTACCACACATATCTTTCACTATTAGCCATTGAATAATACAAGAATAAAAGGCATGTAATCACAATACTCCAATGCCGCTGTCCCACCTTCAACTCCTTGTTCTCCTCCATAAGCACTGCATCAGTACTTCCAATGAGTGCACTCCGATCGAATCGCTCCACTTTCTTCTTCAAAATATTCCGGTCCTCTTCCAATCTCCTTATCCTGTGTTCATCCTTCACATGAGAAGCATTCTTCGATTTGAGAGCCTGCAAATAATGTTCAGCTGTCATTCCCTTCTCTTCTCTCCATCCAACCTGCTGAGCCTCCTGCAGTTGCGTACTCGTCTTCTCATACATAATCTTCAGCTCAGCTGCCTTCTTCGCTTCTTGTAACTTCTCTCGACGCAGCTTCTCATTATCTCCGTACAATGTGCTGCAAATGCAGACATTTTATCCTACTGGCAGTAAAGAGGAACAAGGAGCTCATCACTTAGACGAGAGACTTACTCGTTCTGGGAAGTCACTTGCCCCAATCTCTCGTTGCTCATCTTCTGTGCTTCCTTCACTGTATTCATCTCTATTTTGATGGCATGAACAGTATTCGTCAGTGCTCTGATCTGCTCTTCCAATGCCGCCTCAAGAGAAGAATGAGTGAGACACGAGATGATTACTGGATTACCTTTTCCTCTCGCATCTTATTCTGACTCTGCACCATGTAGATTCGATCGCTCATCACCTAAAACAACAGTTATCAAAAAAATAAAAGTAGCGAGAGGCGGTCATCGTCCCCTTTTGCCGAAAACTATTTTTCTTGCGTTATTAAGGAGGCTGGAATTATGGAGCTAACGAACTGTCCATATAAATCATTCTAGGTTACATGGACAGTTGTAAAATCCAAGCCACTCCCTCTCGCATGCTCAAACGTGGGCATCGATGCTGCTCGCAGCAAGACCATCCCGCTACACCCATTGTGATCATTGCCCTTCTTCCAATTTTATGGTACAGGTTCACTAAACACTTCCTGTTTTGTGTCTGAATTAGAGGGTGTCCTCTCGGAATTTGCAACTCAGCAGCAACCGGACCACGTATGCGCGTGATGCAGCACAGTGATCGAGCACTCCTAACAATAAATGTCGGTCAGGGTAGTTGCCAAACGTGGATGAAGCAGTGGTCGAAAAGTACGCCCAAAATGGACTAAAGTGCACGGAATTGTAGGGTCGGAGTAGTGGAGAAAGATAAAACGTGGCAACCGCCGAAGGACAAGCAGGAATGGTAATATGTGACCAAATAAGTTGAGCAGAAAGAAGGGATCGATGTACTTGCACGAGATGAGAAAGTACGCCACACGAAGGAAATGCCGCATCTGCACCTTGTCCAAATCGTTAAAAATTAATTGCGTGTGCGAGGGGGATTTTAATATTTCCTCGGGCCACTTATTCATATATTTTAGTCTCTGATTTTACGACTGAATATATGAGTATAAAATCATGGTATCTAAATTTGAAAATGCAGGAAAAACCCATATATTTTATATTTCGATTTTTGTGAAAATTTGGAAAACGTTTTTCGATTTTCAGACCTATCACTTCGACCACTGGGCTTATGTACTGTAGAAAAATTCCACTTATCCCATACTATTTCTTTTGTTACTTCTTTGACATTCTCTCACGCGAGATAGCATTATTGGGTAGATTATATATCACGGGTATCACGTGTCAATGAATGTGTGCGGGAACAATTTTTAACAATTGTCCTGGATTTAGCCCATAATAATGTAGTGGCATACCCCCAGAGACGAAGTTTCAGAAAATCCAGGTCCCATGTCTCAGAGCCGGTGTTTAGGAAATGTCCGGTTCTCTTACTGGCTCTACTGTATTTCAGCTCAATGATGAGCTAGAGAGTTGGCAGTGGGCTCAAAATGACCGTAAAATTATTTTAAAAAACTTTTATATTGATGTCAATTTGAAGCGATGAGAAGTAAAAAATATTTTTACCATTTTCGATATTCGTAGACCAAAATATTCTTCTCGGAAATGAAGAAGCAAGTACCAATACCTATTACAAAATTATGAAATCCCGATTCGGAGACTCCCTTTTCTGGAATATGTTGTCAAATATTGGCACGAGGATATTCTGTCATATAAATTAATTAAATTATTTGCACAAACATATAATTCCTTCCAGTTCTCATCAGTATTGAACCTTGCTGACGTCACATTCATAGAATACGCTCAATAAACTGGAATTTATCATACTTCAAAAAAGTCGAACAGAATTTTGCATTTTTCAAATCGTTCCATATTGCATTTTTGATTGATTGTATCTTGGATCTCGAAAGTGCTGATCATTTGAATTGTGCAAATTCTCAAACTATTCGGTACATAGTTCAACATCTGTGCAGAATTTCCGGTGCGGGGATTGAAATGTAAAAGCTATCTTGCCGCAAAAATCGAATTGTATGAGGTTGGAAAATCGAATTTTTTGAAGTATGATAAATTCCAGTTTATTGAGCGTATTCTATGAATGTGACGTCAGCAAGGTTCAATACTGATGAGAACTGGAAGGAATTATATGTTTGTGCAAATAATTTAATTAATTTAGATGACAGAATATCCACGTGCCAATGTTTGACAACATATTCCAGGAAAAGGGAGTCTCCGAATCGGGATTTCATAATTTTGTAATAGGTATTGGCACTTGCTTCTTCATTTCCGAGAAGAATATTTTGGTCCACGAATATCGAAAATGGTAAAAATATTTTTTTCGTATCTCTTTCAGCATTCTTTGAATCATAAAATTTTTACTTCTCATCGCTTCAAATTGACGTCAATATAAAAGTTTCTTTAAATAATTTTACGGTCATTTTGAGCTCACTGCACACTCTCTAGCTCATCATTGAGCTGAAATACAGTAGAGCCAGTAAGAGAACCGGACATTTCCTAAACACCGGCTCTGAGACATGGGACCTGGATTTTCTGAAACTTCGTCTCTGGGGGTATGCCACTACATTATTATGGGCTAAATCCAGGACAATTGTTAAAAATTGTTCCCGAGGGTTGCTATTTTCATCCACTGACTCGTGATACATGTGATATATTTTTTAATTAGGGACCTCCAAGTAAAATTTTCAACTTGTGGTGTATGCGATCGGGGAGATTTTTTACTCGCCCGCGAATTCAAATTTGATTATATTACCCTTTATAAAATTATATATCGATTCTGTGGAGGTGCCGCTTTCCAGTTTTCAGTCTTTATGAAGAGCATCTCGGGAGGCAACCACTGCGAACAGTGGTGGAAAAGGTAGGTAGGGAAAATCGAAAAATCTGGGCATGTTTGGGTCATTTTGGCAAAAAATGGGCATGTTTTTGGCAAGGTTTAGAAAACATTATGCCATGTTATTGTATTCATTAGAAACAGCGTGTTCAAAAATACATAAAAACATGTTTTGAGCAATTTTTATTCATTCATTCAATCACATCAACAATTATTGCAAAAAACTCGACGCGTGCACGACGTACTTGCGACTTCACCTTATAAGGTCATGTTTTTAAAGGTAAAGGTCATGTTTATGATTTACTTTATTAGTTATATCACAATCCGGAATCTTCAGGCTTCATTTTCCTGTCTTGCGATTTTAAAAATATTAATGGGGAGCTTCACAAAACATGCCCAAAGGATTACCTACGCTATAAAATCGAGTTAAATATTCGTGGTGTGCCATAGCGTGCACTCTCGAGTGGTTTATTTTCCCATTACATCGTATATTTTTTCTTTACTAAGTCCATACTCTTTCCCTCTCGCTTGCACTGCTCTTTCGAGTCGGCCTGACATGGGCATCTTTCCCACTCCAACCCCAAAAATCTGGGCATGTTAGGTCGCGTTTTACCTACTTTTCCACCACTGACTGCGAAAATTTGGACAGTCTATATTCGCGAACATGCCGCACTGTGCTCTCATTTTTATGGAATTTCAGAAAAAATTGTCAAAAGGAAGTCTTACGACGTGCCGCTCTCCAGTTCTTTGCTGATATATTCTTTGAGATCGAATACAGCGTTTAAGAGAAAATTAGAAAAATCGATATTCGCGAACCCTGTTTTTTAAAATACAGCAAATTATTAGCGATTACGGTAAGTTTCGTTGTAGGATAACAGAAATTTGAATTTATCGACGTTTATTGATCGAAATCAGTTTATCCCAAGCTCAATATAATATAGCTTTTTGATATTTTTTTTGAATATATATATGTATGATATATCAGTCAGTTGTCTATATTATCATGTCGACTGACATCAGCCTTCGTTGATTGCGGTGACAGAGAGATGGTGCTCTTCTATTCGAAATTCTCCTTTTTCAACCAAAATTATTAGTCACTCTTTTACAGTCAATTTTGTCAGTAAATGAAAGGCATAATCGAAATATTATTGAGACCGTAAATGCGAAAAAAATATGACCTATCGGGAACGAGTTGACACACCGTACCGCTCGCCACGCAAGAAATTTATGTGGGCTGCTTGCACTACACCACGAGGGCGGGGCTTACAGGGTGGTCCAAAAATATGGTGACAGGATTCTATAGAGCGCCAAATCTTTTGCTTTTATTCGATGGCCATACAATCGTGCATGGTACTTACTCAAACATTTGCCTAGTTAGCCTACAAATTTCAGCTCTTAGTTCATTATTGTCTCTGACTATCATTCATTTTTTCTGATCTAGTTACTGAATTGACACGAAATTTCGCCTTAAAGTAGGTCGAATTAAAAGGTTCCTATAAAAAAGTATACGAGGCACGGATATCTACCCATTTTTACTGAAGTCAGTGGTACATGTAGAATTGAAATATACTATTAATGACCAGAAGCCAAGTTTAATATTGTCGAGAGAATAAAAAATATGCGATTTTTGCGAACGGCGCGCTGGGGACAATCATTCTTACATCTCCCGCGAACGTAAATGCAAACACAGAACATTTCAAATGCCTCTAAAAATCATAATTCGCTGTGTTTATGCCACATTCTTACTGATTTGTTCCTACGGCTATTCGGTACGCGAAAATCAGAATATCGATTTTGAGGTTTTAATTTGATGAAAATATTGGCTTTCATTCATTCCAAAATAACATTTTTCATCTAAACACTGTACCAGATTTGCAAGCAGAATTCAAAAGGATAATGATTGGACAAAATTATGACCCTTTTATACATACGAAATTTGCGAAATTGTTACTGTTTTGAAGCTAGAGAAGGCGAATAAGTGAGCGGCGACGGCATACTTTTCCTGATTTGCATTTTAATTCTCAGAATAGATCGAGTATAATCTAATCAGCTGAAAACCTCAATATAGGTAGCCATAATACATAGTAAGTTATTTTTATAAAGTGAGCCACTAACCCCACTCGTTCGCGAGAACCGATTGAAAAACCTTGTCACCATATTTATGGACCATCCTGTAGAGTGATCACTTCATACTTACTCAAATTGAAATTTAATTAATTTCTAACGACGGCATTCAGATTCAGCATCGCCGATAACCTAATTGCCATACAAAAAGATTTTTTTGGAAGAATTTGAAATTTTACTTGCGGGACCCTATTTTTAAATGCTGAGGAGTAATTCTTTTAACCGGTCACACATTTTATTCATGCTCTTTCTCCTACGTTAGGCCACCTTTAAACAGGAGCAGCGCGGAATAAACTGAAGTGGTGGGAAGGGTATGACAATCCCTAATTAAGAAAGTAGAATTGTATACATCTAAATATAGGTGAAATGCTCCGTAATTTTACTACCTATATCGGAAAATTAATAAGAGCAACCATGTGATTTTAGAATTTTAGGCAGGTGATGTTTTTACCGAAGAAAATCACAGGTTCCACTTTCTAATACCCAGACCTCCCGAAGATGACTGTTGTATAATTTTGAAACTGGTTGTTCAGTGCACTCTTTCTCTCATAAGGCTTTCAAAAATCATGCTATCGGCTTACTTTCAAATTGTTCTCCTCTTGTTCTTTGATATTATTTAACAGCTTCCCGTTCTGCTCTTGCAATTCTTCGAATGCCTTTAAATTAATCAATACGTAATTTAATTCAATTTTTCAAAAGCACGACAATATATGCCGATAACTAGTAAAAGCAAGCATTTTCACAAAATAGAAAGAGAAGAAGGGGGGGGGGGAGTTACTTACCTGGCCAGTAGCTTCCATCTCATTGAGCAGTCCCTCTTCCTCCTTCGTCTTCTCCGCCAATTCAGATTTCGTTGCTGCCAAACTCTTCTCCAGATCGTTCAAACGACTGCAATTTGAATACTCCGAAGTGCAAAACGATACTAATTTAATTTAATAATTTAATTTACCTACGCCCGAGGCGCGACGATACCATGAAGACATAAATAATTAACGATTGCAGGGGGGGGGGGACTCTCCTGAGTCATTGAGGGTGAGAGAGGTCAGCAACTATGGGGTGGTTCTCCAATCGATGCTTAAATACTCGGATGTTAGGGGCAGTGCGAATGACATCGGGAAGTTGAGAATACCATCGGGAGGTTCTTACAGGAAAAGAATGGAATCTGGCGGTGCTCGTTGTCAGTTCAATGTTGATACCGAAGGAAGAGGTTCGGTCTCGTTGGGGTTTGTAGACATAGAAGGAAGAACGAGGAATGATATTGGAACCAGTCATAATCATATGAGTCATACAAAGATCTACTATGACTCTCCTCTCAGTAAGCGAGCGCAGGCCAAGAGTTTTCATGCGATCAGAATAAGACGGAAGAGAAAGAGGATATGAAGGGGAGGGGAAACAACGATAAAATTCTTGTCGGTTAAAAATATGTTGTACTTTTTCAAGAGTCTCAATGTCAGATATAGTGAGGATTCCAAAAGGGAGATGCAAAGTCAAGGAGGGGGAGGACATAGGCTTTGTAACTGCAGTTGAAAGGGAGGGCTTTGAGGAGAAGGAATAACTTAGAGGTCGCTTTCTGGGCACGGGTTTTAATAGAACAAGAATTTTTGAGGTCAGAGCGGACTTGCACTCCTAGATCACGAACGTTATTCTCGAGGGGTAACTGATTGGAGTTAATATTGTAGCCGAGGGGAAGATTGTTTGGAGCCTATACGAAGATGAGAGCATTTAGAAGCAGATAGAGACAATTGGTTGAGTTGGGTCCATTCAAAGAGACAGTCAAGTGCTGATTGAAATTCAGATGTGATGGCCGATTTGGTTGACTTATTATATGATACATATAATTTGACATCATCAACATAACATTGAACGGATACGTTATGAAATTTGGATAAGGTTCGAGAGAGATCAGCTAGATAGATGGAGAATAGGATGGGTCCTAGCATACTGCCTTGTGGTACACCGGATATAATTTGGAAGGGGTCACTAGTCACGGAGGACAATCGAACGGAGAAAGTGCGGTCGGATAGAAATGAAGCAAGCCAAAATAATAGATTACCATGAATACCGTAATGAGATAATCGGGAGAGCAATTTAGGGTAAGGAACAACATCGAAAGCACGAGTGAAATCAATATATACTACGTCAGTTATGAGCTTACGTGAATGAGAAGTGGCCCAATCATTTTGACAAGTAAGTAGATTTGTGATAACACTAGCACCAGAACGGAAGCCATGTTGGTTAGAAGGGAGGATATTGAAGCGAGAAAGGTGGCTATTGAGGTGGTCTTTGATGAGACGCTCCATAGTCTTGGCAGCAGGGGAAATGATAGAGATGGGTCTGTATGAGGAGGGTAGTTTGCTATCTTTTCCTGGTTTAGGAATGGGAGTAATAAGGGAATGTTTCCAGGCTGATGGGACAGTCCCGGAAATAAGACTGAGATTATAGATATCCGCTAAGGGGGTGGAGAGAGCATACGCACATCTAGAAAATATAATCTGAGGAATACCATCATAACCGGTGGAACAAGAGGGTGACAGTTTGCGTAATGATTTATAAACTTCATGAGGGAAGAGAGTGAATAGAGAGAGTGAGGGAGGGATGGGTAAGGAGAAGAGAGGGGGGGAGAAGACCATCATCTATGGTGAAATGAGAAGCGAATTCAGAGGCAAGTAAATTAGACTTAGAGAGACTGTCAAATACTGGTGCATTATCAGGTGAGACTATTTCAGGAATGGATAGCTTAGGTTTAGTGAGGGAAGAAATGTGGCGATACAAATCTTTGGAACGAGCTAATTTTTTACGGGTGGAGTAACGCGTCCATTTGTCTATCTCGGAAAGTAATTTCTTACTACATTGGTCAAAAAGGGTTCTAACAGTTGGGATATGAATCTTAGCAAATAACTGATCACGATGTTTAATTAGGCGGACAATGTGGCTTGGATAAGAGAGAGAGGGAGGACGAGGGGTACGGTAAGGGACAAATATATCGATAGCTGAGTGAATAGTGGAGGAGAATTGATGATATAAGGAATCGATATCAGGACAGTCACGGAATAAGGATAGCCAGTCAATAGATAGGAGATGGTTGGATAAAGCAGTATAGTCGACGCGGGAGAAGTCATGAATCAAAGGAGGATGAGAGGGGAGTTGAGAGGATGAAAGAGAGAAGGACAGACCAGAGTGATCGCATGAAGGAAAAGGAGGAACGACAGAAATGGCCGAGACTAAGGTGGGATCACTACCTAAGACCCAATCGATACATTTAGAGCCGCGCGTAGGTAACATGTTAAAATGACACAAGTCAGCAGAAATTATGAAGTCACGGAATAGACGATCAATGGGAGTAGGAATGGCAGAAAGGGAGTCAGAGTTGAAATCACCGGAAATAACGATTGGGTGTGGGGACGATGCGTGAATATCAGATAGGCAAATAATTAGAGAATCGGTCATGGAAGGGGAGTAGCTGGGAGGACGGTAGACTAGACATAGTCTAATGTAGGCACTCGAGTGAAACACTCGAGTGAAAGATACATGTAATCTCGTGTTCGGTAGAGGGAAGTGATATTGTAGAGAACGAGAGGTAATCACGGAGTATGACACATACTCACACAAAAACAGATTGTGTATATAAATTATTAATGTTTTCTCCTCACCGCAAGCAGTCATCATTCCACATCAGTCTCCTATCGTCCTTCTTCAATAATTTAGCCAGTGAGATCTTCATTGTGTTCACCGATGCTTGCAACAGCTTTTTCTCAAATCGCCTTCTTATACAAATGAACAAATAAAGAATGAAGAATGAGTTAAACTAGTGATGCACCTCTTTCTCCAACTTGGCAAGTGCCGCTGATTCTTTGGTGACTCCATTGACGACGCCGTCTTCCATCTGTCCACTCTCATCTTCCGTCTCCGTCGACAACTCCTGCTCTTCCCTTGACGGTTCTCTCTTCAAGGGGGACTCACCTTGATGTCCTCTTCATTCAGGGGGATCAACACGTACTTCTGCAGTCGCATCCTCTCACTCTCCATCTTCCGTTGCAACTGACAACGAACCAATCATTCCATCTCATCCCTCTACCAATCACTATTCGTATGGACATCGTCTCACCGAGGAAAGCCCAGTGACCGCCGTCTTCCACTTCGTCTTAAACTTGAGGCAATCCGCCCGAATGAGAGCCATCTGGTTGTTGAGAGTGGCGACGGTGTTGCGGTAGTCGAAGGCGTTCGGACCCTACACAACCATTAAATACTTACAACGCATATATATACAGCACAGCAAGGATTTTTCCAAATTATTTCTGAGGAAATTGGGAAATTCGAGAAAATTATAAAAAATGTATTTGTCGCGCAATAAAAAATGATTTTTTTGCGTGAACGTCTACAGATATATCGCTGAGACGACATGACCAATAAAACATTGAGCCCACATCACTATCTTGCCGAACTCTATTAGTAGAAAAAAACTACATTGTACGCCCAAAAAAAAGCAAATTTCATGCATTTACATATGGACGGATAAAAGATTATATTCCTATATCAGCTACAAATAACTTTTTTGAATAATTGGACTCTCCTTTACAATCGTCTATCTTTATATAATCAATTAGATATATAAAAGGAACTGACATTGGCTTCAGATGCAGCCACCGACTGCGAGTATTCCACTTTGAGCACTTCGTAATCTTGTCGCAACTATAATATTCATTGGGTGTTTCATAATATCCCTTTCTCCTCACTTGATTGAATCTCTGCTCGATATCCTTGGAAGAGAGGAGAAGTCTCTTCTGACTCAATTCCTCCTCTGCCTCCATCGTCCTCATCTGATCTGCATAATGCTGCTTCATCTCTGCCATCTGTAGCATCACTGCGTCCTTCTCCTCCCTGTAGTACCCTCGTGTCACAATTAATCATCCGATAAGCAATGTGGAGTAAAACTCTATTAGATAGAAAAATTGGTCGTTGATAGAACTCACTTTAGCCTCTGATTCTCGTCTACCATGAACGTGTAGTACATTTGAAGATTTTTGAACTCCGCAGTCTCTTTTATCACTTCATCAGGAAGATTTTTCAACTGCAAAATATTTCTAGACCTTTACTTTCTTTAAAAAAATTGAATAGAAGTTGTATTAAATAAAGTAAAATATTTTTTAAGTCACTTACATCCATGACCAGTTTCTCCCTTTCTGCAGATAAATCTGCAACTTGATCATTCAATTCATTCAGTTCCTGTTCCCGAGTAGCGCACACTTCCTTGAGCATCTCCACTTCTTTCACGAGATCTTCTTCCTGTAAACCACGAGGAATGCAGGGAGAGGGGGGGGGAGTACTCACTTTGGCCGAGTTGCTCGTCCCTGGACCACCTCCACTGGCAGCACAGTATGCATGATTTGACTGACTTCCATTACTCTCAATCTTATCTTTCTTTACATTCTTCTCTTTAGCCATTTCTAATAATCGCCGTTCCACCTTCTCTTCCCGTTTCCAACTTTTCTGCAATTAAATTATTTCTTCTACTTTTCAAAAAAACTACTTTAATATAGAAATGATAAACCAACTTGCACTTCGAAAACCTTCTCATCTAATTGAGTTTTGATCTCTTCATTCTTCGTCTCCAATAGAGATATCCTGTCATCTCTTTCCTTCATCTAAAACATAAAAATTATTATGAATCCGATAAATGCAATACACGATATATCAAGTACCCGGCAAATTAAATTTTATGACCAGTTTTCTCACGCCTTTCAACATTTCCTTTTTTTTAAACTGATTTCCAACTATTTTCTGTTGAGGTAGAATGATTTTACAGGAATCATAGCAAAAATAGTAAGCGAAATAGAAATTTACGTTTTCTTAAAGTTATAAATAAAACCATACAACCAGTGGTCGAAAGGGTAAGTGAAAAAAACCTGTAGAAAGAGAGCACGTTTTAAATTTGAATTCATTGAAAAAAAATGTTTTCGACTTTTGCACTGGTCCGACCGCGTTATCCCATTTCGGACATACTTTTCCACCAGTGGTGGGCACGGTCCGGCCCAAATTTGAGGGCATTAGATTATCTCATTTGATTAGGACCAAAGGCATTAGATTTTTAGAACGACCGTTCCATAGCCTACTTTGAGCCACCATTCTGGAAGATTTGAACAACTTCTAAAATGTTGATAATTTCGTCCCACCCACGGGCAGTAGATTTTCTCCCGATGGCATTTGATTAGGATCAAATGCATTAGATTTTTAGAATCACTGTTTGCCAGGCTACTTTGAGCCAAAGTACTGGAGAAACTGAACAACTTCGTAAAAATTGTGGGCCGTTGCCTGCCCACGTATGTTTTCCACTGCTTGCAAATTTGAATTAGTATGTACAATATGAGAAGGAAAACAATTTCCACTATTAAAAGAAATCGTAAAATAACTATATACTGATATCACACACCTTCAAACTAAGATCTCTATTCTCCGATTGCAACTTGTGATTTTGCCGAGATAGGATCTTGTTCTCCTCAGATAGACTGTTCAATTTATCTATTATTTCTTCAGATAGATCAGTCTTCTCTTTCGTTCCTACAAAGGCAAACATAAAAAAAAACAAATATTATCACTGATGTTCTCATACCGCTGATTAACTCTTTCAACTTCTTCGTCAATCCCGCAAATTGCTCTGATCTTCGGGTGAATGCTTCAGAGACATTTGAAGCGAGCTGGTGTCTGAATTTTTTAAAATTTAGTTTTGTAAGCATTTAGTGTCTCACGTGTATTTCACTCGCGCATCGTACACTTTCTCGCACTCGTCATCCTCCAACTGAGCAATTTGAGAGAGGAAGTCAGTCGACTGTTCAGTCTCGTCTCGTGCAGCCTCCTCCATGCCCAATTGGGTACGGAACAACGCTAGATCCTCATCCAGCTTAACATCACATAAATAACATCACTAAACTTAATGATATATTATGATAAAGAGCATCAAAAATTGATCATAGGTAACCTACTCTATTCCAGTGCCGATTGACCATGCACAGAGTGTTGTCATCTTTATCCTGGCGAGCACTTAATCGTTCTATCTGTAAAAACAATTCATTAAATTGTTCAAAATCCAGGAATAGAAACATTTTGAACCCAACGTACTTGCCGATCTTTCTCGATTATCATTCTCTGAAGCACCTTTGTTCGCTCTCCCAGTTTAGCCAACTTGAAACGGTCAACCCGTTCGTCGATGTCATTCTGAAGTACATATTTTAAACAAGTTTTAATTTTGGAGTATATTGAATTTTTAAAAAAAATACTGCTACAAGAGCTTTAACCATCATTTCCAAGATCTTACATATACTTTTAATATAAAAATACAAAAATTTTTACTTCTCTGAAAGCGAGAAGCAACATTAGCAATGTTTCCTTATATAACTATTAACAATAAATTCCATTTAGTAGTTTCTGTCACGTATATGCTAGCTAAAGAAAATCACCGATAGAAAAGTATTTAAAAAGCCTTTCAAAGTGGTCAACATTTCTTATCTTGGATTGCATTTTTGAAAATGTTTCTATCAAATCCAAAAAAATATGAAAAAATCAATTCAAATGACTATTAGTTAGACATAGATTAAGGTACAAGTAAAACTTTCAAATTCACAAGGGCATTCAAGTATATGTCTATCTAATTAACGATTTCGAATAAAACGAACAATTGCACTTATTGTCTGCAAACACAGCGATTAAACTGTTGATGATACTAAATACGAATAAAAATTACCACTCCAGACACGGCGACCAGTCTAACTGGCTCGAAGACCACCAGTCGCTGCCGTTTGTGCATCGGCTTGCATTCATCTTCAGCAGAGTTGCTATCTTCCGCGTCTGACGAGGGAGACCTCTTCGCCATCTTTAATAATTCAAGCCAATCGTAACCGCTCAAATGCATTTGATCTAACCTGCGACAGTAGAAATCGATTGACGATTATATTCGGGCGATTCTTGGTATCAGGGCGTGCAATATAGGAACAGTTCAGTGAATCGTATCCCGCTTACTTGATCATGACATCAGAAACCACTACACCGATGGACAACTCGCCTCAATCGCGCTACCCAGCCAAGCAAGATACAGAGACGCCGCGTTCGGTAAGAGTTTTCGCGTTGGGACCATTGAGCTGTATAAGTTTCTATCTTTTTTCTTTAAAAGTATTTCTTTAAATTTTGCTTTTCGGGTTGTTGTTTCTGTAGTTATCATCTTTCACTATGTCTTAAAGAAAGACCAGAAATATTTAAATTTTTTTTTCTAGCAAAGACCCTGTCCCAGCATTGGCGGCGACGTTTGTTTGAGCTAATTTTTAAAAAAAATGTAAGTACCGTTCTTAGAATTTGATTAACTAAATTCCTTTCATAATTTAGAGGCGCATACATATATTACTATCTCGTAGTAGTTTAGAATGGCGTTACCACTTCTCCCTCAACGCGGCTCCCGAATGTATGTTGAAGGCCTTCCTCCGAGTGTAGATGATGAGATCCTATCTATGTACTTCTCCCAGTTCGGTGCTTTAGAGGAATGCAGAGTCATAAAAGTGAGTTAATCTATTACTTCTTCTCTCTTGTCGTTAATATTTGACTAATTCCATTCGTTGTAGGAAAACGGAGAGAGCAAGAGATTCGGTTTTGTCTCATTTTGTACTCCTGCAGTTTGCCAAAGGGTGGCCAGTATCGTTCACACACTAAATGGAGGCCGTATTCATGTGGAGCGAATGAATCAAGTACGTTTTGCGTCACAAAATGCATTTGGTCGGTGAGAATTCTTTCTACGTCTCATCTTTTAACTTTGACATTTTTCCTACCCACTTTGGAAACTGACATATCTTGATGATTGCCGTTGAATTGACCCTGGCGTTGGGATGTTCGAGCGTAACTTTCGTGTTCCTAAATTCTTATATGCAAGAACTTTGTAGGATCACACGGATAATTTTGAGTTCTCTCTCCCATCGAAACGTCTCTTTGTTTCACTCACTGGATTTGATGATATCGACGAAACACTTCTTCGACCGCACTTTTCTAACTCAGGACAGATCAAATCTATTCATATTGAGGTAGGCCATTATATTTGTGCTCACATTTGTCTCGTTGCAGAAGGCCGTTCGTTCTGGCCCTTGTCTTTATGCCATCGTAACTTTTGAATCGGAGAAATCGGTGGATGATGCAGTGGACAGTGTGCACATTTTAGGAGGGAAGACGCTCATTGTCAAGAAGGTATTTTTCTGCGAGAGAGGGAAAATTGGTCGAAAAGAGGCGTGGAGTAGAGCATATTCCTGGATTCAAGTGCTCACTGTGTACGGCACCTAAGTATCTAAATCTAACCTGAAACCTATGCCGTAAAACTTAACCCGCGAAAACATAAACCTGAAGCCCTAAAATTTTGGTTAGAACAGTGCAAAAAACCCTCTTAGATTCGAAGGAGAGGAGGGATTGACTATTCTGCTTTTATTAGTTTGTTTCAGATGCTTTCGTCTGAAGAAGTGAAGAAGGGACGGCAGACTGAAAGGGAAAGAGCAGCTCGTGAGTCTCGAATGGGACGGATGGAGCAGTTTTTCACAGGCCCAGTCCAATCCATATATTAACTATTCTTACTCTTAATATTCCCCTGATTAGAGTAAATTTGTGTATAAATAAATGTTATGAAAAGATAAAATGTGTGTACATGCATTCAAAATTTGGTCTTTAATCTCTCAAATTGTCTGGTTTGAATCCACTGCATCTATCGCTCTCAGAAAGGAGATGATTGGAAGGTGGAAAGTGCAGATGATTACATCGGAGGGAGGTACCAGTCTTCATTCTTATCGTGTGGCTCTAGGACAGAGGAAACTGAGCGTCGATTCGCTTCTGTATGAAGTAGGTCAAAGGGGCTAGCAAGGGAAGGCAACAAGGATCAGTGGTAGTTTTTTTTAACGAGACAAAAAGGGGATTGAAAAAACACTTTTTCAAATCAGCAAAAAGTTGGTGGATGTCTGGGTGGTTGTGGACTCTCGGAACGCCTCGGAAAAGGTTGTAGAGATCGCCCATTATGAGCTCATAAATCCACAAAGCCTTGTAAAATGACGATAAAATTGGAAGTTCTTATAATCTGATCATTTTCTATGTATCGTTCAGAAACTTGCCTATCCTTGTGGTCTTTCCTTTTTTCGGATGATAGGGCCCGAATTTCAGCTAATCGATATTATCACAACCAAGATCTACACAGTCAACCGTAGACTTAGCGGATCAGTTGAGATAAGTGAACACGACACACGGAAGGATGAAATTCTTGAGAGGGCCGGAGTGGCAGAGGGAATCGTGAGTGATCTATGATCTCCTTCCCTTGAGTACATGAATCCTCCTAATAACAGATTCACAAACTGATCAGCAAAGTGGCGATATTCTCCCAAGAGTGCTATGCTGTGTGCACTGTGATTAAAGGTCTCTTCAGTCGCCCTCCTGAATAACAATATCCGTTTGAGATGAAACTGCGGCGAGATTCACTTCCATTTGCTTGGATGAGGGGAAGAATCCGCATGTTCCTTTCCCCTATACTCTCCAATTGAGAGAAGTGAATGCAGACGAGTAAGTCCTCCTGAGGCGTATGCTCAGAGAATGTTAATTCTTTAGAATATCCATCAGTATACTTTACGACATGAACGAGAATGTTAGTTGGATGGAGAAATGTCTGATCCCGTCCATAATTCGATGGATCGATAACATCGTAAACGGGACATTCGGTATTTGATAGACTACTCTCATATCGATATCTCATGCTGACGTGCAGATAAGAATCGAGTGCGTCTTTGTGAGGGAACAAACTCACTCATTGGAGTGGAAGAATACACTAGAAACTATCGAGAGATCAAAGATCAATTTGGAAGGGAAGTAGCTAAGGTTCGTGGAAAGCTGATCTATGATCTATACGACCAATTAAGAACTGGATCGACAAAACGTCGGCTGAAAAATTCGTATTCGAAGATTGTGGAATCGCCACATACCTTTCAGTGAGTTGCGTTGTCCCTCAACCTACAAGAATCATTAAGGTTCTTTGGACATCACGAAACGTACGCCCAAAACGATTCGTTGATGTTGGGTGTGGAAACGGTTTGCCGCTTATCCTGTCATTACCCTCTCCTCCTTTTTACAGGCCTACTAGTCCATCTGCTCAATAATTTGGGTTATTCTGGGTGTGGAGTAGATCTCCGAGAGAGGAAGACATGGAAGGGAATGTTCCCTCAAGGCAAGCACCAAACATTACTAATCATTTGGTTTAGAAACGAACTCCTCTTTTTTCTGCAATGTTACATCATCTCAATTAATGTGCTTAAACGCCTGCATTTTATTGTATCTCGTTTTAATTGAATAACCAGATACAGTAAGGAGAGAAATAACTTTGAGATGAGTTAGTGGAGTGTGCACTCGATCCCTCCTCTTCAATGAGTGGTCTTCCCGAGGGAGGAGACTTCCTCATAGGAAATCACTCCGATGAACTCACTCCTTGGATTCCAGTTATGGCTGCTCGGTTTGAATCCTCTCTCTCTCTCTTTCCACATGGAAGGTCTCTTTCCAGTAGCTGCCTTCCCTTCTTCCTCCTCCCTTGCTGCCCTTTCGACTTCTACGGCAAACTGCCTCGCAAGGGAACCGCCAGTCTCTATGAGGTGAACATTCCCATCTACTACTCTATACACTACTATGTCTTCGAGCAGGAGTTGATACTCTATGTCAAGAAGATCAGCGAACGACTTGGGTATACTGTGGAGATAGACAAACTGGCTATTCCCAGCACGAAAAGAGTGAGTCTTTAGTTATTGTAATGCAGTGGGTGGGGATGGTTGAGACGGCGCTTGTGTGCACTGTGCCTCCTAATGGACTGAGAGAGGATCTAGAGGAAGAAATCGATCGATTACTGGAGGAGAGCAAGAAGGGACGAGTATTCATTGCTAGAGCCAAGCAGGAGAAGGTACGCTCCCTACGATAGACAAGCATCTTGAGTGAGAACTAAATGGAAGCCACTATAGAGTAGTGCAGTGCATGAATAACTTAATATAGGTAGAAGACGATAGTCATACAAATAAGGCAGGTGCGTAATTGCTCTGGAATGGGAAAAGAAGCCCGAGAGGCACTGATCGAGCGAATAGTCAAACGATTGATGGAAGGAGAAGAAAAAGGAGAGGAGTGAGTATTTGGTGGGAAAGGAAGTGATGGGAGATGGATGTAGATGGAGGAAGGGCCAGACTCTCACTCTCCCTCAAATTGTCTCTCTCCTTTCTCCCCATGAGAAGAAGATGATGAAAGAGCAGTGTGGAGGTGTACAGACTTTCCTCAAGAATCAGCATCAGATCTTCAAGGTGAGTGGCCCTTCCCTTCTCATCCTTCGAAGGTTACTTATCCATCAGGTAGTATCGGGAACAGTGTCTCTCCGTGATTGGCGAGAGGAAACTAGATGTGCACCCGAGGGAAGATTGAGGAAATCCCTCTGTTGGTTTCACGCTAATCATCCAGATGGATGTCCTATGAACGATAAGTGTACATTCAGTCATTCGCCAGTTATGTAGTACAATATTCTAACAGATTTATTGTGCCTATTTGTTAGTGCTGTCCTTATAAAATTGTTCCTTTGAGTGGTTAAAATTGTCGTAATGATCGGATGATCTATTTATTTTCTTATTGTTGATACATGTAAACGGCACTAGGTCGAGTCTATGAAGTATATAAAACGACGAGTGATAATGCTCTCTGAATTTTTTTTCTGCTTTTTCTTTTTTCAGACTAACACATGAACTTTCTTAGAGCTTTTTTTGCAATCTCCATTTGAAATATTCCTTTAAATTAAACTAAAAACACAAAATTTCAGTCACAAAATTGAATTTGACTGAATGCTTGCTAGGGTTCTTGGAAAGTGCCTGATTTTGCATGTAAATAATCTCAAAGCGGAGATATTGTTCTGTACTAGGTGTTCCAGGATCAGAAAAAAAAAGGAATGAAGAGGGAGAAAAGGTGAAAGTTTAAATAGCAAGGGCAATGGGCATTATACAAAGGCGCTAAATAAATATTTTCTTTTAAAGTTACCTAACAACCGTCAAAATGGCCTATATTTTTATTCCTGAAACTGATAGACATAAAAGAGACTAGTAGAAATGCAATACTAATAAAATCAGAAAATCAATAATCAGTCACAGAATCGACCTCAAAACATGTGTTGCGCAACCCTGATCAAGACCGATTTTCCCGCGAGGTTTGAAACATGAATACTTTGTGTGCACTAATTAGCGTTAACAAGCCCGGTTCTATACCAAATTCATCCTCGCTTCTCGCCCGGTTGTAGAAATATATATTTCAACAGCAAAAACTTCAATATTAAGCCCACATAATCGATTAAACAATATTTAAACAAACCGCGCATTTTAAATTACGGTACTTAGTGCATGTTCATGCAATTCGTGGTAAGGTATTGTTCAGGCGCCAATTTAAAAATTTTGCACGGTTGTTGGGCAACTTTAATACACGTATGTAATCAGTGATGCTGAAATGATCTAGGAAAATGAAATATAAAAAATTATTTAAAATAACAAAAATACGGCGATCTTTCAAAACTGAATTGGGAATAATGAGTTGTGTCGGTGAGTTGGGTCATACATGCAATCGGCTTAGCAAAATAATGTTAATATTTATTTTTCTACGTTTATATAGGGACAGCAGAGTGCGGTCATTTGAGGTTTCAAGAGTACAGTATCCAGATATCTCGACACATGCACACAAAGTTTGCGATTACAATCCTTTTTTGAACTTTTGAAATCTTTTTCAGCTGTTTTCAACACTTTATTTTTGATACAGATAATTTTTTCTTGTCCGAATAAATTCTCCATGTACCAATTATCTTCCCACATCATTTTGACCACTTTAAGGCCCGTATAATGCGATTCATAGCCAATTTAGGAAAGTATGTTTCCAGTGTGCACTCTTTCGATCGATAATTGCCTTGCTCCGCTTGTCCGACCTTAAATTTTGCAAGTAGTAAAACGCTATGTCTCTATAGTACACATTTCGGCGTCGTGTGTGTATCGGACAAGCGGAGCAATGCCAAATATCTTGATTTGAATTCTCCAAATACGCGATTTTGGAAACGTTCATTTTACTTGGTCTCTATGTCATTCCACACTGTCAAATCATGATGACGATACTTAACGTGCCTGTTAAAATTATATGAAAACATATTTTCATGTAATTTTAATTCAAAAATGAAGAAAAATAAATAATGAAAAATGCGAAGATAAAAAGTCAGTTGCTGATTAGGTCAATGTTCAGGCGGAGGGGTACTGTACCTTCGCCTCAGCGCGCTGATCAGCGCTAATTTTGTTAATTCGCATAAGTAAGTTATTTCGCACAATTTTTAATTTTTTGTTGTCGAAATCGTATCGGCCACTCCTAAATCGTTGGATTTTATGTGTATTTTATTTTTTGAAGCATTTTGAAGAAACCTGCCTGCTGTCCCTACGTTTATATTGAATTTTATTTCTTATGAATATGACACATGCACTTTCAATAGGATAGGTTTGATTCTAATGTTCTTTTCACAGAAGAGAAAAGATTAATTAGCGATTTGCAAAAGTTTAGTGTTGGTCATTCAAGTGGAAATATCAGTACTTCCGAACGGCTATCAAGGCTGGTGTTATACATTGCGTGATATCCCAGTGCATGGCCAATTCGAAACAAGTGGTTTGGTTAGGTGGGAAAGCCTACGGTCTCGGAGAGGTAAGAATAACCCCGATTTTAGCTGGTTTTCGTTATTCAAGCTTAAATATCACCACTTCCGAACGACTGCCAACTCTAGTGTTATACACTGGGTGAAAGCTTAGTGCATGGCTGGTATGATAGGATTGGTTTGGTTAGGTGGGAAAGCCCGGGAAGGCGGTGGTAGGTCATAGAAGTCAGATGAAATTTGACATTTTCTGTCGCCACTTAGCATTATTAGTAATAAGTCTACAGAGATGTCTTCTAGCTGATAGATAGGCATGTTCTGTATATCCTGGTATAACTAAAATAATATTTTCATATAAATACGAGCTAAAAATTGCGTCTGCAAATTCATCCGGGAAATAGTTTTGGAAAAAGCGGCCAATTTTCATTTTTGCACGCTCGGCACCGTGCAACCCACAATGCCTATGCTAAGTTTAAAGATGTTATTTAAAGTTACCGGACGAGGACGAAACCCTGATCTCGTCGCGTGCACGAGAGAGTATGCAAAAGTGAGAGAGCGCCCCTTGAGGCTATTATTGATTTTTAGCATATTAGTATATTCATTTTCAACTAAATCAGCCTTCGGCTATTCGATGGAGGACAAAAAATATGGGGTCAATTTTCTCCTCGTCCGGTAACTTTAATGCAAGAAGGAAGTAAGGACGAGGTTCGATATTGGGGACCGTTTGATCGCGAGTCGCTGAAACGAAGGATCACTGATATAGCTTTATCTTCTTATCCTATGGTCATTAGCGAGTGTTTACAAATAACATAAATGATGATGATAAAGGCGGGTCGAATGGTACACGAAAGTGAAGCAGGGGGGAAGGGGAGGGGGGGGGGGAGCACGCGGAGGGAAGGGAGAATACACGAATGGAAGAATGAGATCGAGTGAAGGGGAGATCACGAGTAGTTAGATACCGATGCCTGAGTCTGTCTGTCCTCCCTTCACTTCCCTCCCTTCTTCCTCTCCGAACGACAATTTGCGAGGATGATTCGCTAAAACAGGGTCATTCATCTCTTGCGAGTCCTTCAATCTGTTGTCAACTATCTTTAAACGATGCTTAGGCTGAATTCCAGATAGTATAGAAGAGGATTTAGGTTGGGATAAGAATCAGTATAGCAAGCAAACATCGGTCATAAGAATAATGGCATCTCATGAATTGACCAATCGTACTATTTGCATCTCGCAGATAGAGGGCGGAGTAACTGACTGATCACTTGGTCGGGTGCGTAGATGACATCTCTATCGAGTGCCGATGCCTTCGTCTGAGCCCTATTCGCAGAGTACATTCCCACCACAGAACGAGTCATCGAATCATCCGAGTTACGAGCTGCAATCCACACTCTCTCTACCTACGACGGATCCAAAGGTCATCTACCTAGGTAAAGAGCAAGTACTAAACCCGCTACTGCATCCAATAAGCCACCACAAAATACAACGTAACTAACAAGTAATTTTTCAATCTAAGTAAATCTGTTCTAACCGAACAAGCTCGATTTCATTCTGTGTTCTGTTACACGGATATGACTGACACTGTGATTGTCTGGCCGAGGAAGGGAGTGTGTAGGAGAAAGGCCTCTCTTCCGATTCCACTCTCGTCTTCCTCATTCTCACTGGAGTGAAGTAGGCAGACTGGTCGAATCCTCCCTCTGAAGCGACGTCTCTTCCCCCCTCTCCCTCTCCCCTCTTCTCTTCATCGTCAATGTGCTCACCTCTGGCATTCAACTCCATCATTGGTCCCTCCTCACTCTCATTCTCATTATTGAGTCCTAACTGGAATTGCAGCACATCAACTTGTGTTCGGTAGCTCTCCGAGAGGGCCGTCGAAGTTCTCTCCTTACGACGCAGTTCCTCGTTCTGTTGCACGAGAAGTCTGCAATCGGGCAAGGATCACAAGAGAGAGAGGTGCAATTTCCATCATGTAGTATTCCCTTCTCCCACACAAATAGATATGCGATGGATATGAAAATGCCTACATATTGCTCATTGCGGCCTCGCACTCGGCGAGTCATTATTATCATTCCACTCGTTTTGACCGGTCACTCTCGAGTGAATTGAGGAAAATTACTCGCGAGTGCTTTTGCATAGATTACAGCGGCACTACGCCGGATGAGAACTATGATGTCATGCCGCCTTTGATATATCAAAGGCGGCATGACGTCATAGTTCTCATCCGACCTAGTGCCATTACAGCGAGTAATTTCGATTCATTGTTCTATCCAACCCTCCCTGTGAGAATGGCGACAGCGCGGAGAGAAACAACAGTCGCTCGAGAGCGCCGAGTCACTTCGTCTAACATCACTACTATTACATAGACAAGTAAGTACACCACGCTTCGCACGATGCAAATGATATTAGTTGTAAGACACTCATCCCACCTATGTATATGTCAATCTGGAAGGAGTGCTATTTTGTTTCAGCTGAATTGGAGCATCGAAGTACCGTATCCCCAGCATATATGTACCATGCATAAAGTAAACCTCCCGATCCTACCGAATCATTAAATTTATAAAATGGATATTATAAAATAAGGAGACTTCGATAGTTTTACTATAAGCAAATACAGAAGTGTTCGCGACAACACCAATGTAAAAATTCAAATGTCTCTTACTTTTCCCTTTCGTGCTTCTGATCCAATTGTAGCTTGAGTTCAGTGACCTTGTGCTTCAGTTTGCTGATCTCCAGCTCCTTCCCCGGAATCTCATCCACTCTGGAATACATATTAAGAGAGAGAGAGAAAGAATAAAAAGTGTAATAAAACATGGACATTTCATATGTGTGGATGCCTCTGTTCACTAAGAAAGGGACAGTCTCTCCAGTGGTGGGCTTCAAATATGGCTTTTATCGGGGCATATTGGAAGGGTCCGGGGATCGCAAGTCCGGGGTCCCGGAGGGTCGCAATAAGGGGTCACATGGTATTGACGTCGCTGTGGCGTCAATGCCATGGTCCGCCCCCCCCCCCCCCCCCCCCCGGTCGCCAACAGCTGGGTCCGGGTGGGGGGGGGGGGGGGGGGTCGCAAAACGAGCCCCGTTCCGGAGGGTCGCAAAGAAAAAATGACCCGGGGGCTCGCAAAAAAATTTTCATCAGATTTCCTAGCCCATCGCCCATCACTGAATCTCTCCATCCATTCACCTCATCGTCAGATGCTGATTCTTCTGCCTCAGTTCCTTCATCTCAGATGATTTCAATTGAAGTGCCGTGTTAAGGGAGCTGATCTCTTGCGAGAGTGTCTGCAATCCTCTCCCCTCCCCCTCTCTCTCCCCTCTACCGTACCTGCACTTTAGTATCATGGTCAGTAGCGAGTGCATTCTGCAGTGCCTTCTTCTCCTTCATTAACTCCTCGAGAGCTCTCTCACTCTCTGCATTCTTCTCATCCAAGAGAGCGCAAGTCTGCAATCAAACAATCTACACTTCATCCACTTCCTTCCCACCATTTATTATGGAAAGAGAGATATAAAAATTATCATATTTTTCACAAAAAATACCTCGAATGATTTCTCAATTTCATCCACCAATTTTGAGCGAATCTGTATTTAGTTCAGGAGAGGGAGGGAGGGGGGGGGGTACCTGTTGATGCCTGGCAGTCATCTCCTCGATCCTCCCTTCGTACTTGGCCTTCTCTTCAGAGAGTGAAACTGCATGGCCCCTCTCTCTCTCCTCCAATTGACCCTTCCATTCCTCCCTCAGAGAGACGATCGCCTTCTCGTTCGATGCGTGCACTGGCAAGAAACAGATCACCCTCTACTACAAATTCCTCTTCCATTCCTAATCAATAATATCTTGACTATCGACTATGCCATCTTCCTACACTTGTTAGTAGTACATTCAGTCGTGATTAGAATAGCTTTAGCCTATTGCCAGTACAAATATTAAACGTGTCCACCATCACAATTCTCACCCGATATGAAAATAGTGAGCAAAGGAAGTGCACATATGGGAAGAAGGAATTGGAATAGAGGGGGTCTTCTGAGGGGGTCCACCCATTGGTAGATGGAAAGGAGGAGGAAGGAAGTGAAAAGGGAAAGGAAAATGAGACGGAATCTCAGGGAGGGACGATGAGAGGACATCGGGAGGAGAGGAGAGGGAGAAGGATGGACGGTAGAATGGAGAGGAGAGGGAGGGGGAGAGAGGGGATGACACTCACTAACGACGATAGAATGAGACTATCCCTCGGTTCAGATCAATCTGTCCAACTCATTCAATACTATGCAGCGAAGCACGAAGCTTCTCAGGTTCTCGCGAGATTGAGATGCGATCGGAAGATAGGATGGAGGGAGAGGGAAGAGGAGAGGGAGGGGTGAAAGCAGACTGTTTGATGGTCGAATCATGGCCGATTAAGAGGGTGATGGGAGGTGAGAGGAGACAAAGGGAGACAACGAGGGATGGGGGAGGGGAGGGGAGACTCACATTCTTCTAGTTCCGATCGCTTCATCTTCTCAGTCTCATTCAGTCGATGCACTAGTTGGTCCACTCTGGATTGGCAATCGACTGAAATGAGCACTCCTCTCATCATTCCATTCAATACAAGGACTGCATATCTCCTTCCTTCTGCTCACCTTTCTCTTTCTCTAACTTCTCCATCGTTCCTCCCCTTTTCTCCTTCTCCTTCATCACTCTATTCAGTGTGATTCCGAGTGCATCCACAGCTCTGCTCGCATCTCCGAGTCGTCTCAATTTCTCCTCCTCGTCTACAATCAGCACTCTTTCCTCCTCTCCCTGGATAATAACGCTATATTTTTTACTGTTTTGCTCTTCTTCAGAAGGGAAGAATAAGGGGAAGAATAAAAATGACTCAATCTGATTCACTTTTTCTCCCTTTCGAAGCGCAATCGTAGGGCACTTTTGATGGTACTATGGATGAAGGGATGAGTTCCTATAGCCTCCTTTCTCCCTTCACTCCCTCTACAGTACTCACTGATAGTCTTCTTCTTCTCATTCTCCTTCGTCTCCACTCTCCTCCTTGCAGTGGTCACTGTCTTCGGAGCGAAAGACGAGGTGGGAAAGGAGGTAGAAGGGGCGCCTACAGTACTCCCATCACCACAAATCGACCACTGATTCATTTCCCACTTCTCACTCCATTTCCTTTCGTTGTACTCGTCACCGAACTCTTCTCCTTCTCTTCCTTCTTCGCAGCTGAAATTCATCCACTAATTTCTTGACTCAACTTTTCTTATTCACTCAGTCCAAACTTGTAACCCATCGATTTCGTTCGACACTTTTCCTTCTTTCTCTCATCCCTGGGGATTCCATCACAGAGGAAGACGAGGAAGGAGGGGGAGGGAGGGGGGGGGGGGGGGACAACTGACTATCGATAAGAGGGAGAGGAACAGAGCACGTCTCGTGTCAGAATGGAATCAAGAGAAAGGAAGAGGTGAGAAGATTACGGAGAAGAGAATCACAATTCATCCCACCCATATTGAATAGATAGGAGGGCGACCCCATACAGTCTACATGGGAGTCAATCAATCTATCGAGAGAAGAGAGAGGAAGAAGAGGGAGGAAGTACACGAAATAGAGAAGGAGAAGATAACTTACGAGGAGCTATGAGGTATCGCAATTGAACGAGTCTAGGAAACATTGGGGGGGAGGGAGAGAAGGTAGGAATCGGACAACCGGCCGGGTAAAGAATATCTTGAGAAGTGAAATGGATTCAAAATGAGTTATGATTAGAGGTTTTAAAAGAAGAGGACGAAGGTGAATTGTGCCCGATGTACAACTCGAATTAAGAGTGAACGTAGACTATTCGGAGAGAGCCCTTGGGAGATGGATAGTAGATTTGACCTGGAGGCGGAGGGAGGAGGGAAACTCGCGGCTTCCTCGTTACTGTACTCCTGGCAGGATTAGAGAGGGAGGAGTTGGAAGTGGAGGGACCACTCGTAGTGTTTGTCACCTGCAGAGATAAGTGAGCATTGGAATGATGAGGGGAACTCACTTGCTTGAGGGGAATCTTGATGGAGAGAGTCGACGAAGTCCGTTCTCTCGCATTCAAGGGAGGAGGCATCGGAACTGCTGCAAGGAAAGGGAAGGAGTACTACCTAGAAGAGACACCATCCATCCCATACCTATTAGAGAAGGGAATGTACAAGGACCGAGAAGAATGGGAATAGAAATGGAAAGGAAGAGAAAGGAAGGAGACGGGAAAGGAGTAGGATACTTTCTAGTGCAAAAACTCTCCCGGAACAATAATAGCGGTGAGTGAGGTAGAAGAGAGAATGCGATGAAAGAGAGGGAAAGCGGCAGAGAGGGAATACCAACAAAATAAAGAGACTATGATGGGTAGAGTAGATGATGAGAGAACGAAGATAGTGGAGAAGTGGAGATACACAAAGTGACCACTCCTCTCCCTCCCTCTCTCTACCAGTCCTCCCTCCTCTCCCTCTCTCTCTCTACCAGTCCTCCCTCCTCTCCCTCCCTCTCTCTACCAGTCCTCCCTCCTCTCCCTCCCTCTCTCTACCAGTCCTCCCTCCTCTCACTCCCTCTCTCTACCAGTCCTCCCTCCTCTCCCTCCCTCTCTCTACCAGTCCTCCCTCCTCTCCCTCCCTCTCTCTACCAGTCCTCCCTCCTCTCACTCCTCCCAGTCTCTGCTAACACTTCAACATGGACTATCGATGCATTCCAAATGGCGAGAAAGGAGTGGAGATGAGGAATGGAGAGAGAATACAGAGAGTGTGAAGGAAGGTAGTCAGCATACAATGAGAACATTATTTTCCTTCCACTTCATACTCACCGTTCTCGTCAGTCTTTGGAGTGGGAGGGGGAGGAAGAAGACTCATTCTTGGTTTCTCCTCTTTCTTCTTCTCCTTCTCTGCTTCCATCGACGCTTTCAGTTTCTCCATCACTCAAATTCACACTTATCAACTTTTTATCGAATTCAATCGCTTTTTCGTGTCAAAACCATAAGAATATGCTTACTCCCCTATAATTTTATTAGTGCGGTATTTCTGTGGAGATTCTGAGCATCAAAATGAATCTGGAGAAACGAGAGTCATAAATTGGCACTTCGTCATTGTTGATAATCAACTGATAAGAGGAGAGATAAGAAAAAGGAGGAAGGGAAGAGAGAGAGTAGAGGAGATGAAAGGGAGACTCACTCAATTGGTGCTTCGATGGAGTCTTCGGCTTGAGGGGGAACTTGGCCGAAGTCGAGGGAGGACACAGAGGAGCACGCTCCTTAACAACGACTTACAGTTCACTTATCCTACACTTCTCACTTCCCATCAATCTAACTCCTATGATAGAATAATAGTTATAAGAGTGAAAGATGCATAAAATGGAACCTTCTTGGGCCTCTCCTCTACCTTCTTCACTTCCACTACTTTCTTCAAAGGTTTCTTAGCTTTGGAAGTGGAGGGAGGGACATCTCCCTATGAAAGGAAAAGGTAGATGAAATATGATTAAGAATAACTCACCTTGGCTTTATTGTGCACACTAATCTTCCTCTCCTCGACTACCTCTCTCTCTCCTTCTCTCCTCTCGTCACTCAATGCAGACACTGCTCCATCCTCAGACCATTCAGAGTGCAATTCTTCTGAATCACTTCATATCACATGGTCATACTACAGTGAAAAAAAGCCGCTCTCATCAATGGTTATAGGCTTCATATCATCTCGGTCTTTCTACGATATCATCTCGGTCTTTCTAAGAGTGCCATCAGTTATCCCCTTCCCGTCTGCTTCTCATTCACACCTTGAATGGGAGTGGCTGCTCTCCAATCATCCTCTCCCTCTTCCATCTCTTCCCCCAGGGAAGGCATCGCTTCCACCATCGGAGTCACTCCATCCACATCACGGGGGGAATGGAGGGGAGATCCGATCACAGGCAGATTCTCCACCCCCACTCTCGACTCTTCCAGCACCAATGATGTCGCGACTGAAAATAATTTACAACAATGAATCTTAAGCACACTGTATGGTATCAACATAGTCAGTGAAGAGTCATAGTAAATATCATCAATTCGAATGTTTGCGTGACTTGAATGGAAGGGGAAGAGCAGAGGAGAAATTCTCACTGGGCATCTCTGCGAGTACTCTATCCAGTATCGATTGTCTCACTGGCACTGCCATCAGATCGTCCTCCTCTCCGAATGCCTGCAATGCCATCCCTCTCCCTCCCCCTCCCCTTCCCCTCCCCTCACCCTTCCTGGCAGGATGTAAGTGTTGTTGCTTGCCAGCATATCGTCTCCAAACTGCCAACTACCGTCCATCACCTGCAATGGAGGAGTTGAGGGGATGGAGGGAGAAAGGAGAGAAATGATTGAGAAACAAAGTGTATACTTACACTGGAGTACAGCCTTGTTTTGAGAAAGAAGAATTGAAGTGAGATAAGCAGGAAAGACAGAGAAAAGAGGGAGAGAGAGAGAAGGATGATCAGTGACCGGTGGCAGAAGAGAAATAGAGAGAGATGAGATGGAGAAAGGACTCAAAAAGTGAACGATGAGAGGAAGAGAAGAAAGACGATAATGAAGGAACTAGAGGAAAAGAGGAGTAAGAGTGAATAGATACACTCAGCAGACACCACTTCCTCCCTTCGGTACCATCATAAAAGTGTTGACACACTGCATGAGAATCAAAGCGATACTGACATAAGACTGATTGAGTAGTGAAGATGCCATCGAGGACTGCGAAGTATGCATGGTAGAGTGAGTGGGAGAGGGAGTGCACACACTGCGCAGTTCCAGAGAAGGCAGCGTTGATCTACTCAGTCTCTGAGAGAGAGAAGGATCGAGAGAAGGGAGAGCAGACACTCACTTGCTGCTCCTGCTGTTGGAGAAGGAACGTCTTGGATGGAGGGATGGAAACATTCGAGGGAGGGGGCACTTCCACAAGAGACACCTTATACAGAGGGGCGAAGATACCGTGGAGAGAAGGACACGAGAAGTAGGAGAAACCTGCGAGGGAGCACTTCCTTGATGAGAGTGGAGAGGAGAGACCAGTAGAGGACGGTCACAAGGAGCACCGATCATCCAAAGAACAAACGGAAGAGTAAACGAGAGCAGAGTTGAATGGGGTGAGAAGAGTCATCGACTCATGCCGTGTAGGGACAGCAGCCGTGTTTATGAATGAGCAGAACAATTAACAAATTGGTGTGCAAATGGAAGCTTACCCTACCCCATTTCGACTTTTCACTTTAGTTTTTCAAAAATAATGTAAAATAATAAGAAAAACAATAATATGTGTTGATAAAGAAGCCGACGTTTTGAGTCCAAGCAGAGCGCATCACAAGTCACTTTCATACTCAATGTATCGCAAACTGAAATCCGATAAAATATTTCAGCGCCGTTCATATGAATTAATTAATTTCTTATTAATGTTTAACCCGCCCTAAAAAATGCGATATATCACCATTCCTAACCAAAAACACCCAAAAATATCTCGGTGTTTCAGAATCGTCAAGCAAGTGCAAGGATTACGGTAACATCTAAGTAAAATAGCATTTTCTATAAAACCGCTACCAGTATATTTTTTGTTTTCTAGTATGTGGTGTAAAACAGGGTTTATCGCAATACAGCCAAAAATCTCGAATGTACTAGTAGCGGTTTTAAAGAAAAAGCAAAAAATGTATTTTCACAACGGTAAAATGCCCAACTTTGACGGCCTCATTCTCTAATATCTTATATTTATATTTATTTTTATCTTGAAAACAATTTTTTGTGATTGATAATCTACTCAAACTGAGATAATGAAGCTTCGACACTTAATTCTGAAAACGTGCTTATTTTCGATCGCTTCGTGCGTCTTAATTTCTACAGCATGCACCTTCTTGCCATGCTTGTTGCACTTTCATTATATCTTTATATTCATTCCAGTCAATAAAATAGTTTGAAAATCACATTAAATATTTTTAAAAAATGTTTTAAAATATTGAAAGAATTTGGCTTGAAAATTACGGTAGTTTGAAAGCAAAAGCGTCGGAAGGAGGCAACCAATATTCCGTACTCAAAAATTCGGGCTGCCGTCCCTAATGCCGTGGAAAAAGTCGAGGAGAAGAGGAAATATTTGAATTCCCGCAACTTAATATCTCGGCTCCCAGTAGAATTAGCGACTTGAAAATTGGAAAATGGGGTGGAAAATCAATTTACACCCCATATTCAAAATTTCAAGTCTCTATCTCTACTGGGAGTCGAGATATGAAATTGCGGGAATTCAAATATTTCCTCTTCTCCTTTACTTTTTCCACGGCATCAGTTACAACTACAACTTAATTACTCTCGTCTATTCACTACAGGGCGAGAGTAAAAGAGTAATGCAAGTTGAATCTGGTCCTCACTCTATTGTGTTAGGGTGAATAGAAGGGATGAAGGAAGGGGGAAGAGTAGATCAAGAATGATACCTTGGAAAGTTCCATCGTGTTTGCCAGTTGGTTGATCTAATTCAATTCCACAGAAGAGTCCATTCTTTCCATTGACTCCTCCCAGATATCGGAGTGTTCCTTCGCCCACACCATCCACTTCCACTCGTCTTCCAATGTGGGAAGAATTGACAATGGTAGAAGGAGTGCACGAAGAGGACTCACACTCAACACAACCACTCTCTACCAAGAATACCCGGATACCATCACTTACACCCACTGCAGATTTGAGCATTCTTAGAGAGTCGATCACAAGGGGCAAAGGGAGGTCATTGATGGGGAAGAGTCATCTGAAGAGAAGGAAACTTCAACGATGAGTGACATCCACAATGGACAGATACCATGAAAAAATGAGGGAAATTGGGATCGAGCAAAGTGGAGGAGTGAAAGGTTGAAGCGTGAACGATCGAATTAGAGACAATAGAGATAAGAATGATGGCCGGGAGTAATGGGAATTGAAATTAAGGAAGAAGGTAGATATTAAAGCAAGCATTCTAAAACAAGGGAACGACAGATCGGGGGAAATTAATCTCTGGAAATATTGTCTGACAGGTTAATCATATATGTAACGAAAGACGACACAACGAATAATTTTACTGCCATCGGTTGACGGCATTCGATACTCATTGAACTGAAGATAGGTGAGTAGAGAAGAGATGGCAAAACCATATGAGCAGATCGAATTGAAGAGAGAAAGAGAACGAGCAACATACGGAGAGGTAAAAGAAAGGGGAAAGAGAGTGGGAGGAAGGGCGAGAGACAATGAAACATATCGAGAGGTATTGAGACATGAGAGAAGAGGAAAAGAGATGAAAAGCTGCGCAATCACCGGAAAGAGAATAAGTGGGAGAGAGGGAGGAAAGTGGAGGTGGAAAGGGGAGGGGAGTAGAGACAGAGCATTATATGCATCCAGGGCATAGTGTCAACTCGCTTCTCTTTATGTGATTAGAGTCGCGCATTTGAGGATGAGAGAGACAAGAGGAGGAGGAGGAGGAGGAGGAGAGGAATTCCCTAGAGGAGTAGAGGGACTGCGGGGGAGGAAGGGTATAGGAAGAGCAGAGAGAAAATGGAGATGAAGTTGGGAAAGAAGATGAAGACGGCACCGAAATCGATATTTTGCTTCTGAGTCAACTGAGATTTACGAGAAAGGAGACCAGAATACGGAATGAGAGAGAAGAGAGCATGGAAAAGAAGGAGGGGAGGGTGAAGGAAGAGATGAAAACAGAAGCATCGACATGGAAGAGGAAGACAGCGAGAGTAGAAGTGAGAGGAGGAGGAGGAGGAGGAAGAGATGAGCATGTCTCCATTAGGAGAGATGGACGATAGAGGAGGGATAGACAAAGCAGAATGGACAGGGATTAGAGCAGAGAGTATCGCTGTCAATGAGATCCCTCTAGAGAAGCGAGTGGGATAGGGGATGGGGACAGTCACTCATTCCCATTCAGACTAGGGAAGAGATCAAATCAAAGGAAATTGGCGAATAAAATTTTAATTACTATCCAATCTCCCTCTTAAAGAGTTCAATCCGTGTAACGGAAGGTGCGGTTTTTCTATAGAATAACAAGAACTGGGAAATTATAGGAACAGAAGAAAGATTGCGATAAGGCAAAATGTAAGCTAGTACACGCTAGCCACAGAAGCGATCCCATAGAAAGAAGGAGAAGCGTGAAGGAAGGGAAGAGAGGGAGAGGGAGGGAGGAAAGAGAGGGGAAGGAGAGGAGGAGGGGGGGGGGGGGTGGAGGACGGCAATCGTTCAGTCTCCCTCTCGCCCATTCCATTTTTGGACTGCCTCTCTCTTCCAGACGTGATGAAGGGAGGAAATGGAATGGCGAGATCTAACCAGTAATGTATATCTAATGAAGGAGATGATTACTGCGCCTCTCTTCCTTCCAAACCATCGTCCATTCCAGGCAGTATTACCCCTTCTCTCTTTCTAGCAGTCATTGGGAAACCATTGGTCCATGTTCAGGCACAACAATTGCGAAATGAGGCCTCTCATGTGTAGAATGTTCAGCAAAGATACTATAGATGTACAGAGGCGATTGAGTCCCACAGGATTCTCTTCCTCTTCTCCATACACCATTCTCGTCTGACCGCTTTGACCTCGTTCACCTGCCCATATGGGGGAAGAGAGGGGAGAGAGATGAACAAGATGTGATTAGAGTGTCTCTCTGCTCAGTCCTCCTGCTGCAATGCACAGTCTCTTTCACACTCTCGACTGTACATAATTCATGTTATTTCCTTTCTTTTTCTTCTTCTTGTGCCGATTCTCCAAGAATCGTCCAGGTTGGCAAACAAAAAGAGACGAGGTGGGAGGGAAGGAGGGGAGTGGGGAAAGACTGTGAGACTACCGGAGAGATCTCATCCAGTCGAGATTTACGAGTGTAATCACTCGAAAGCCTACTCAATTCTAAGACAGTAGGTAACCATCCGAGAATTAGAGTGGGTACGAGAGACAATGGAGAGTCTTTGTGCATAACAACACTCACCTCCACTATCTGATAATCTCGCTATTTCACCTGTTGTTCCGATAAAAGTAAATCCCTTTTTAAACTGATATGTGCAACGGTGATCCTGTGAGGACTCGATCGTGGATGCTCGCTCCTCCTATCCCCATCTTCAGATGCTAGACAGTGGGAGAGAGGGAGAGGGAAGATCTCGTCAATTCCAGCTCTTCTCTTCTCTTTCCATCTCCCCTCTCGAGATCTCTCCCCTTCGTCCCCCCACAGTCTCATTCCGTCGTCTCCATTATGGCCAACTCTGAATGGGCTGCTGATCCGGGATGGAGATACCTCAGAGAATCATCCGAAGAAGCACTCAAGGTGACCCATTCCATCCTACTTCAACTATCACAATCAAGCAATAATCAATTATTGGTAATCACAATTATTCTCCTTCTCTTGCGCCTTCTGATCACCTTCCCACTCGCCTCAATTTTACGTTTCTTCATCTCCTACTTTTACTTCACTCCTGTTCATTTATTGATGACTTGTTTAATAGTAATTCAACGTAATTCTTCTCGTTCATATATTCCTTCCAATCTCCATCTTCTTCCTCTTCTCCTCTTCCTTCTCACTTCTTCTCACGTGCTCATCTACATTCCAATCTTCTTCTCTTATCTCACCATCACTTCTTTTGTGTGTACTCATCCCTTCCTTCTCTTGATATTCAGCCATCTCCATCTCGTTTACATTCGATTCCACCTCTCATCCAATCACATCATATTAAAAACATTAAAAGAAATTGAACATAAAACAAACAATATTGGATTTAGCATCCCCTATGCTTCCACTGAAGAATCCCAAATCTGGTTGTTTGAATTTCAGTTTGACCGGAAGTCGGAACAAAATAGCCCGTTCTGGGGATTCCTCGTATCCAATCCAGAAATTACCCATCCTCTGAGCGCTAATTGTAAGCTAAGCAAAAGAAAAGAATGATCGATAAAAATAGTCGTACATTTTTGCAAGTTGATAATACTGTCTTTCACGTTCATGTTTCTCACCAAACTTAAGCCATTCATAAACAAGCCCTCCTCTTATCTACAACTTTTTCCTCTCTCAGCACATCGTCCTTTTTAATAAAAAGGATGTAATTCTTCTATTTTGATCCTAATATTTCCTAAATTCTCATTCGCTTGCATATAAGGAATGCTAGGATGTAGAAAATATAAAAGAATATCAGAACCAAGCGTCGCGTCTCTTCGACAACACGACTCATAGATGGATTCCCGATGCAGAAGAAGGATTCCTCATAGGGGAGATCAAGAGTGAGGAGGGCGACTCACTCACTCTCCTACTACCTAATGGAGACACGGTGGGAGAATGAATACATCCACTCATCCTCAAATGTCTGCAGAAGAATCTCTCGAAGAATGAAGTGCAGGAGATTAATCCGGCCAAGTACGAGAAGACAGAGGATATGTAAGAATCCCCCCTCTCCCCTTCTCCATCAACTCTGCAGGTCCACTCTAACCTTCCTTAATGAGGCTTCCGTCCTCCATAATCTACGCATGCGATACAAATCCATGATGATCTACGTAAGTCTCGTAACTAGAATGCATTGAGTATCCAGGGAGAGGGCAAAGAGAGATACTCGTCTAGACTGGCCCTTTCTTTCTTCACGCAAACACTCGTAATAAGAGTGTGACCCTCCAATGGCTAATCTCCGTATTTCAGACTTATTCCGGTCTCTTCTGTGTCTTCATCAATCCCTACAAACTACTGCCCATCTACACTGACTCAGTGGCCTCCATGTACATCAATCGACGTAGATCAGAGATGCCTCCTCATCTATTCGCAGTCTCCGATGAGGCATTCAGAAATATGTTACATGGTACTCCATCATCTTCCTTCCTCATCCATTAAATCATATGATTTAGACAAGAAAAATCAGTCAATGCTAATCACTGGAGAATCTGGGGCTGGCAAGACTGAGAACACAAAGAAGGTCATCTCGTACTTCGCCCGAATAGGAGGATCGAATGGAGATAGGGACAAGCAGGTAATTAACCTCCTCCCTTCGAGAAAAAAAAAGAGAGAGAGATGGCGAAAACTTGGCAGGAGATCTCTCTGGAAGAACAAGTAGTCCAAGCCAATCCAGCCATCGAGGCGTTCGGGAATGGAGCCACTGTTAGGAACTACAATTCGTCTCGATTCGGAAAATTCATTCGCATGCATTTCGATACGAAGGGAACTCTGGTGGGAGGAGACATCGAACACTGTGAGACCCGCAGTTGGAGAGACAGAGAAACTATGAGCCAATTCAAGATCTACTCGAGAAGTCCAGAGTGATCACTCAGGCACCGGGAGAGAGATCTTACCACATATTCTACCAGATAATGACGCAGAAGCATCTGAGAGGTTGTCTAAAATACAAGTACAAGAGATAACGAGTGGCTGCAGACAAATTCTTCCTCGAGGACGACGTGCACAAGTACTCATTCGTGTCGCAGGCTGAGATCACCGTTCCCGGAATGGACGACCAAGAGGAATGGAAGACCACTGATGTCAGCTTGAGCCTTCGCCCTGTCCTTAACTGACCCTTCCGCAGAAAGCATTCGACGTCATGAACTTCTGTGCGGAGGAGAAGGAGGATCTGTACAAGTTGTGTGCTGCTATTATGCACATGGGAGAGATGCGATTCAAGCAGAAGCCGAGAGAGGAACAGGCGGAGATAGAGGATATGAAGAGTGAGTAGCCAGCATGACAGTCAATGACTACATCGCATTCAAGACTAGAATTCAATTGAACGAGGCCTCCTTCTTTAAGGTGCAACACTTGCCTCCAAATTGTTCGGAGTTGAGGAGGAGAAGTTGGTCGGAGCTCTGTTACGCCCAAGAGTCAAAGTGGGCGTAGAGTGGGTGTGCAAGGGACAGAATCAACAACAGGTAAGTCAGCACTTCTTGTAAGTCAGCACGCCCCCCCCCCCCCCCGATCCTTCCTCTCATTTACCACCCTCTCTCAGCAGAGAAGTGGTAGAAGAAAACGGAAATGAGGAGAAAAAAAATTCAAAATGAGAGAGAGGGGAAAGAACAGGGCACGTTTGGGGATGGGTTTTAGAAAACGAATAAATGCCGAAGGGAGGGGGGTTGTGCCCTCTATACTCATATCTTCTCTAGGTGGAATGGGCTGTAGGAGCACTCGCCAAGGCCATCTACGCACGAATGTTCACTTGGCTCATCAAGAGGTACTCCTCCAAGTGTCACGCAGATCAATGGTCATCTGCAGATGCAACAAGACACTACAAGGGAATGAGGAATTGGCGGTGTATTACATCGGAGTGCTGGATATCGCAGGATTTGAGATATTCGATGTGAGGGAGATCTCCGTTTAGTGATCGAGTGCTTTCCATTCTAGAGGAATTCCTTCGAACAGCTCTGGATCAACTTCGTCAATGAGAAACTGCAGCAATTCTTCAACCACCATATGTTCGTATTGGAACAAGAGGTAATAGAGAGGGGAAGATGGGAGAGATCCATCCCTATTCAGGAGTACAAGAGAGAAGGTATCGCATGGACTTTCATCGACTTCGGTCTGGATCTCCAGTCATGCATCGATCTGATCGAGAAGGTACGTCTCTCCCTTCTCTATCCATCTCACTCTCCTCTCAGCCTCTCGGTATCATCTCTATGCTGGACGAAGAATGCATCGTGCCCAAGGCATCCGATATGACCTACGTGGACAAGTTGACCACGCAACACCTTGGGAAACATCCCAACTTCCAAAAAGTACCCTCTTATCCTTTTAACCAATTGACAATAGGATCAATTGAGGCTAAGCCTCCGAAGGGGAAGCAAGCTCAAGCTCACTTCGCAATCGTGCACTATGCAGGAGTGGTAAGATACAACGCAGAGCACTGGCTGGACAAGAACAAGGTCCACTCTTCATCCACTATCACATCTACCGTACCCTTCTTCCATGCAGGATCCACTCAACGACTCGGCAGTAGCCGTCCTCAAGACGAGTGATAAGCAAGGGATATTGTATGCACTGTGGGAGGAGTACATTACTGATGTGGACAGAGAGGAGAGTGCTGCCAGAGGTACACCCCTCCACCCTCCCCTCTCAGCATTCTCTGCAGGGAAGCAGCAGACGGGAGGGAGAAGGGGCAAGGCTGCCTCATTCCTCACCGTGTCTACCATGTACAGGGAGTCACTCACTTCCCTCATGGCCATGCTTCACTCCACTCAACCTCACTTCATACGATGCATCATCCCCAATGAGAAGAAGACCAGTGGACTCATTGATGCTCCTCTTGTTCTCAATCAGGTGCATCCCTACGTCCATCATTACAATTTAATTGTGATTGTTAGCTAACATGCAACGGAGTTCTGGAAGGCATCAGAATCTGTCGAAAAGGCTTCCCCAACAGAATGATATATGCTGAGTTCAAGTACAGATACGCTATTCTAGCTGCTCAAGAGGCCAGGTAATCCAAAAAAACATGATTACATATGGTCGTGAATAAATATAATATTCAATTAATAAAAGAGAGAAAAGTCCGCGGAAGGCTTCCGAAGCAATGCTCAAGAAGTTAGTGGACAGTGACATCATCAACGTCGATAACTTCAAAACTGGAGAGACGAAGGCTAGTGAAAGGGGGTGAAAGGGAGAATAAATAACTCACGAATCACTCGAAGGTCTTCTTCCGAGCTGGGATGCTCGCGAGGATGGAAGAGCTGAGGGACGAGGCGATTTCCAAGATGCTTCTCGCTCTGCAAACTAGAATCAGATGGTTCCTCGCTCAGGTTATCACGGTTTGAGCCATACAAATTGATATTCCTATTTAGAAAGCATTCAAAAGACTCACTTTGGGCGATGAAATGGCCGCTGTTATTCAGTAAGTTTATTCCAGCACCAAACATGTTATTGGACGATATTTTTTTTCAGATACAACGTCAGGCAGTGGAATAAACTCCAGTGGGCACACCAAAACAAATGAATGATGCAAAATAAAGAACTTACAGCTCGTGGCAGTGGTGGAGATTATTCCAGAGGATGAAGCCGATGTTGAAGGGAATGAGACCTCGGGCTGAAGTTGAAATGTTGGAGAAGAGACTAAAGGTGAAACAGTGAAAAGGAAATAATTGAAATTGAATAATCATTGACCTCCCAATACTTGGGGAGTCAATATCCAATACGGTAATTCTGCAAGAACCGCGCGAACTTCAAACAATACCGTAATCTTGTATATTTCATTATTAATTTATTTACCGGAAATAGCCCTTATTGCAGGAAGTGGAAGACTCACAAGCTGCATCGAATGAAGAGAGGAAGAAATTGGCAGAAGAATTGAGTAAGAAGAACAACGAGTTAGACGACGTGAAGG
The DNA here is from genome assembly GCA_036245805.1 of Pristionchus mayeri. Taxonomy (NCBI): domain Eukaryota; kingdom Metazoa; phylum Nematoda; class Chromadorea; order Rhabditida; family Neodiplogasteridae; genus Pristionchus; species Pristionchus mayeri. The sequence goes on along the minus strand of BTRK01000003.1, from coordinate 24,097,213 downwards.
GATCTCTTGAGAGGGAGAGAGCTGCAGCGAATAGGAGGAAGAAGGAGATGGAGGTGCCACTCAGATGAAGAATATCGATTGATCGACGATTGCAGGAACTGAACAAATCACTGAGAGGAGAACACGAAGCGAAGGAACTGTTGGAGTGGAAGGCGAAGGAGACGGAGAGAGAGAGGGAGAGGGAGAGGAAGGAATGGGAGGAGAAGATGAACGGAATGAGGATGGAAGAGGAGAAGGCAACTGCAGTCTCTCAAGTAGGTCAAGGGATAGGAATGGAGTGGCAGGAAGGATTGAGATGGAGAAGGAGTCACTTGCCAAGCAGATCTCTCAATTGAATGGACACATCGAATCAATGACAGCTCAGAAGAAGGCACAGGTCGGGACACTGAACACTTTTTGTTGTCTGCTCTATTTGCACCTTGGTATCTCATCGATCCGGGAGATCCCTTCCCTCATCCATCCACTCCCCCCCCCCCCCCCTTCTTCCCTCCTTCCCCCTTCCATTGCAGGAGATGGCGAATGCTGAACTGAAGGACAAACTGGAGCAAGCTGCACTCAATGAAGAACGGATGCTCGAGATGCAGGTACTTCCTCCCCCCCCCCTTCCCCCTCCTCCCCCTCCCCCGTATCTTCATACTCTCGCAGGAGAAATTGAAAGAGGATGTGAACTTAGCTGAGGAGAAGGCCCTCCAAGAGAAGAAATTGAAGGAAGATGCGATGAGAGGTAATCTTTGATCTCTACATCCTTTTCTCAATATTCGTTTATCTTACAGCTAAGAAAAAGGTGGAGTCCGAATTGAATAAGTTGGCGGAACAGCTTCTGATGCTCAAGAATCAGCAGTCTGCAGTGGATGCAGACAGCAAGAGGTTAGAGGGAAAGGGGAAGGGAGGGGGAGGGAGATATCATCTGTTCTTTCAGGAGAGATGAGGACTTCGCAGAACTCAAACTCAAGGCAATTGGAGACGCAAATCTGATCGTGAAGTTGCAAGTGAGAACTATTTCTTTGATTTCGGCCTGTTTGAAAATTGGAAGTCGTTACAAATCAAACAGTGAATCTTTGAGATGCACATCCGTCAATTGATCCAACGAATCGAAGAACTTGAAGACGAATTGGACAACGAGATGAAACTGAGACTGAAGGTGGTCTCATCTTTATCCCAATCACATTCTCTCTTCTCAGCTCGATCGACAGAGAAACGAAACACAAGAGGCTCTCGATTCTCTCAACGAGAAATTCGCCGAGACGGACGGGGAATTGGTGGCACAGAAGCATCTGAACAGAGAGAGAGGAGAGACGGTATGCCCCCCTCCCCTCTCCCCCCCTCACTTCCTCCCCCCTCGACTCTCCCTTTGCAGCTATCACAGCTACAGAAAGAACTGCAGAAGAAGTCGCTGGTGAGCGAGTCTTATATGGCCGACCTCTGCTCCATGCAATACGTCACTCTCCACAATCTACGAACTCTCTCCGCACAGGTACTGTAGGAGGAGGAAAGTACGGTAGCATTTATTGTTTAAGGCGAAAGTCCTCGAGAACGATGCTCTGCGTGTTCTAGAGACACGCAAGTCTCAGCAGTTGTACAGGGGATCGACCATCGAAGACGACGATTATTGATTGATTGCCCCATCCCTTTCATAAGACTGGACTCACTTACACTCTCAGGTCTCTCTCCCTCTAGCCTCCACACGAGGCCTCCCATCTATCAGTAGATCTTAAATCCACCATCTCTCTCTCATATTAAATCATATCAATTATACTTTTAATTACTTCCTTCGCTAGTTCTCGATAAAGTGAATCCGCCTTCGATTGGCTGACAACTGTTTGGAAGAGGAGAGAGTGGTCATATCGAGAGGGATGGGCGAGGCAAAGAAGATCTTACACTCGAGCTAGTCAAATGAGAGCACCCGTTTATGTTCGGAGAGATTCTGATTCCAGTCTTCCTATAAGACGGTCAGTTAAACTATTGTTTCAGTTAATAATAATGATATAAGGGGGTACGTGAAGGCATTTTCGTTTTTGCGAACTAGTTCGACGGTTTTGTAACAATTCAACTGTAGTTCAATTGTTAGTAACAATTGAAATTTTGAACAATTGTTACACTAATTTTTTTAATACCTTGAAAACTGCTTTAATATCTTCTAAAAACATTTTTAAAGTTTTCAAAAATTTTGTGTAACAATTGTTCAAAATTTCAATTGTTACTAACAATTGAACTACAGTTGAATCGTTACAAAACCGTCGAACTAGTTCGCAAAAGCGAAAATGCCCTCACGTACCCCCTTATATGATTGAGAGGGGTTTGCTGGTAGGCTTTCCAATTAACCAACATATTCTCCGTTTTTCATTAGTATTGCAGAGATTAAATAGTTTAACCAGTTCTATATTAACCATATATTATGTGATTCACACTTATTCATTGTTCTATGAAAGTGAATACAAATTTCCTCAATGCTACTCGCTCTCAAAATTCAAATTTCTAAGTGATTTTTTTAAATTGGAATTTTGCAAATATTGATCTTCCTTCAATCCGGAAAGCCGAGCATGTTCATAGATTGGAAAAACTACTAACAAATCCTCTTTTCATGAATTACAGTTCTGAGATTGGGCAAAATACGGTCTCAGGCTGATATTCCATAAAAATGTTCACGGTACTGTCTACAGGAATTGATTGATCAAAATGAATACACAAATTTCTCATAAGTTCTGACGTGAGGTAAAAGGGAAAATCTTTTGTATTCAGTGATTCTCGTGAAGAGGAGGACGAAGATTTGGAACACACAGGACTGAGAAAGAAGAAATTATGTCTACTCATCACAGTGTTGATATTACTCGCTCTCTTCTCATTCATTCTTCTCGCGGTCAGTATCATCATACTTTGACTCAAAGGCAAAATACTTTCACGGTATGCATATTCTGAAGACGCGATCAATCGAAGAGAGAGAACGAGAGGAGTCTTTCAGTTGAATGTCATGATTATACGAACTCTCGAAATGTCTCATCAAGGAATGAGACTTATCAAGTTCTACAAAGTGAAGAATCCAACTACGGGAGAGCAAGAAAAGGTGACCATTTGTCGTGACCTATCTCCCTATGGATGATTGACTATTCAATTTGTTGTGAGATGGTTCACTTCGGAGGGAGGGAGATGGATCTGAACAGAGTGATCTCTTCATCTGGGAAGGTCCATGGAGGAGTGGACAATGATCTGAATGTGTATGGGTCGAGAGTGAGTGAGTCCTTCTTCGCCTCTCCCTATCCACTCTCCTCAGGTGGTGATACAGGGAGAGCCAGGAGGGAGCAAGATGATCCTACAGGAAGAGGGATGTGTCTTGCAGGGATTGGACGACTTCCAGGTATCACTTACACTTCCAATCCATAATCTATGGCACTCTAGATCATTTCGTCGAAGGATTCCCGTCCGGTCTTCTCAGCTCGTCATCCTCTCCTTCCATTGGATAAGAAGATCAAACGAATCTCCTCATCAACAATCATCACTAACAAAGTACCCCCTCCCCTTCTCCCCTTCTCTCTACTCTTCTCGTTGAGGTTCGATCAGCAGTGAATGATCGTCTCCGAGTGGGAGTGGAGGATATCTCAATCAGAGGGAATGAGGCAGTTCTCTTCAATGCCAGAGGAGTTCACATGGCCAGTGGGAATGCAGTCAACTTCAATACGACGGTGTGATTCGTGCATCTCCAATGCGAACCTGTCCTCTCCCCTTCAGAAAGACGGGACTCTGCATCTGCGTGGTTCAGTCTTCCTCGGTGGTTCTCATTCTGGAGTTCCCCTCTCTCAATCTCCCTCTCTCTCAGCATCCATCGATGCATTCCGTCTCTGTATCTGTTCTTCCCCTCGTCCCATTCTATTCACTGTCCCTGGCAACAAACCATGCATTGCTCCCCACAATATTTGTGTGTAGATCGAGCATTTGACTTTTCAAGTTTTATATTAATCGATAATTCGTCCCAATCTATCTCACTATACACGGGAGAGACCATCATCTCAAAACAATCAATAAATCTTCGCTCTCTCCGACGTCTCTTCCATTCTAAGCGAAGACTGCATTTGATCGCTTCACCAGTGGGGGCGATCTGAAAGTCGCTCTTTTCAAATTGCCCACTCCCCCCCCCCCCCCCCCAGCACGACCCCCTTTTCAATTAGTGACAGTCGAATAATGGCACTCTCACCTCAGAGGAAGAGGGGGAGCAGGGAGATCTCCTAGCTGTTCCTCGTAGTACTTGTAGAATGATCGATAGAATGCCTGCTGTCCTCCCAGCATCTCGAACTCGCCCAGTTTCCTCACTCCCAATTCATCGAACCCAGGGCAGCCAGTCATGACATCGTTCGTCGCTTCCTGACACCCAACACTCCTTCTCAATCTCTCATCCATCATTCGAATCAGCCCGAACCCTTTCGATATGAGATGGAGAGTGAATGCACTCGATACTAGGCCGGATGATCAGCGTTGGATGACAACCTTCCGGGCCTTCAGGATCACCAAAAATGGATTCTTTTGCAGAACTTCCTCAGAAGCATTTTTGATACTATGGGAACCTATTGCGGAAGGATATTATTTTGGTAATAATCCGGAAGGTTATAATCCGACCTAATGCCCATAACTCACGACATACTGCATCCATTCCCTGTTGAGGGGAACCTTGCACTTGAAGAACTTGCCCCACATCTCAGTCGCCAGAGTGAGGGCCATGAAGTACGGATCCGGCAGACCGTGACGACGGTAACTAAGAGGAACAATCGAGGAAGGAAGAAGAGGGGGGGACTGGCGAGCACAAATCTGTGTGAAGGTAATGTGATTGGGAAATCGTACTTGAATCCGAACTGCGGAAGACAATGCGCCTTCTTGTACATGAAGTCGACGAGTTCACTCATCTGGTAGGCATGGGGACCGACCAATTCGAACGTCTTCCCGTTGGTAGACACGTCGCGCACGATCCTCTCCAGACCAAGAGCAACATCACCCCCCTGTCAATTATCGATTGATGAAGGGGAGAAGAGGCACAATGAATATCTTCATATCTGGGCAATGAGTGTGTGCACTCACCCATACGGGCATCTTGATGGTCTGCTCTCCACTCTTGTAGAGATACACAGTGTCCAGGGGAGTTTTGCGCCATCTAGAATACTACCATTACCACCTCGGTATCAATCGCCAAAACTAAAAAGCTTCCGACTATTGTAGCCACAATCCGCAATTGAGATATCGCCACATAGTAGATGGCAGTGAATGGAAAGGACAGAGAAGGGGGTGCACTCACCTGGATACGTAGTACTGGATGAATCCATCGTTCTCTCCATACATCAGGGAGGGACGGACGATCGTCGCCGACGGAAACTCGTCACGCACCTACAACCAATATTTACATTTCTATTTCATTAGTCATTGATCAATAAATATCATTTATTTACAAATAATCGAAATATATATTTTCTTAATTATTCGTAAGTATTTTTTTCTTGCTCAAAAACCGTAAAATCTATGAGTGTAGTTAAAATGGCTGCACTTTAATTTTGAGGTGGAATATTAATTAAATAATGGCTAACAGCGTTTTCTCCAAGTCCCTTCGTTCTGAGGAATTCGCTCGCTCCGACGAAGAATCCTTTCTCTGGATTGGGATTGGCTCCCAGGGCGGAGAGATGGATGAATCGATCGACGCCCATCTCTCTGCAGATACATCCCTCACTTACTGACTCCTACCAAACATGGGTTAGTGGGTTATGCAGTGTAGAGAGAGGGAGGAGTCTAACCGAGAGATGCGCGCGAGTCTTCTCGCTCCATTCACATGAGTCTCCTCCATCGAGTAGTTCTTAGTAGGAACACGAGTCCCAACCAGATTGATCACGATGTTAGAGTAGCGAAGAACCTCAACCCATGTCTTATAAATATTCGGGACTTCTCTAGTTTAGGGGGTAAGCCCATTCCTCCCACTCAGACCCCTGAGTCTCTACTCGGGTACGGGAGAACAGAACAGGCTAAAGCTACGCAGCTTCTGTGCATATCGCCGGCCTAAGCCGGCTTTTAGCCTAAGCAGTAAGCAACGATCGGGTCTCACCGCTTCGCGGGGAGGGAAAGTGGGCGGAGTCACCCCCTAAGCTAGAGAAGTGCCAAATATTCCTTAATAATAATAATAAGGTTGAGGGGCTGCAGTTGAGGGGCAAGAAGCTCCGTCCACTTTTTCCTCTGCGTCTCTACCCCCTACGCCCTCCCTAGGCACCCTCACGGCAATTTTTTCATCGACATACCTGTAAAAAATGGGCACCCCTGTTCGGAAGGTGTACTGTAAAATTCAATTGCACAGCCCATGATGGTTCCTGTGGTACTGTACTTTTTCGCCTGAGAGTCTGTAGCTTTTCTACCGTTTCTGTCAAAATACTGTGTTAGTGCTATACGGTTTTCGGTATTTTGATTGATTTGTGTGAAAGGGCGGTGTTTACGAACCAAGCACATCACTACATTTATAGCCGTGAAATACAGAACCGTATATAAGGGGTGCAAACCGTGCCGCTAAGCATAGAAATGACCGCACGTGCCACACCATTTTTTGATCAGGAAAGGGCCATGACTTGCAACGGGATGTCGAGAAAAAAATTGCCGTGCACCCCGCTTCCCCGATTGCGAAATAGGCGAGAGCGCCAGATTTTTTTTTCATTTTGCACCAAACCGACCGGTGCAGCCGGGCTACACATTGCTCTGTTTTTGATTTTCCTAAATATCTCGAAAACTAATTATCCGATTGACTTGCAATTTTTAGATGTGGTAAATCTAATGATTAATATCATAACACAATATTTAGAGTGAAAATATATTTATGCAAATTCATTTAAAAATCAGTTCTCGAATACTAGGAAAAAGTGGAAGCTGAAATTTGGATAGAAAGATGCGCCTTGTCGAGACGATCATTTTTCGAATTATAAGTATGGGGTTTGCAGAGACCACTTTTTTGCTATGACCCATTTTCTGCGTCATTCATTACATTTCGAAGCTCGCCGATGCGTGGGTAATTGAGAATTTAAATATGTTTCACTGCGAATGCAACATGATGAGACTGATTGGACAATAACTAGTTAATGGAAGATGAAACCTATTTCAATTCTCAATTACCCACGCATCGGCGAGCTGCGAAATGTAATGAATGACGCAGAAAATGTGTCATAGCAAAAAAGTGGTCTCTGCAAACCCCATACATATAATTCGAAAAATGATCGTCTCGACAAGGCGCATCTTTCTATCCAAATTTCAGCTTCCACTTTTTCCTAGTATTCGAGAACTGATGTTTCTATGAATTTGCATAAATATATTTTCACTCTAAATATTGTGTTATGATATTAATCATTAGATTTACCACCTCTAAAAATTGAGTCAATCGGATGATTACTTTTTGAATTATTTAGGAAAATCGAAAACAGAGAAATGTGCAGCCCGGCTGCACCGGTCGGTTTGGTGCAAAATGACGCATACCATGATGATCAGCACCATCGAAAATACCTTTCCACAAATTTTCGAAGTTTTGATGTGCCAGCCCTTGTTCGACTCCTCGGCAACCGGCCTCATATTGTTTCCGACAAAAAAAGCGGCGTATACTATTTCAAATTTGAAATAATATATAATATCGCTCACATCCCGATAAGATTAGAAGATATTACTCAGGTACCTTTCTGATGCTCGCTTCGTCCTTAAGTTCAAAGGGGAAGAAGAGGATCTGGCCAAGCTCGCCCACCACCTTCAGCTCGCGCATGTAGTACGGATCTTGTCTGTACAAGCCTTCATATAATACAACGTATAAAATTAGTATTCACGAATATAGTAGCTAAAGATCTTCAATGCATAATAAACAACTGCACCTGTAGGGAATGATGATCTGGTTTCCATTCTTGGCGAGGCGATTCACAACGGGGAGACCGAGGAATCCCGATGCTCCGAACACAGTGACGACGTTGCCTGAGAAGGAGGCCCGACCGCCCGCACCCTTCCGCAGCGAGGCCTGCACGTTGAACTCATAGTGGGAAGGAAAAGGAGAGACGCACGTTAACGCTGCTCTCCCGCTTCTCAGGAATGGCGGGAGTGGCTTGAGATGCGAAGGCGCGGACTCCCTGAGCAAGGGCCACGCCCCTGTTCGCTACCAGCATCTAAATTAATTGAACGATCGACAAGATCAATCAATAAACAAAAATGGCCGAAAATTACTAGCAAGCTCCGCCCACTCTCACCGATAGATTGACGCGTGGAATATGACCCAAAAGTGCGCGCTTGCATAATGAATCGGAACAAATTAATCAAAAATACAGTATATTTTGAAATATTGATTATGTATCACGAAAAGAATCCATTCTTTGATATCAATTTTGCGTAAATTTAATTTCGTAATCCACGATCAATGAAATCAGGTATTGTTTACAAGGAAGGAAATCAAACCAAGGTTTCAATGATTATAACGAAGCGTTTTAAAGTCTTCACTCATAAATTATTATCGCACCATTCTATTTGACAATCATGGAGGGGATTAATCAAGTGCTTGCACAGAGGAATCGGAAGAGGATTCATCGGAATCCGATCTCGATCTTCTCGTAGATTTGGATTCCTTCTTCTCTTTCTTATGCTTCTTCTTGCTCTTCTTCTCCTTCTTTGCTTTCTTCGACTTCTTCTTCTACAATACAACAGACATCTCATCTCTTCCTCATCTCACTCACCTTCTCTTCCCTTTCATTCTCTCGTTCCTTTTCTCTCTCCTCCATCTTCCTCTTTCTCTTCCTCATCTTCTTCACTTCAGCATTGAATCTGAGTACACTGAATCCTGTGAGTCCTTCCGTCTGATTCAATCCAGGAGGAGGAGCAGGACCGAACTCATCTTCCATCTCCATTATTCGAATTATATCCTCCTATAATAGACGCCGCTACAGTACTCACTTCCTTCTATTCCCACCTTCCCTTCTCCTTTCTCTGATGTTCTTTTCTCGTCCGCTTGACTAGTTGTAGGGAGTACGGTATTCTTCCCCTCGTCCTTCTTCTCTTCATCATCTTCACTCTCATCACTGCTTTCCATTCCGAAAATGGCAGCGAGGAGATCTCCGGGAGCTCGTTGCTCTTCCTGAGAGACTCCCATTGACACTATGAATGAAAAGAGGAACTGACTTCCTCCCCTCGATTCTCCTTCTCCTTCTCATCTTCTTCCTCTCTCCTCCGCTTTTCATCCTTATCATATCTCTCCCTCTCTATATCCCTATCCTTCCTCCTCTCTGTCCTCTCTTCTTTCTCCTTCTCTTTCATTCTCTCCTCTCTCTCTTCATCTCTTCTCTTCTCTTCCCCCATTCCAACATTCATCGCGAATTCTGCAGCAGTTGAAGGCAATCCGATAGTCGAAAGAACGTTCTCCTCCTCAAAACAACCATATTAAACAACGAGAATGTCTTATATTCTGCTCACCCTTCTCTTCCCCTTATTCTGTAGATGTGCCAATCCATGGATGGTACTTCCAGGATATGGATTGGGTACATTGAATAGTTTAGCCAGTCCATAAGCAGGATGCCATTCAAACTTGACTCTTGTCTTCTCTCCGAACATCTCGCTCCTCACTGCCATCATTCGATCCTCGTCTCGAGTCGACATCTGAATCCCTTCCTCGACGACGAGGGATGGCCCCTCATCAACTGACCATGTGTGGTGTATTCGTCTCTCCTACAAACTTGCTCCTCATCATATCCAGAATGGGAAGGGCCAGAGCACTCTTCGCCAGTGGTTTGCTCCGAGCTCTGAATGCAGAGAGGACAGTCCACTCAGTTTCCCCCTGATGCTCACCTTACATCGGGTAGAAGTGCTCTCTCATCAGGGAGTAATCTCGATTCGAACTCCACTTCTTCCTTCTCCCATTCCCATCGAGAGATATCTGCTGGCTGAGGCATCGCCAATCCTCCAACCAATGAGAATGGCCACAGATAGACTCCTCATCTCACCTCTTCTAACATAATGGAGATATTCCATGAATCGCCTCTGCTTATTCTCATCTCGTGGATATTCTATCCTCTTCGCCCTTTCTGCATTCCTGCAATCACCCACTAGACTACCCCCTCCCCCCTCTCTCTCAATGGTACCTCGATTCTTCCCTTTCCCTCCTTCTCTCCCTCTCTTCTCGATCGAATGAATCGTCTTCCTTCTCCTCTCCCTTCACATCCCATCGACTCTTCCTCTTCGTCTTTCCTCCATTCGATTCTCGATTCTCTCCGAGGAATCTGGAAAGGGCTCTCGTCTTCTCCCCCCCCCTCCTCCTCACAATGCTCTCTGTTCCGTGTTCAGTCCCTCCACAGCTTCCTTCATCCTCGATGGGAGATCATTCGCATCCATCTTCTTCTTGGGAACGTGAATTCCCTTGAAGGTTGGAGGCAATTTAGGAGCGCCATAGAACTTGCGAGAGGAGAGAACACTCTTGGCTGCTACGAACGACGAGTCGGGAACGTCACCTACAGTATCCATTGATAAAAGGGAAAGAGGGTATCATTACAGTACTTTTCTTCTCAGAGACAGCTGGTCCCAAAGCGAAGTCGTACTGGGAGAGGTCGAATGAGGTATAGACAGACTCATCCTCATCTTCGAATGCCCCCACTCCGAAGGCCTACGATGAAAAGATGAATGAGAGGAAGGGGGGTCTCTCACCTGTCCAGTGATTCCTTTGCCCTTCTTCCCCTTCATTATTGTTGCACTCTGACCATACTTCTCACTGAGTAGACCACTCCCCCTCAGTTCACCCGAGTATCCCAGTCCCTTCTGACCCTCGAATGGATCCATATGGATCACCTGCAATGCTTTTCATCTCCATGTCTTCAGTATGCTACCGTACCTCTTCATCTTCGGCAGATGCAACCCAATGGGGAGCCACTTTGGTGATCTGTTCTCTATCGACATCATCGAGATTCCGATGTTCTCAAGAGGTCATTCGATGGGGGGAGGGGGGGGGGTTGCCTCACTCTTCGCTTCTCTCATCGTAGTCAATCCCACTGCTCTTCCTTGTCTCCATCCCATCTCTCGCAGCATTCGAATCCCAATCGAATCACTGCACTCCCTCATCAATCCGCCATCTCCTCTGCATTACTTACGAGACTGCCTTGATTGCAACTTGAAGGTCCTTCGCGAATATTCCTTCTACAGTAGACTGGGAGGCTCCGCCCCATTCCCATGCGAGAGTAGATCCAGTTGAGAATTCCTTCGTCTGTCGAATTCGACGAGAAGCGATCCCGAACTCACCCAAATCCTTCAATTCCAGCGATGAATTGTACTCGTTTTGTCTTTCTAATAGAAGGAAGGAGATTGACCTCAGCATCCATGAAATCCTCCGCCCTCTGTCTGCTATTATCTGATCTCTCCTCCCTCGAAGAACGGAATTCAGAAGGAGCCCAGCCTTAATTACACTCATTTACAAACGTCTCTTGCGACTCAGAATATCCGACAATATTCCTAGATACGGACCATGCTTTGATCCGACAGTATTGAAGTATCCGGCTGAGAATCCTCCTGTGAATGCTCCATGGAACCTTCTCTTCCCTCTCTCATCCGTCGCCACTTGATCTTGGATACCCGTCGGCTTCTTAGATACGGCATCTCCTGAGATTCATATTTAGTTATATCAGTTAATTCAGCTTAAATATAACTAGTCGCTAATTTAGGCATGACCATGACTTATCAAAAAAGTAGTGTATGACGTCCTCAATTAGCATAACACAGACATAACACCCACTCTCTTCATCCTCCAAATCGTCAAAACTTGTTCCGTACAACGCTGTCATCCTTTCTGATATAGTTGAACTCCATAATCGCTCAAACTCAAAAAAGAAGGTACTCTGCGTAGATTCTAGACTGCTTTCGGACACAATCGAATATAAAGATAAAGAATAAGTTTATCAATATGCTCTACTTCGATACATTACAATGGGGGTGATGGATGGCCAATAGACTCGTCATTACTTCTTGTTGACCTTGTTGAAGTACTCCTTGGATGCCTTGGTGGATGGTTTGATAGTGGCATCTCCCTCCTCCTTCCAATCAGCAGGACACACTTCTCCATGCTTCTCCACGAATTGGAACGCCTTGAGTACACGAAGAGCCTCGTCGACAGATCGACCCACGGGCAGGTCATTCACTGTCACGTGACGGATCTTCCCTGCCTGATAAGGTAAGGAATGAAGCCATACCACGGCATTTCTCCGGTTGACGAAACGACTTACAGACCCCGCCGAGATTTATGCACACTACCGAATAATTCAAATTTACCGTATCAGAGAGGAAGAGACCACGGAACGAGAGACCAGATGCCTCGTCCAGAACTCCGAACGAACCTAGAGGGAAGTCGGTCACTTACTTCACATGTAAACAACTAACGAGCAATGTTCTTGTTGAAATCAGCGATGAGGGGGATCTTCATCTCGCCCAGTCCTCCGTCGTTCCTGTCCTTCTCAGTCCATGCCAGATGGGAGAAGTGAGAGTCGCACGAACAAGCAACTACCTAAACAATGACATCAGTATCGAGTGAAAGCAGAAGGATGAGTGCAACCTCGCATCCAAGATCTCTGAACTCCTTCGCTCGATCGGAGAAGGCGATGATCTCAGTGGGACAGACGAAGGTGAAGTCGAGAGGATAGAAGAAGAAGAGCAACCACTTGCCAGAGTAATCAGAGTGAGAGATTTGCTGCAATCACTGTTTTCCCTTCATTCCCATGAGAGAGTACCTTGAAGTCACCATCGACGACAGCAGTGGCCTTGAATTGGGGGAGGGCAGAAAGGGGTCCGAGGGGACGCATCTCATTCATCACCCGAGAGAGGTGCAGACCACGCACCGTCGAGGTGGAGACTCGAGCAAGGGAACGGAGCATCTAAGAGAAGGACGAGGTCAGGGGACAGCACGGTCGATCAATGGCCAGACAGGGAGAGGAATAGAAATTACCCTCATTCAGAAGAATTGAATATGCAAATAGGATAGGTGATTATAGGACACTTAATACTCAGTCAACATAGCCCTCTTATGCACTTTTTATCGGAAGTCTCGACTCAATGTGAACATGCAAAGATTATTGGGATGCGAAATCGTAAAACAGAACAACGGAACAGTCATAAATAGGCCGTGGAGTATCGACAAATGAGATGCAGATGGACGGGTTGCGAGGAAAATCGATGTAGATTAATTGCCCATTCAACGTCTCTTCTTAGGAGTAGGCTTGACGAAGGCCCAGTCGACCTGAAGGCATTAGAATAACTCTAGAGCCTTTTTTTATTTATCCCAAATATTACCCCCCTGTGACACATTCAATTGAGCCGCTTTTAATAGTATCCAAAAGTGTTTCATATATGAATATAACATATGTTTCAAAAGAAGTCTACTCTAATTTTCCTTTCCATATCAATATGTCACTAAAAATCCTTGACGTCGCATTTAGTCAGCTTGAAATCAAATTGGAATAAAGTATAAAAAATAAAAGAAAAAAGTCGTTGCGATATCACGCAAAACAACAAGTTTTGAAGTAATAAGCTATGATCTTCTCGATAGTAAAGCCCAGAACAATGGCTCATCATTCTAAACCATGGAAAGCAGTTTCTCTCGTTCACCTTGACGACATTTCCGAGCAGTTCCTTCTCGTGCATTCCCTCGATGGCAGCGACTGCCTCTTTCTGAGTCTCGTACTCCACCAGGGCGTATCCCTTCAGGTATCCCGTCCGTCTGTCCAGATTCAGATTCAGATTCTTGATCTCTCCAAACTCGGCAAATGCATCGTGCACGTCCTCCTCAGTGGCCTCCTCGTGGATGTTACGCACGAAGACGATCCATCCCTCAACAGACCACCTCTCACTCATCTCCATCCATCCATCCCCATCCTCGCCAATATGTGTACCTCAACGGATCTCTGGGGACCGCTTGCAGTCTTGTCCTTGTCATCAACAATATCGTACACGATGGCTTCCTTGCGGGCACGGGTCTGTCCGATTCCACGACCCTACAAAATAAAAACATTAATTATGGGAATACGAGACTGCGCTTCCGATGATTAAGCAGCGCCGCTCACGTAAACAACAAACTCTATTCCTATAATCCAATCAACTCCCATGGTTCCCACAATCTATGCCTTGCTACAGTTCCCTCTTCAGTCAAATCATAATTTCAAATATCTTCACATCTTAAAGTAAAAAGCGCCCTTCGCATCAGTAACAAAAGCAAGTTCTAGATAGACAAGTAGATAAGGAAAAGAACCTTCTGCTTGTCAGCGGAGATCTCCTCCATGTCCACGTCGTTGATCTCGACCTCGGCCATCTTCGATTAGAACAAGTCTTCTGAATTTGTTTTGTTTATTTTTTGTATGTATACACAATGAAAAGAAAATACGAACGCGCGACGAAAATTAATATATTGACAGAAACAGAGATGGTTACAGCAATGCAAATAAATTACTATTTAAAATTGATAAATGAGAAACAGAGGTCTTGTGAGAAGAGAGATAGAGAAAAGAGAAAAAAAGATTGAAATATGACTGTGAATTGAGATACATTAGTGTAAACAGTTGGGAAACTAATAGAAAAGGATAAGGAAAATTAGAAAGTAGGATTGTAGACAAGTCTCCTCATTCTCCTCGTGTTTCTATCTTGATCTCGCATCTTTTTCTCGATCTCTGCATCAGTCAGAGTCTCGAGGAATGGACCCCACATGTCCGATTCAGTCGGGTTTCTGAAACATAAAACAAGTATAAGCAGCTCAAATTGTAACTGTAGAAAATCACTTGAAAATTCCCCCTTATGATCATATAATCAAAATATTTTAAAACTATGTTAAAAATTAGTGTAACACCGAGAAATGCAGTGAATACTGCAGAATCGCATGTGCAGCTACCACCAATTGAGCCGGGAAAAGAAGTGACTAAATCATATAAATGCTGCGAAATACAAATTTTTTTGCGTATACGTTGGGCAGAGAGCATCTCTCTCTCAACTATGTGTCGGAAAGTATCGAGCTGTTGTGTATTATATAACTGAAAATGCAGTATAATACCTGAATGCACAGTCGACAGTGGGAAGAGGAGTCTCCGAGAAGGCATAAGTCTTCTGATGGTAGTTCAGTTGTCCCCTCAATTATATCAATAAAAATAGTCTCTTTAGCTATTTCAATTCACCTGATTGAATACGCAATAGCAGCCATGAACTCTCCTCCCAATCCGAGTTCAGAGCAAAGTGAGCGAGCGAATTCCTCCGGATTGTTGTTGGGATCACTCATATCCCACTCGAACTGATCTACTAGACTAACGTTGCCAACATGAATATTCAGTTTGAGAACTGCTCGAAGATCGGTCGTTTGAGGATCAGGGACAACCGCCTCAGCTGCAGTCTCCAGTTGCTGAAAACAACAGAGATCAATAAACACATAAGTTAATTTGAAAACAAGTTGAGGAAGTCGGTAAACTGTTGATACCTGATAGATGGCGCTAGCGATAGCAGGTTGGAAAGAACCAGAAGGAAGATCGAGATCGTCGCAAATTGCTTCAGCAACCTGAGAAGTAAATAGTGGTTTAGTAATCTCGTTACAAACCATGTCAGGAGTGACGAGGGTCTCATTTCTGTTGTAGCAGAAGGTATCTCTCAACTTGATTCCGTCCAATTCCATGTCTAGTCTGATCGGAACCAAATCTTCAGGAGTCTCAGCATTTGATATTACTTTCTTCGCCTAAAAATTTAATCAATACGATTTTCATTTTCTTCTATACCAACCATGTGGAGATCCTCGGCACAGTAAATGCCTTCTCTTGGGCGGAGTCTTCCACGGGCATGTGCAAGCGGAGTCGAGCAAGGGACAGATTCAAGGTGATGAGAACCACTGCTCATCTACAGAAAAATTCATGTTAACATTCAACAACGATTAAATCTAACCTGCTGTCCAGACCAGGAAGCTGCTTGAGGTGCAGTCCTCGCCAATTTCATGGGAGAGGGTCCAGCCTCAGTCCGAGGAGTGCTCGAGGCAATTCCAGAAGCCTTATATTTATCGTCGTGGCCAGCAAAAATGTCCTCAACTTCTTGAGCACGAACCAACCTAAAAATATAATTGCAAAGTCTTAAAATATAGTAATCATGTTATTTCTAAAAACATAATGTCAACCAATTTAAGGAAAATATGTATACTCACATAATGTTGGTGTTGAGGTAGGCGGGAGTGCATGCCAACTTTTGAAGTACGGCCTTCTCTTCGATAGTCGCTGGTCGCTTCCACAGTGCGGGATACTTCTTGTAGAGAGTTCCGCGGTGGAATTTCAGATATTGCCCGATTTCGGATCCGATATAAAATCGTTCACCCCCTTCGTCGAGTGCGAACGAGTTCGGGCGCGGACCATACGTGCTCATTTTGGTCCTTACCTTTGCGAAATAAATGAGCTTTATACAACCGGACAACATACAACATAAAAAAATAGTCTACAAAAGAACCATAATAAATATTATCGATTCACGAATGACGCCTGGGAATATTCGAAACTCATGCACAGTACTGTAGTGTCTTCGCCACAAGGTGAAACAATTGCGAACTGATTTGTTTTGATTTGCCACTAGCGATCGTCACGTGAAATTGGAGAATTTTTTAAATGCTTCAATTTTTGCTGTTATGAGGTTGTCATGAGTGACAAATAACCATATGATAAATAGAATTCACACTTTAGTGGAAAATTTTCTCAAACAAGCATGTCCTTCTAAGCTCCGCCCACTTGGTGTCAGTGACGCACGCAGCGCCCGTCCGCAACGCGTTCCATAGGTCGCTTATTATTTTTTATGTCAATTATTAATTTATGAAACAAAAGTTTAGTGAACTTTAAATAGTGATAGCAACTAATTGGTGTCGAGTAGTATCATGATTGATTAATCTCGAAAATTGTTTTATCTTTCTTACTTTGAACTACAAGGAAGCAAACTTACCGTAATCAGACTGAAGTACTCAAATCTAAATTCCTACTCCAATAGTCTAAATCTGCCCGTAGGAGTATGTGTCCTAAAACCCTTGTATAGCACATGCAGCCGCAATCTGATTAAAAATGAGTTTATGTGTGAAATCGCATACAATATGAAATAGAGTGGAAAATGGGGATTTACAAGTTCCTATTGTGAATACTGATGAAGAAGTTGAGAAAGATGGTCAGACACGGGGGAACAAGAAATAGATAGTTCGAAATACATCAACACTCTTCATAAATTTTGTCGAAACGAGACAAAAATATGCGAAAAAGTGTTCCAGCTTGACCACAATGCCAGATTTGAAAGAACAACGCTATCAATTGCCGATAAACTATTTAATATACAATGATGAGCTATAGAAAAATATAAAAAAACGCAATAAATGCCTACGAGATGAGCTATAGAGTCTGGAACAGAAGCTACAGTCACTATCGGCCCTTCAAACGACTATAGAAAAATCCAAGCATACCGTAAGGATATGAAATTTCGGTGATCCATTCGTTTGGCATTGGGAAGCCATCATAAAAAATATGAGAAGGATCGTCGATCTGGATCATAAGTAAGATGAACATAAACTATGGCGGAAAAAATGCGGAGAATAAACGAACTTTGAGCGAACGTAGCAAAATTTCGCTAACAACGATTCGCCTCAAAACAAGATATGATGTGCGTATGGACATTCTAATAGGATTCACAGAAATTCACGAAATAGGGCTAATCAGGAAGAGAATGGTACGAGAAAAACGTCGTTTTCTCCAAAACATTGCTTCAGTTCAGAAGGTGTTGAAAATTTTCGCTAGTACCGATTCTCGCGAAACGATTACAATCTACCCAGTGATAGATTCTCCATCAATTCGAAACAAAAACAGAGAGGCGGGCCAATAAACTAATCGATAATCAAGAAAAAATCAATTTTGGCCGTAAAAATTCGATTTGGCGCATTGGGAAAACACTCCCGTTTAAAGACACTCGCTCACCATCTTTTTCCCGGTCTTTAAATAGGACTTCCCGGTTTGGTGGTCGCTAATTTGCCCCTTTTTCGAATTTTTCATAATTATTGTAGTGTCTATTCGAAAAATAAATGCTATTGTCTGCATATTGCACCTTATTCACATCTCTCGGATATTGTTGGTTCTCTGTTGCTGATGTTCGAAATTTATTAATTTAAATAGTTCCAGGATCATGACCGAAGCTGCGGTTCAAGAGATGAAATTGAGCGAAGACACAGAGTTGCGTATCGTAGTAGATGAAGGCGAAGCAATTGTTGAATTAGTTGATGGTCGGGCGGAAATCTTTGGATCGGAGTTGGAGAAGAACAAGAAGTACGCGTTTCAAAAAGGTTCGTGATGCTCCATGATTTGATACAAGTTGTTAAGATATTTATCTTTATCTGCAGGTTCCCGTATTGCAATCTTCACATACGAAGGAGCGACCGTGGATGTGGCCGGCAGTGGGGTCAATTCATATACTTCTGATCAGACACCCATGGTTCGTGTTCATTTATTTAGTTACGATAAAAGTGTCCCGTCAGGTAATCTATCTAAATACACATGCAGCAATCGAGCAGATCAGAAAAGTAGCAGAGAGCGATCCAAGTCATCGAGGGCCAAGAATCATGCTCGTCGGTATGTAATTCGACGAGACTTCTCAACTGTGAAAGTTGTGTTCAGGTCCGACTGATGTGGGGAAAAGTACTGTATGTCGGATTCTATGTAATTATTCAGTTCGAATGGGGCGGAGTCCCATTCTGGTGGATCTAGATGTGGGACAGGTGAGAATGGTGAATGATGGTAGATGTATATGTGCATCCAACAGGGAGACATCGCAGTCCCGGGCACAATGGGAGCAATCTTCATTAATAAAATGGCAGACATAATGGAGGGATTCGATTGCTCTCGTCCTCTCGTCTTCAATGTCAGGTTTTTATTCGGGATTATTTTGATCAATGTAAAATGGATTGTGTATCTTTGGAAGTTCTTTTGTAAATCTCAATTTAATGTGCAGTTCGGAGCTACGACTCCTTCCGAGAATTTACCACTCTATGATCTACTTGTGAAGGAACTCGCTGAAGTAAGTGCGCGAGGCATTTTAAGATGCAAATACTTCTTGTGCAGGTAATCAATCAACGATGTGCCGTCAATCGTGATTCTAACATAGGCGGAGTCATCATCAACACCTGTGGATGGGTCCACGGAGACGGGTCAGCATTAGTGTCCTCAATTCGGCTTGTACTCATTTCACTCACTCTCACTAGCACATAACTCAAACGATGATATTTGCGTAATTATTAATCAACAGCAGTGATAACTACAGTAGAGAGAACTCCTTTTTAGATATCAATGTCTCGTAAATGCAGCCGAGGCTTTCGAAGTGGAATCAGTAGTGGTAATTGATCACGAGAGATTATACAATGACCTCAAGCGGGACCTCCCTTCCTTTGTGAAGGTTCGTCCATTTCTAATATTATACAACACTCAATGCTTCATAGATAATATTGGTTTTACAACTCTGGATCACTCAAACGTTATCCAAAAAATGAAAACCGAACTGAATCCTTTCCTAAATCATTCGTGATGCGTGTTCCAATTTTGCCTCCGTACTTCTTCATAGAAGGAAAGCGCTGAATTGATCTGTTGTTTCTCATACATTTACTACCCTGAACAGTATTAGAAGAGGTTATTCTCAGATTTTGCATCAGCCAAAATCAGGAGGGACCGAGACTCGGAGTAAGGAAATGCGAGCATCGACAAGGAGTGAGCGAATTCATAGAGTGAGAATCCCCTTCCCCCCCCCCCCCCCCCACCCTCGTCATTCGATTGCAGTACTTTTACGGGACGACGTGGTCTCGATTGAATCCATACACCTTCGAAGTCAACTTCAGTGATGTCATTCTAGCGAAGATAGGAGCAGAGCAACTACCAGAGAGTTGTCTCCCTTACGGAACGAAAGCAGATGATCACAACACGAAGGTGAGAGAGACTGCATCCAGGGATACTCAAGTGGTGCAGGTGGTGGGACTGAAGCCTTCTGCCTCTCTCATTCACACTCTTCTTGCCATCTCCCCCTCCTCTGCTCTCTCCCAGAATGTACTCAAGGAAAGAGCACTCGGATTCGTCGTTGTCAATGAGGTGAGTGATAGAAAGAGACGGACTCATTCCCTCACTCAATCTACATTTCCCTTCCTCACATTTCAACTCCCGAAACGAATATGACGCCGGTTGTGTGAGAATCGAACAAACTTCTGATGGGTCTGGTACATCAGTTTTTTTGGAAAACTAGTGGAAAGGGGTTCTTGATGGTGCTGATCATCATAACCAACTTCATTTTGCACCAGTTCAACCCGCTGAGCCAGACTGCATGTAGGCTGCATGTACATTTCGCCTCGTAATTCCGAAACCGTTTGAGGAATCAACTTCAAATTTGTACAGCAGGAGGATAACTTATTTGTGAGTCCGTCAAGGCTAAATTTGCATATTTTGAAATCTAGTAAATTTATGAAATTTTTTATCTCGAATATTAGGCCTCAAGAAATCGCGGGACTTACATGTTATAATAATAATAATAATGTTAGTCAGGGCGATGTGCCTCGTTAGCTATTTGTCGCGCTGTGCCTCACGCGGGGGAGGGGGGGGGCAAAGCACAGCACGACAAACAGCTACAGTATCATTTTAACGTTCCGTACCGAGATTGTGGCGCATCGCCCTGACTAACATGTAAGTCCCGCGATTTCTTGAGGCCTAATATTCGAGATAAAAAATTTCATAAATTTACTAGATTTCAAAATATGCAAATTTAGCCTTGACGGACTCACAAATAAGTTATTCTCCTGCTGTACAAATTTGAAGTTGATTCCTCAAACGGTTTCGGAATTACGAGGCGAAATGTACATGCAGCCTACATGCAGCCTGGCTCAGCGGGTTGAACTGGTGCAAAATGAAGTTGACTATGATGATCAGCACCATCAAGAACCCCTTTCCACAAGTTTTCCAAAAACTGATGTACCAGATCCATCAGGAGGTTGTTCGAATCTTATGCTGGGTTCATAGTCGAAAAAGCTGAGGGGTCACTCTCTTCATTTCCCGAACTCTCTCGACCGGTCGACCGGTGAGAGAGTTCGGAAATGAAGAGAGTGACCCCTCAGCTTTTTCGACTATGAATTGGCCATTACAGAACCGGCGTGATGTCAAGTTTCGCTACAAAATTAATTCCGGAGATTATATCTTGCGTCGTTCTTGAGCAATCCTGATATGGGGTTTCTTATCATATTCATGGATGTATACTGTGCATATCGCCCCGTATAAGAACGATTCACTGTTCCTCTCAGGGCCACACTTTACAATGTGCTGTTCTCGAAATTTGATCGACGAAATCGGTCTTTTCCTCCTTATAAGATGTCCGCGAGGTTATGAAACTGCTATTTCAAGAGTTAGGTGGAAGCTCCACCCACTATTAATTAGTTTTTCAAAAAATCGAAAGTGGCATGCCTTTCAATTAAATTTTATGATAGTTGTTATCGAATACCGAGAAACGGGAATTTTGCGAATTTTCGGTTAGCAATATTTTTCCGACGTTCGATCGATTCGGTATAAACCAATGGTTGTGGTACACAAATACTGCATCCAATAATGCCAGAGTAGTTTTTGGCCCAAGCGGCATATTTACGAGAAAACTTGAAAAAGCCTACCTTATCACCCAGTTTCAAGGTTGATCCGGCGCATGCATATTATGAGAATGCCCTTTCAAAATACTTTAAGAAAATATCGTTTATTTGACGCAGTCATAATTATGTCATGAGCACGATCCCATCAAAATGTCTATGCTAAATTACAAGTTGTTGGCTTTTTGGACCTTGGCATTCCGGTAGAATCTATTGAGCATGTATGAGTATAGATGTGCTATGGAGAGCGTACTTGCACTAATATCACGCAAAAAGAATGAGAGAATTGATAAAGTCTGAAGCAATTTTTAGTTAAAAAACCTCAGATGTGAAAGCGAAGATGAATCAAACTATTATCTCGATGGTTGCGCCTGACAATTTGGTGGGCTAAAACTAGCACGAGAAGTCGCTCTGAAGTTTTCATGGAAACTATTCGGAATATCAGGCCTCTCACGAGAGAAGCGGGACAAAACGGCATTTTCAGTTGACATTCAAATTTTCGAAAAACTTGTTTCTTATGGTTCCATTCATTACTTGCCTAGACTAGACTAAAACCGAAGTATCAGATTTTTATCATGCGCTGCAGATGCTGCACGCTGCTGCAAAGTTGAGAATCACATCACCGGTTGTTGAAGTTTTCACAAATAAAAATGTTGATTTTTCTTCTCAAAAGTGTTTCTATAATCAAATGAACTATTTTGGAACGAATTATTCATTATTCACTTTTACGACCCTTGCAGCAGGTCATCGTCTGATAGGTTTTTGAGGCGCCATTCGAACAGGGATTTTTTCCCAAGAGTAAATTTTACTCACATTTGTAGAGCTTGAAATTCTGGTCGTACTATGATTTTTGGTGATTTTATCTCTGTGGTCCTGGTACTTTCCCAGACTGTCGAAACCTCCGTAACGGGCTGCACGGCTCACCATCAGTAAACCTAGACTCCAGGAGGCGTAGGTTCGAACCCCAGCAGTGGAAAAGACTTGTTTTGCCATCTTATTACATCGAAAAAGCAAGGGCAAAAATATAACCGATGGCATACATCTACTAAAAATATTGCAAAACAAGTTGCTTGCTGGGGTTGCTGGGGTTGCTGGGGTTCGAACCTGCGCCTCCGTGAGTCTAGGTTTACTGATGGCGAGCCGTGCAGCCCGTTACGAAGGTTTCGACAGTCTGGGAAAGCACCAGGACCACAGAGATAAAATCACCAAAAATTATAGTACGACCAGAATTTCAAGCTCTACAAATGTGAGTAAAATTTACTCTTGGGAAAAAATCCCTGTTCGAATGGCGCCTCGAAAACCTATCAGACGATGACCTGCTGCAAGGGTCATAAAAGTGAATAATGAATATTTCGTGCCAAAATAGTTCATTTGATCATAGAAACACTTTTGAGAAGAAAAATTAACACATTTATAGGTGAAACCCTCAACATGTGATGTCCTACGTCTCAACTTTGCAGCAGCCTGCTGCAGCTGCGACAAACAATTTGATCAAAACAACATTTATATACCTTCTAAGGGCCTACCCCGTACTAAAAAACATGAAAACTCAAATATTTAAATTTTCAATGTCAACTCGTTGTCCCGATTCTCTCGTGAGAGGCCTGATATATCTGCCCCTTTGTCACTCTCTCCGATCCTCTGATAGATAAGAGTTTGCTGCCGGAATGTCATTATTTTTATGCCGGAAAACTGTTCCCGAAAAAGTGCGGGAAAATGGGTAAATTTGGGAAGGGGGAATTGTAGACGCATGTGATCTCGAAGCTTCCTTCTTCGTATCTCAATCTTCTTTTCTCAGGTGAACGAAGATGCTTTGACTCTGACTATTCTCTCGCCCCAGCCTGAATTACCCTCGAAAGTGCTCATTGTTACTTCCATCAAATTCGTAGATGACAGGACAGTTCACTAACCAGTCTCTTCCAACACATTCACTTCTTCATTCTGTCACAAATGAGTGTTCATCTCGTTTCAATCTTTGTATCGCTCCCATCTTGCATTGTGAACCTTTTGTAGATAAACTATATGAGGCTACTAAACAATTTGGATGAAAAGAGTATTACATAGTTTCGAAGGAGGAAGAGTGGATGGTATCCATTCAACCACTGCTCCATTCGATGATGGGTCAAGGATCCGTCTGTTTCTCACTCACTCACATTTCGAATGAGGACAGTGGTTGCCAATTGTTTGTCAATTAGAATAGCGAGGGATGGAATGGGAGGAGGGTTAGTTGCGAGGGGATAAGGGAGGGAGGGACAAGCATAACCTGTCCTCTCATTCAGCAATGGCCGCTAGTTTAGCTCGTGTCTCCTCCGTGTCCTCACGAGTCATTCCCCACATCCTCTACTCGGAGGGACATCGACAGATTCAGAAGAGTCTCTCCCAGGTAGGAAGAGAACCCCCCCCCCCCCTCCCCCCTCCATCACCACCTTCTAGCTCATCGAGAAGGAGATCAATGTACACGTAGATGAGTGGGAACGTCAATCAATATTCCCTGCTCATACCGTATTCCGGAAGTTGGGAGCATTAGGGGTATTCGGTGCGAACAAGCCTACGAGTGAGTGAGCATCTCCATTTCATATTCGATCTCTTCTCGTCAGAATATGGTGGTCTCGGTCTCGACTTCTCTTACTCATGTGCCATTTCCGAGACGATGGGGTCGATCCACTGTGGTGCCATTCCCATGTCTGTGTCTGTCCAGGTCCCCCCTCCCCCTCCCCCCCCTCAATCCCCTCCTTGATTCAGTCTGACATGGCGACTCCTGCCCTGAGTGAGTGGGGGAGTGATTCTCTCAAGAAGGAATTCCTCGCTCCTTCCATCTCGGGTGATCTCGTCGCTTGCATCGCAGTCAGTGAACCCCATGCAGGATCTGATGTTGCTGGTCAGCCATTCTCTCCCTGTTCTACTTTCAAGTCCACTTATCGCGCCCATTGTATACTCATCACATCGATTTATTCATTTTGCCATGATTTTACTCGTGATCTTTGGTCTTTGAATCGGTTTTGTCAGTTGTTTTCCTTTGTCTCTTCCGATTCACTTTCATTCCTTTCTGCCATCCTCGTCTCTTCCTTCCCCATCTCTTCATCGTACTTTGATCCCCTTCTCATTCCTTATTCACTTCTACTTTCACTTCCATTCTCCTTTCTTTCTTCTCTTTGTCTCGCAATCTTTGAGTGTTCTCAAAAGTTCGCGTCTCTTTACTCATCACCACATTTTAGTACTCTTTGCCTTGATGATTAGGAGTTATGATAAGAAGGATGAAAGGAATGGCAAGAAATTCAACAGGAGGGATTTCAGGCATAAAAACATTCGCTCGTCGTAACAAAGGAGGAGATTGGGTGCTCAATGGAAGGAAATTGTGGATTACGAATGGTGGACAGGCTGATTGGGCGTGAGTCTCGTAGAGTGGCGGGGAGAGGGAGAGGAGGGGAGAGGGAGAGGAGGGCAGAGATTCATCTCAGCTGCGTCCTTGCCAATACCAACAACGAGGGAGGGATTCACAGGAACAAGAGTCTGCTGTGCGTGAGACTCGACTCTCCTGGTAGGTCACTTAGACTCCCCCCTCCCCCCCCCCCCCCTCCACCTCCCCTCCCCCCTCCCCCCTCCTTACTCCTCCCTCCAGGAGTGCATCGCACTTGCACGATGCGTAAGCTGGGAATGCATTGCTCCGACACAGCAGAGATCTTCTTCGATGACGTCATCGTTCCTGGGGGTGAGATTGATTCGATATGGGAAAGAGACGAGAGATACATCTACTATTTACTCCCTTTTTTTATTATTTAAAATAGCTTAAAAACCCCAAGAAAGAATAGATCGGGCAATGACGAACCCCCCTTGATCCTTCTCGGAAATAACCAGAGTGAACTTACAATCAGAAAAAAATGAGTGGCGAAACTGGACTCCCCCCTATTTTGAAGGTTGCATTTGATGCTCGAGTTGTTTTCTGAAACGGAGAACGTGCGAGGTTCGATCTCAATGGAAGTGTTGTCCCTGTAGTATGTGAATAAGAGGAGTTGTCAAGTATCTAAATGGGCAGAGATGGAACATCACCACTGTTCCACAACAACTCGAGTGTTTTCGATAGGTCAAAGGGTAGATTAGGGAAGATGAGTGAGTCACTCTCATGGCCCTATTCCTTCGCTCTCACAGGCAATTTAATTGGAGAGGAAGGAAGAGGATTCTTCTACCAAATGATGCAGTTCCAGGACGAGAGACTTGTAACTGTTGCTGTCTGTGAGTGCTCCCTCCACCCCCCCCCCCTCTCCCTCCCCCCTCCCCCCCCTCCCCCCTCTCTCTCTCTCCCATTCTGCAGCCCTTGAGCCCTTACAACGCTGCATCGACCAGACTCTGGAGTACACGAAGGAGAGGAGGTGCTTCGGGAAGGCAGTAGCAGACAATCAGGTCAAGGGAAGGGAGAGGGAGGGGTGGAGAGGAGGGGGGAGGGGGGGGGGGGAGGGGAGGGGATCGCCCTCCCTCCTGCGTGCACCTCGTGAGATCGTGTGTGAACTGAGCCGGGGGGAAAGTTTGCAGAAGAGAAAGTAGAGAATAACAGACGAACTATTCGTAGAAAGTCAAATAGTCGAAAGTAGGAGAGAGTAAACATTCTTCCCTCTGGCAGGTCGTGCAATTCAGACTGGCCGAGTTGCAGACTGAATTGGAGAGTCTACGAGCACTTCTATATCGAGCAGTCGGAGAGAGAACTCAAGTGAGGAGGGAGGAAGGGAGGGAGGAGAGAAGGAATTCAGGGGGCAGATGTCACTCTACTCGCATCCATGGCCAAACTGAAGTGTGGACGACTGTCGAGGGAGATCACTGATGGGTGTCTACAGGTTCGTCTCCCCTCCCTCCTCTCCCTCCCTCCTTCTCTACAATCCCCCTTTGAGTACTTCGGAGGGTATGGCTTCACATGGGATTGTCCCATCGGTCGAATGCATCGGGATCTCCGTCTCTTCTCCATCGGAGCAGGCACTGACGAAATGATGATGAGTATCGTGGCAAGACATCTACTCACCAAGTAGAGAGATTACTCCCCCCTCCATGTACATTCCCCTGATAATAAAGACATCGTTATCAAATGGATTCCACCGTGATCTTCCCTCTTGTTGTGTGTTCACTCGATTGTTGGAGGAACGGAGAGGAAGGAAGAGGGGCACTGCAAGAAGTCAACATTCTATTCAAGAGTTATGTCGTTTTGAATGCAATTCGAGATGTGATTGTATTCGCAGGAGGTATAAGAGGTGATTGGGAGGGGAGGGGGGGAGGGCCATGGATTCTCTCTCCATCCTCGAATTCCTCGATTGGCAGAGACTCTCTTCCTCCTTCGTCCATTCCTTCGTGCACTCTCGCTCCTCCCTTCTGTGGAGTGTTTGATGTGTGTTGTTGCCTCCATCGGGTAACCTTTCGCCTCCTGTAACTAGTTGTTCTGCCTTCGGTATAAGAGAGGCGAGTCCTTTAGCTCCTCCCGTCAAGTTCCACATTGTATCTCCTCCCTCCTCTCGTTCAGCCAACTGATGATCTGAGAATGAACTTGATTGCCTCTACCGAGTTCTCAGCCCTTGCGAGTATTCCTCTAGTTCCATTCTTCTGTTGTGACTCTCTCTTCTCAAGGTGAATCGGCCTCTTTCAGTCCTTCCACGAACAAAACCAGTGCCCTTTGACAGGCTTCCACTTGAATGGAGGTATCTTAGGCAAGGGAGGCAGGGGCGAGAGGGGGAGGTGAGAGGAGGGGAGGAGAGACTCTTCCTCTCTTTCCTCATCCACATTACTGCGATGGCTCGAGGCTCATTTGCTGCGAGAGGGGAGGGGAGGAGGAGAGGGGGAGAGAGGGGGAGAGAGGGGGAGAGGGGAGAGAGGAGGTGAATGGGAGGAGGTGAGGGAGGGAGGGAACTGAGAGAGTCTGCCATTTCGACCCAAGGGCAATCGTGTATCCTTTTCATTCTTGACAAGTTCTCTCTCTCTCTCTCGATCGAATGGTTCTGTCTCGTGATCATTGGGTTTTGTTGTGCCCAGAGGGGTTCTTCTTATCTCCCCTCCTCTTCTCCAGATGGCGAGTATAAGAGGTTTAGCATTCGGAATGACGTTCTCTTCTGTAGCGAGGTCGCCTCCATTCACAAGAGTGAATAGTCTTACTCCTACACACTATTTGTTGACTACTCTCTCCTCCCCCTGATATAAGTCTCCCCCCCTCCCCCCTCCATCTCCTCCTCTCTCATCTCTCGAGAAGGTTACATTCCATTCTACTGCCTTCCTCTCCCCTCGGGTAGATCCTTCCTCTACAATTGACCCTTTGCTCTCATTCTTTCCTTATCTCATCCTTCCTCCCCTAAACTCTTCTTCCTTTTTTGTCTCATCTTAGTCTCGAAGTATGCCCTGTCTCTCTCTCTCTCTTTCTCCTCTCATCTCCAGTGATCTACCTACTCTCTGACCATGCAATGATCTCTTATCTAACCGGATGAATGTTCTACCCCTTACTTACTTCATCACACTTTCTTTTCTTCCACTTTCGCTTTCTCAAATCAGCTCTCTTCAATCGATCCCTTTCTGATCTACCAATTCTGAATCACACTTCTTCTTACTCATTCCACTTTCCCTTCAATTCTCGAATCAGATTGTTTTGTATACTTTCACTCTGGAAGAAACGAAGCGAAGGAGGGAGGGAAAATGAGTTGACCTTCGTTTCACTTGGAGCTTGTCTCGATCTTCCTCTCAGTTCTCATTACTCCATTCCTTCCCCCCCCCCCTCTCTCTCTCTCTATCCTCTCATTCCTTCCATTCTCTCTCTCACCATCACTTCTCTCTTCATCGAGAACTGAAACTACGATGGGTAACTGAGAAGGATCGATAATTGATCGTCCATTGGTTACTTTCTCTGACGATATCCTTCTAGACGGTGGTTGTCTTCGATCTCCTCGATGTGGTCAGCATGGTTCGGAGGATACTCTGCCCCCTCAGACTACGCGACTACAGGTGAGTGAGTGAGTCCTTTGGGGTACGTGATCACACAGGTGCATAGTCCCCTTCCCTATTGTTGTACTTGTTATTGCTGCCGATGCAGAAACACTACTACACACAGTGTTATAAACTTCTCCCTCTCGTCTGGTATTGCCCCCTGTGTGTGTCCCTCCTCTCTCTACTCCTCATTCTTCCTTCAGAGATGCCCGACTGGATCAACATAACGGCGACATCTCTGTGTCTCCTCTTCATCCTCCCCTTCATTGCCTATCTCATAGTGCTTCCTGGAGTGAGAGAGAAGAGGATTGCTACTACTCTCGTATTCGCATTCATTCTTCTCGAAGGGGGATCACTCGCAGGTCAGTTGAGAGACAAACTTCGTCCACCCAACCAACGAGTTGTTTTGGTTCTATCTCTCCCTCTCTCTTCGCCCTTCTAATCTCATCGTAGATCGTTCCCTCCTTTCCCTCGCCCATCCGGGTCATTTCTAAGAGTAAATCAGATGAAATCACCCTCTTTATCTCTCGTTTGCTCAATATTATTTATCCTGGGCGTAAATAAACAATTTATTTGATAGCAAATAGACAGGTTCGAAAACAATGAGGATCCGTGAGTAAGTAGGGGAGGGGTGATTGTCTCCTCTCCAGCCTCTCTCTACTACCCTTCCTGGACGGTCGGATCACAAGGGATCGTGAGTCCCTTCCGAGCTCACAAGAGGGAACGAGTCTACTCCATTCTCGGCGTCAATGTCGGACTACAGAATCTAAATGTATCGATGAGCAGTGAGTGGAATCCTTCCCTTCCCTCCCCCCCCCCCCCTCCCCCCTCCCCCTTCCCCTTCCTACTCATCTCCCCTCTCTTGCAGTTGTAGATGTAATCGTTCGTGATCCAAGTGACATGAGTGAACTGATTGGGACGAAGCACAACGAGAAGTTCGACATGAGTTCAGGTGAGGGGGAGGAAGGGGGGGGAGGGGGGGGGGGGGAGGGGGTAGGGGGGGAAGAGGGAGTGAAAGTGAGTGTTCCTCAGTGAGTTCGATGCACGAGTCGCTGATGGATGCGTACGAGCATGGTCTTCCCTTTCCCATGCTCGCTGTTCTTGAATACTTCTCACTCAATCAAGATGCTTTCGACTGGGGGAGACACTACCGACAGGCAGGACACTATGCTCACGCTGCGATCTGGTGAGAGAGAGGAGTACGGTAGTGAAGGGAAGAGTACGGTATTGCAGTCTGTCACTGTCGTTGTGGATAATCTCGGTGTTGTTTCTTCTCTTCCTTCCTCACTTCTTCTGTCTGGCTACACTGGGGAGTGGAGTGAGTCAGTGTCTCCCTTCCCCTCTCCTTTCTCCATTCCAGCTGGCGTCTCTTCTATCAGTAATCATCTACCTCATTATGTCCCCCTCCTCGTCTATCCATCTCATTCGTCGGGTTGGATGGACACAAAATAGATCTCGAGATGACCTTCGGATGGTCCTTTCTACTTGATTCTCTCCATTGGTCTGTCCGATATCACTGGGATACGGTAGAAGTCTCTTCAGGGATTGTATCCATCGTGGTGGGACTCACACTGCACATCCTACAACATTTCTCGCTCTACACTCTTTCGACCTTCCTCGAATCTTATCTTGACGAGACTGTCTCCAGGAAGAGAAGGGTCATAGACGAGATCCCCCTAATCTCATTGGGATCGCTCGAAGTTAGTCTCTACCGTAATCCCCTCCCACCACACGATTACAGTTTATGAACACACAGAAGAAGAATGCTCCAAGTGAGAAGAACAGTGGATCGTCGAGTGGATTCGAGAGCAGAAACAGTCTGAGGTTGGTAGAGTCCTTCCCTTCCCATGAGTTCCCTCCCTCTCAGGAGTTCATTCGACTCCATTCACGATTCCCATCGTGACACTATGGAGAAGACCCCTACACCTGTCCCAATTGGATGCACAAGGATTGTCTCCAGGAGCGAACTGTTGATCTACCGACTGGATCAATCGATAACCTATCCTAGCTCCTCTTGATCTACCGACTGGATCAATCGATAACCTATCCTAGCTCCTCTTGATCTACCGACTGGATCAATCGATAACCTATCCTAGCTCCTCTCTAAATGCTACGAGTAACTTCAGATCCTTGCTATTATAACTCCTTCGCTTGACTATCCCTCTGTCCGGGTTTGTAAATATTCGAATGGGGCCGCTTCTTCATTTCTGGTCAAAACTATTTCGCTTTCTCTCCATTATATTATCCTTCCTTCTTTACTATCCGGGTCGCCTCTGCCTTCATTGTTTTTTTTTAAATTTGAAAACTGGTCCAAATTGCAATAAACGACTTTTCATGATAAATTCAACGTGCATACTACACTAGGACAATCATCTGCAAATTAAAAAGCTTAAAACCGGGAAAAGGTTGTGCACGGAGCG
This sequence comes from Pristionchus mayeri, assembly GCA_036245805.1. NCBI lineage: Eukaryota > Metazoa > Nematoda > Chromadorea > Rhabditida > Neodiplogasteridae > Pristionchus > Pristionchus mayeri. The sequence goes on along the minus strand of BTRK01000003.1, from coordinate 24,066,217 downwards.
ATGTTTCCCAAGCACCGCGAATTTAAATCTATGAAGAAATCTTTTTAAAAAATCAGTTACCGAATTCTAGGGGATGCCGTTCTCCAATTTTTACAGCGAATAAAGAGTTATTCATGAGAAAAATATATTTAAAAAATAGGAAAAAAATATGTCAGCGAAAAAATTCTGTAGGCATTTGTATTTCGCCACATTCAGTTTAAATTAGCTAGAAATCGTTTCAGGGGGTGCCGCCCTCCAAATCTGAGTTGGAATACTCTACGTACAAGATTAGTTTATTCAACAAAAAATTAGCAAAATTTATGTCAGCGAAACATTGCAATACAAGCTTGAACTTTTAGAAGATGATGGACGCCGCAGCTAATATTTAAGCGATATTATGTTTTCTTTCATTTTATACGATTGAATATCATGAACATACTATGTATTCAAAAGGTATATTAATAATTTACTTAAATTTAGCACACAGAGATGCACGAAGCTACAGTATACCATTATCAATCGAGCTCAATGATTAGAAGCACATACGTCCCAGAATATAAAACATGATCAATTATTTACCAAATTTAACAGTTCTATGTAATGCAATAAAAGAAAACATGATATATTCAATGTGAAATTTCGAAATATTGTCCCGCTGAACTGACATGACCCAGCAAACCTCTGGAGAGCTTGCACTACACCACGATGGGCGGAGCTTAGAGAAATAGGCGCATACTCATTGAAAATGAAATATATTATAATTCTAGTGACGCTATTCTCTTTCCGCACCATCGATAACCCCGTCCCATATAATAAAAGAATTTAGAAAAATTTTGAAATTTTGAGTGGATGACCCCTAATACTACACCCATAAAAAATTCACTTTTTTGTTTTTGTTGAATAGTAAATTCGACAGACTGTATCATACAGTTGTACATTTTACAATCAACATTCAGTTTGCGATACAATTCAATTAATTATTTTTTATTTATTAGGACGTGCCTCCCTATTAATAAGTAATACTATCTAAATTTAATAAGCATCTAAATTCATCCATCGCACTACTGTCTACACAATTGCCCTAATCCTATATAGAGATACATAGTTGATTCGGAAGTAGCTTTTGTCGCGCTGAGTCCAGTCGATCACGCTCTGTTTTCGCTAATTTTTGGTCTCGGAATCGCGTTTTGGCGAAGTCCCTGCTTTTTTTCGAGGTGACACCTACTCGTATTGTATTTGCCGATTTTTATTTCGCGCTTCCTTCCTTTAATGACTCTTTTTACCGTGTGATATAGAGAAGCGTACAAATCATTCCGAAGTTTGGTTTGTATCTACCGAGTGAAAGTCACTGAATGTAGGCATCATGCTGATTGATTCATGCAAGAATTTTGTTGTTAATCCTTCCCTCTACTTTTCCCTTGCATTTCATGTAACACGGATGATCTATGCAATTGCGTACGTATACGTATTGCGTAATTTTTGAATGAAAAAATATTGTAAATATTATTCTTTAAAATTGCCATCAAGTTATGCTACACCCTAGGTAATATTGCCATTGCAATATTACCTAGGTGTAGCATAAAC